>OZ014513.1:14059386-14659386 GCA_963966075.1 Aphodius sticticus
TCCATTTTTATGCAACCGAAAATCCTCGCGTTGTCAGGCCTTTGGACCATCAACATAGATGGTCACTCAATGTATGGGGTGGAATAGTAGGTACCAATTTGCTAGGGCCTTACTTTTTTTAGGGTTCCGTAAATGGTCAAAGGTACTTACATTTTCTTAACAACCATCTACATGAATATTTAGATGATTTGCCGCTTAATATTCGCAAAAACTTAATTTTCCATCACGACGGAGCCCCACCCCACTTTAGTCTGAACGTAAGACAATTTTTGAACAACCAATACCCCAACAAATGGACTGGAAGAGGAGGCCCTACGTTACGGCCGCCAAGATCTCCTGATCTAAATAAGTTGGATTTTTTTTGTGGGGTCATGTTTAAGGAATTAGTATACCAGACACCACCTACCACACAAGACGATATGAAGATTAGAATAAGAAATGTTTTTGCTGACATCAGAGAAAATAAGAGAGAGATGTTAAGAAATACTTCGAGATCTTTTACCCATCGGATTAGTACTTGTAGAAGACAAAATGGAGGGCATTTCGAACACCTACCAAATCAATAACTACTTGTTGTTTTATCTTTAATTGTTATAGTTTTTTACTAGTTTTATGTTAATGCTTATCAAGTTTAAAAAATAATTAAATAAATGTTATTAGTTGTGGTTTCTCTTAATTATTTGTTTTTATTTAATTTTTAGTTGTCTCAAATTATATTAATTTTTCATATTGAGTAACTAAATGGTAATTCCATGTACTTTTCAATTTATTTTGAGCAATTCTGTCAGTTTTTTAATTCAACAAAAGTATTTTTTTCCTTTCTATGTTCTCTTTACAAAAAAAAATCATTAAAAAAGAACCATGTTATGCAGGGTGTAATATTAAAGCACTATTGGTATACTTTATTACACATTTTCTTTAAATTCCAAATATCACGAAAACGGGTACAAATATGTATATGCCACACTTAATATAAATTAAAGGCAACTCAATGGGAAATGCAACCAGCAAATAATATACAGGGCGTTCCATTTAAAAAACTCAAGAAAAAGCCATTTGAAAAATATCAAAATTGTTAGGTGCTAGGAACACCCTGTATAGCGCATCAAATTTCTTTGGGCACTATCACCTCCCTATTAGTATTGGTTATTTTCTGACAAAGTTGTAAGAAAATATCTGCAAAAATGACGCTATTACGTAGTTTTCGGAAAAGGCCTGCAACGGCCATTTTTTTAATAAAAAATTGAATATTGCAGAAACTATTAGCTTTACGTCAATATCACCTGATACAATTAGTAAGACAATTTTCTTCGCAATCATAATATGTTATAATATACAGGGCATTCCATTTAAAAAAGTTAATTTATTTTCTGCTACGCCTAAATGCAACACCCAGTATAAATGAAAATAATTTTACGTTGTAAAAAATGATATGCCAAACAACTTTTGTATTAAATATTTTTTTCCATCTCTAAAGATAATTGCTATATCTACCACCGCGACTCTAGTGACTCACCCTGTATATATATATATATAAAACTTTTCTTGTACGAAGGTGGCCAGAAGGACGTCGATATTCTTGGAATGTTTGATTGATAAAGTTCAGTATTATGAACATGCTAGTTGCCTAATGCCTTGAAATTGATAGAACCATCTAGTGTAAGTAGAATTTTATCACTTCAAAACAAATTTCAACGTGTATATCTTTAAATTATAAGAAAAAGGGTTACAAAAACCCAGGTTGTTGTAAAATTTTTATTCACTGTCTTGATCTTGATCTTTTATAAATTATCTGATTTTCACTTGGTGTCTAGACTGTCTAGAGGATAAAATACAAGGGTTATTGATTCATTTTAATAGCGATGAACATGGTAGATGACACAAAACGACCAAATATATTTAATTTTAAATTGTTTCTAAGGAAAATTGTTTCTATACTCAGTCGAATAATATAGTCT
The DNA here is from genome assembly GCA_963966075.1 of Aphodius sticticus. Lineage (NCBI taxonomy): Eukaryota > Metazoa > Arthropoda > Insecta > Coleoptera > Scarabaeidae > Aphodius > Aphodius sticticus. The sequence goes on from OZ014513.1 coordinate 14,061,345, forward strand.
AGATCGGCGTTTCTTAACCTTTTACTCTTGCGAAACCCTCTCAATAGGGTTGGAACTTGGCCGAACCCCAACAAAAAAAATATACAATGTCCTTTCCCAAGCATTTCGAGTATTTTTTGCGTACAGAAAAACGTGTAACGTATTTCAAGTAACCAGATACAAGTCTGTCAAGAAACGCAGTTCAATGATTGAATATTACTTACTACTGTGAAGTATTTATTTTTATTAAAGTATTTTTCTTGTAAAATTTAAAATATAGATAAGATATTCTAAAATATATATATAAGATATTCACAGGAATATCTTTGTGGAATATGTGAATTCTGTAAAAACAATACAGAAATTTATCTGGTATCTAATAACCAGCGATGTTACAGTTAATTCTTCTTTTACAGCTTTTTTGGTAGTTTAATACATTCATTTTCTGTAACATTGCAGATATTTCTCTCTAGGTATAAAATTATTTGTTCTTTTTAGATCCTTCAAGTATTAGCAAAGGAAGGAAGAAGAAAATACAAAGCAAACAACGTGAAAACGAAGAACACAAAAAGTAGCTTTTACAAATAATTAAATAAAGAAATTCACTCAAAAATTAAAAAAAAATCATTGTAGAAAATACAAAAATTAAGAAACATTTATTCTGAGTAAAAAGTTTCATATGGACCTATAAAAGATTTTAGTCAGAACAATAATTACGTTTTGAGAAAAAAGTGTGGGAATAAACACCCAAGTAGAAGATATTTGTACACACTTATTTTATCTGTAACAGATGATCTCTATATTTTCACTTAAAGTTTGTTAAACAAGAAAAAGCTTGATCATACATACACAATGTTGAAAACTGAACTGATGCAAGGTAATTTATAACTCGAGGTGAAAATTAAATGCAAAAACATACCAAATTATAAATAAAAATATGTGAAGCACATATAAATTTGTTTCATTGTCAAAATTAGTACTTACTTCCATTTAACTTAATTATTTTTTGTTTAATTTAATGCAGTCACGAAATTTGAAATTACACTTTAGTTTCCTGTCGGCATAAATTTTCGTCTATAATTGCATATCATTCTGTATATTTATTGATTTTCTATGAATAGGACCGACTTAGTTTTTGTCATAGAAGCTCAGAACTTGTCTGGTGATACGTTAGTTATCGTATCTGCAATGTAAGATCATATTGAAATCCACCACCTACAACTCTGTTCTTCTCCTAAAGTACCATTATGAGCAGCTGGTTCAAATTATAGGTTTATTTTGTCACACATTTGGAAAGGCAAAAATATTGAAAACAAATAATGTCAGAGTTTGACCAATAACTTTCCCAGATTGTTGTTTTCTACAGGTTATTTTGTTTTTAAGTAACAGATAATTGTAAGTAATATTGTCAATTGAAGTTAATGGGTAATCTAGAATGTTGCCCGTTGGATGTAATATCGAAATAACAGTGGTTTATTAGGATAGAAGGGCTCCACATCAAAATTATTCATGAATTGACCTTGTTTATTACTCCAATATTTCAAATAATAATTCCATGCTAAAATAATACTTTAGAATAACACTGAATAATGTGCCAATGAACCGGCGACCGCTATTTGTTACTATTTTTCCGCGGAACTAGTGACGACATCTCGCGGAACCCCAGGGCTCCGCGGAACGCCGGTTTGGAAACGCTGGTCTAGCTAGAAATTAGCCAACTCTAATACGAGATCAAGACAAAAAATCATTATAATTATTATTGTGTATAATTTTTAATGATTATTCAGGGACTCGTGATACCCATGTGGTATCTTAGTTTGTTAGACTAGAACTATCGTATATAATTTTATGGAACCCAGAACTGTCAGAATTCGGTGAGATGTTAACATATACATTGCGAAGTCGGCATCTCATTTCTTCATAGCGCATTAAAATGGGAAAATAAACAGAACTATAGTTAAGCTCAATATTTTTCAATCTACTGATTTTTCACCTACCTATACCGTGAAAAATTCTCTGGAGTTTATCAACAACATAAAAAACTGTGACCCTTCAGACTGTATTCTTATTTCGTTGGACGTATCTAATTTGTATCCTAATGTTCCCCTGGATCTCACCCTTGATCTCGCTGACAAACTTGTTAAAACCCATTTCCCTGATGCTAACCATGTTTCACATTTTTATTCTTTATTAAAACACATCATTTCTCAGAATTTTTGCACTTTTGACAGCAAATTTTATAATATCAACTATGGTCTTCCCATGGGCATGCCCCCCCCCCCCCTTATCCGGATTTCACTCTGATTTGTTCCACGACCATATTGAGAACGAATTCATCGTCCACCCGTCAACCCCTACAATTGGCACATCCAGAAGTGGTATCGTTATGTTGATGACGCTTTTGTCTTATGGTCCGGCTGCCGTAATGACCTCGACGAGATGCTTGATTACATTAATAATTTACATCAGAAGCTGAATTTTACTCTTGAGGTTGAATCTCGGCAACGGTTGAATTTTCTTGATGTGACAATTGCTAGGCATGACAACCATTTATCCTTTAACATCTTTAGAAAGCCTACTTCACTTCCCACGATCATACCATATGACTCTACCCACCCTCTATCTCACCGCTTGGCCTCCATCCGTTACATTTTCCGTATAGCCCTTACTTACCCACTTATCCACGAACAGAAATTGGTTGAAATTAATTTTATCCGTGATCTCGCTCTGAAAAATGGTTTCCTTTGGTTCTCGTTAACAAACTTCTACACAATACCTACATTTCCCTTGGCCCCCTATACACCCGTGCCACCATGGATAACCCCCCTCCCTTATACAGACCTTTCACCTTCAACACTATTACTTCCAAATTGCCTAAAATGCTGAAGCCCTGTAATATAGTTCCTGCTTTTAAAGCTTCTACTAAGCTCATCAACATTCTGTCAAGACAGACCGTCAAATTACTGACTCATTACTTCAAAGTAGTGGTGTTTACCTCCTAGGCTGTAATAATTGTGACAGATATTACGTGGGACAGACGGTCAGAAAGCTACCCATTCGACTTAGCGAACATAACAACACGTCTACTTCTACAATTTATAAACATAGAATTGCTACCGGACATAAAATTAATTTTGACAACGTTAAATTACTGCAGAAATGTGATAAGGGTTACAAACTTGATTGCAAGCTTGATTGCAAGCATTTTTCGCCTATTTCGCAACATTGTAACGCAAAATCAGAATAGACGTTTTGTAGCACAATACTTGTACTTTCGAAATACGTTAAAAAATTAAAATCGGACCACCTCCGACGCATCCAGGGTTGCCGAACCATATTGCATAAAGAAAATTCAAATCGCAATTGTGCAAAAACTAATCATCGGACAACGCTTGAGTTGTGCACACTTAAAGTACCCATCAATCGCTACTTTCTCGCGAAAAGCCTGCGTTACAGCTTTGAAAATGGCGGAGTTATAATTTTTTGAAAAAAACGCAGATTTTCCGGTTCTTCCGAATTTCCTCCGTTAATATTAATCCGATCGGGTCCGTGTAGGGTTCATCTTTTTCGTCTTTTCATTCTCTAAGAATCAAGATTGCTCTATCAGTTCAGTTTTTACAAGCGAAAAGCGAAAAAAGCACCATTTTTGATGTTTTTTGTTTATAACAAATTAAGTAATGATATTTGCGAGTCGAAAACACATCACAATACATCTACGGACTGTTCCACGAGACGTGGGGACGTCGGCTTGCTGATACTATTTTTGTCACGGAAAAATATCTATTGCCTGGTCTATGTAAGTAGTGTTATTTTACTATTTAACATTTTAGTTTTCAATTCTTATTTGTTCATTTTTTGTGTTACATTTGTTGCGTTGCGTGATTTCTTTTGATTATGTTGTGTTTTTTCTAGGTTTTGGCTGATGATGATCTAAGGATCGAAACTAGTACCAAAGTATATTAAGTTTTTCGTGAAAATTAAGAGGTTTTAATTAACTCCTTTCCTTCATAAAACTATATACATTCTATTGGCCAGGTTAGTGATTAGCATGAGAACTAAGTAAGGACTAAGTTCTTCGGAGACATCATGTACCTACGTGATGCCGACCAGCATTAGCCTGTTGGAAGTATGGTCACCCTAGTCTACTATAACATCTCTGTATACGCCTTAAATATGTTCCCCGTATTGTAAATCGCACTGTATATTCAGCACAAATTAACAGGTAGCTTGCTAGAGGTCAGTGATTAAAATAGCAGCACTCCTAGTTGGATAATCGATTCGTCCTGCAGGCGAGTAGTACCAGCAGAGAAGTACCATCTCGTAATATAATCCACGGTAAATTCCGATCCAAGAATCGCGAATAAGCAGAAAAAAAATCGCTCTCGGCATCAATATTCATTAGGCGCAATGGAATTTATTCATGGGGCAACGCGGTTTGTGGAAATGAGCGGTTGTAGAATTTAAATAAATTCATTTTGCAATTAGAGTCTACTTCCGGTTTAAGTACGAGAGACTGCTTCTTCTCGAGCTTCATTTTTTTTACAAATACAATAACCCCGCGCCATAAATCAAGAAATGCTAACGGCACGAGAGAGGCTATAAATCTACAGAGTGATAATAGTTTTGTACTGGTATAGATTTCGAGTTTTTGACATTTTGGCCCGCGTTAACTCTTGACCACTTCACCCTTGTTAAAATGTGATGAGTTGGGATATCTTTGAACTTGACAAATATCAGTTACTGGGCAGAGTAACTTAATAGGCTCATTTACTCTTCCAAAATAATTATTTCATGTCACACCGTGTTATTATAATAAACTCATATCGCATGACCAATCCGAATTTGAATTTAAATCAGTTTCTAGGAGAAAAACCAAGTGATTGCGTCACGAATACAAAAAAAGAACACAATGTAAATCTAACATCTACAAGGTAATCCTTATTACGGTAAAAAACGTCGCAGGCTCGAAGCGGATGAGTTTTTCGCGACGAACGCGCCGCGCCCTCTATCTACTTCCTTCCCCCACCCCTTGCCCTCGAAGACCCTTTACGCCGATCATAAACTGACAAAAGGGCGTAAATATTATGTGCAAAGATTGATGTGGCGGACGCGGATTACGGCCGCCGAATTTATGTTGAAAAAAGACGGTGCGCGCCGCGTCAGGAAATAAAACTTCCTTTCACGTGCTCGCGCGCCCAACTTGATATGCCTACTAGAGGGCGCTGCCACGCACGCATATCCACTCTCTTCGGCCGAGCCGCTACCTCGACATTATTAAACATCGTGATAGATACCGTACCGTTAAAACTGACGTTTACTATAGGAGGATATTTTTTACCGACGCCTACGCGACGCGACGCCGAATTATATCGCCTTTTTATGCGGGTTTCTGATGAAACTAGACGGAGGAAAGGGGGTGTTGGTAGAGGTGGAAGAGAGCTAATCTTAAATCACATTCTGTCAATGTAGGTATACGTTTTTGTTGTAAAAGTAAGGATACTATAGTTCTCTAGCGCTTAGAATGCAATGAAAGATGATTTTTAACCAAATATATCAGCTAAACATGCACTAAGTTCAGTATTTGCATTTTATTTTTCCACATATTACGCAAATAATAGCTTACAAAAGTTGACTATAGTAGATTTCACGAGTGCTGCAAATGATTCATCGTTAAAAAGTGTACGAACTAAGATTTGAACGTTGCGCGCAGCTTGTTCAGTGGATATGCAACCGAACATTGATCACAGTAGATATGGAAAGCCAAAATATGGTATTTGGCTTATTGGCTATGCTACATATACTCCTCACTACACACTCGCACGTAAATAACGATAATTATCAATAAATTTAGTGTGTTTCTGTTTTGCAAATACGAGATCTTGTAACCGCATTCCACATTCATGCTGTGTCCTGTGTGTGTTTAGGCCGTGTGGGGGCTATTTTTCTGTTACTTTTATTTAACAATAATCCACAGCCTTCTACCTAAGTAGGCCGAAACACCAATAAACAACTGCATATGCACACAGGTAGGAACTGATCCGTTTGGACCAAAAATAAGTTTTTGCATCGGCCTTCAACGTAGCTGGTCCCAGACCACGACTTTCATCCAAATATTGCCTATTTCTCTAGCTTTCTTTCTACATCCCTCCTTCCATGAGGGGCTGTCTTGTGTACTAAAGAATGTGAACATTGAATATTATGGTTTGTGAATGGCAAGTGAATACAAGTTTCCGATAATATTCTAAATAAGAATCAACGTTTCAGGAAACAGGAAAGTACCATATCAGATTTTCAGATCTTTGCGGTTTTGACTCTTTTTTGGCTTTTTGGAAGCGATTGACAACCACTTAAAGAATACCTGTCCACGCTTAAAACCACTTGTGAACTAACTTTAATGTAAAAGAACAAAGTTGTCAACCCTAAACTTTTTTCGTTTGAGGTTTCTGCTATTTCTGGTACATTACGTCCATTTGAAGAACTTTGGACCTAACTTTTTCAAAAACCGTACGTGATAGGAAATATAGGATAAAAAACCAATCCCAAACTTTGGGTGTTTTAAGACAATTTATGTAAGAACAATTAAATGTTCTATAAAAGTCAGCAAAAGCCCTTTCAAAACAAAGAACTACCATATAATTACCGCCACATTTAAGAAAAAACAACGGAGATATAATAACAAAGGGACAGAAAATTGCGTAAATAGGAAACCTTTTCACAACAGTTTTACAAATTTTAGCTTTTTTAATTTTGCATGGATCACGAGATATTACCAAAAAAGTAATAACTGTCGATTTCCTTTTTATTGAACTTTTAAATTAAATTACTTTATCACAGCTGAAAAGCGTTTCGTTCAAAAGGGTCCAAAGGAACTGGATGTTTACTCTAAGCATTTTTCAAAGATTTTGAAAATGAGCCGCCATTTCTGTTATTTTGTCAGAATAGTTAAATAATAAATTAAAGTAGAGGGAATTTTGTATAAATTATGTCTATTACATTATTTGGTAAAATTAATAGTTTAGCTGAATGAGCAAATTTTATTTGATTGAGATCGGTCGTGTCTGCATTAATATAAAACTAGTAAGCCAGGATTTGACAGATATTTACAATCTAATGACAGTAGGTAGTGTCAATGTCAAACGATGTTTTGACAATATCTACTATCAATAGAATCATATCTGTCAAATCCTGGCCAACTAGTTTTATTTTAATGCAGACACGACCGATCTCGATCAAATAGAAACTCATGCAGCTAAACTTTAAAAATTAATTGTATATATAGTATCTAGACTAGGAGAATGTGCAGGCCTAATAGGCCTGCTGGTCGACCTAGGTAGATCGCCGAAGCGTTAAGAGAGAGACAAAAAGCCCGGATGCTCTTACACGCGCGATGTGATTATGCTCGTACGTTCGGCGCGGTTACGGGCGCGCCATCTATTGCTTCGTAGAGTAACCTCAACAGCGACATGACGTGTCGCCGTCTGGTGACCGCGTCGCGAAGCGCGCGGCCGTTGCCTAGCAACCTCGATCGATTGCCATGGCGACGCGCTGACCTGTACACTCCTAAGCCATAATCCATAAATTTACCCGAATCGAGGTAAAAAATAACGAAAACTGGGCCGAAAATGGACGAAATCGAAGGCCTAAGCGCTGTAGAATCAAATTTTAGGCGGAAAATCGGCGCCTACGGCGCCGATTTTCGCTTCTCCGAGGAGTAGACCTTTCCCCCGATTCGCCGATTTTCGTAAACTTCTTGCGCGGACTGTGTTAGACTTTTAGTATATAGTAGGGATAAAGATAAAGTCATGTGCCTGGTCACATCAGATTTTCTTATGGACGCTACATTGAATTTTTACAGATTTAAATAAAATATTGAAATGGCTTCCCAACCATGTTTAAAACGTTTATTAAATTATCACAATATACATTAAAAGTCCCATTAGGTAGCCCGCCAACCCTGCCGTTGCCTATCGAGACGGATATTATTGGAATAAATTAATATTGCTATAATCCCAACCAAAAATATGCTTAGAAAATCAGAGAATATGTCAAAAAAAAAGAAAAATCCAATCTCAAAACCGGAAACTTTAACAGATCAAAATATTTCACAGAATATTCAATAGTTATGTTCAGTATTAGAGGTTAGATATGTTATTCCAAGCAAAGACGTTCCAAAGGCGGTATAAAAACAATGCTACTGCGTTCTAACACAATTTATTGGAATGATCTGTAATGTATGCGAAGAATAACAGCAGAAATCAATGAGTAATTTGCAAAAAAAGTTGTGAAAACTCCTTGTCACATTCATGAAATTCCTGTTCATCAAATTTAACTTACAGTGGTTACCAACTAAAAATGCTTACGGCATGCGTCGGGTTTGATATCACTAGTCTACATAATCAATAAATTTCTGGTAGTCATAACTGCCACATTCACAACAGTATTGCAACATGTATCCCTCGCGAAAATTTGTCGTCGAGAGTATGTCCCAAAACGTTAATTGTTTTAGAGGAAACTCCATCCCGTACAGCGAGAAAATCCAGTAAACTAATTCACTGCATTACCAACTGACACAATAGCTACCAATCATTCCCAAGTACTATACAGACCCACACACATACACACACACACACACACACACACACACACACACACACACACACACACACACACACACACGCGCGCTTTGGAAACAAAATTGAACCTAGAGCAAACTAATCTTGATTTGATGAAAGTCAGTCAGAAGTCCACCTGCAATCAGATGCAACCGAGTGGTTGTATTGTTGTCTCTTGTCCCGAAACAAATTCATATTGAAGCACTCATACTGTGCTTAATACTGCATCTATTCTCACTTGTTATATATCAATTTGTAGATAAATGTTTACAATGCGTTGTGGTAATCTCAATTTCGTCATTTTTACTTTAGCATACGCAGTATGATAAAGTATTGTAACAATGTAACAACATGTATTGTAAAAGAAATTTTGATATTTAGAAGTTTCATGACCAAACTTAGAGCTGAAAAGCTTTTTGTTCAAAAGAGTCCAAAGGAACTGGATATTTATTCTAAGCATTTTTCAAGGATTTTGCAAATGCGCCGCCATTTCTGTAATTTCGTCAGAATAGTTCAATATTAAATTAAAGTTTGACAGTTGGATTTGACAGATATTTTCATTCTAATGACAGTAGGTAGTGTTAGACGATGATGTTTTGATAATACCTACTGTCAATAGAATCAAAATATCTGTCAAATCCTGGCTAACTAGTTTTATTTTAATGCAGACACGACCGATCTCGATCAAATAGAATCTCCTGCAACTAAACTATGAATTTTATATATAGTATGATAAAGTCATGTGCCTGGCCACATAAGATTTTTCGTTGTTGAACCCATTTCGAGTGGTTACAAAGATGTCAATAATTAGTTAATCATTTTTATCGCACATCAGTGCAGAAAATCAAAAAAAAAAATAACATTACTACAACACGTATAGACTCATCAAGCACCAATCTAGAAAAAAATCACAATATTTGTATGTAGTAAATGAATTACCAATACTTATTTAAGTACATGAATCCGACATATTTTGAACTTGTTCGTGCTGCCCCGGAACTCATTTATGCAGTCGTATTTTAGAGATGCGTTCTTTCGAAAGTGTACTTTGCCAAATAAACCAAATAAACAATAAACCGATTCTTATCCGAATAAACGTTCATCGGGATTAATACGCTTCCCCTCCATCCTCACACACACACACACACACACACACACACACACACACACACACACACACACACACACACACACACACACACATATATACAGACGCACACACAGTAATAATTCCAGTGTAGCATTAAAACGATTACATATTCGAGTAATGTAACAGCCATAATATATTACCGAACTAGAACGAACGGTTACAATTTTACAGTTCTTTTCGCGCAATAAAACGACGACGGGCATAAATTTCTGAAACATAAAATTCGAACAATAAAAGTAACGACTGGTGGCGGTCATAAACGATTTTTCGGGTGGTTCCCCTATACTGAAACGTGTGTGCGCGCCGGGGCAGCGAAGTCTAAAACCCGAATCGACATAAATCCCATAGAAAATATGTTGGTGCGCGCCGGCCCGACACTAAAAATATAAATCGTTGATCTTAAACTCGAACGAATACTGAATTATTACCGGTCGGCTTAATCGACGCTATGAATCATTTAAAATCTGCGGCCGCTGGGATCATGCCGGTCTCCGCGCCGCGCCGACGAAAAAAAAGGGTAAAATATTGGTAAAATTACGTATGTTATAGATTGTTATCTATTGTGAAGATAAATATAATTTATCATTAGTTTTTATGACAAATGTGGCCAAACGTTGTAAATTAATCAATATTTAAATCGATAAATCTATCCAAGTTAGAACAGTTTGGGCCGGATATTGCCAACGGTTATCTGTTATCTCTGAAAGAGCGAACAATATGGTTAACAACGCGTAAAAAGTGGAATAATCTGGAGTTATTTATTATGTAAAAAATGTTAGACGTGACAGTTTTCATCATAATGGATAAAAAAAAATTGTTTCAGAAAATTTGAGTGGAGACTTGATCGGACGATATCTTTTTCCCCAAAAACTAGTACAAAGTTTTAAATTTTTAGTAAAAAAATCTAAAGCACAATTAGTCGTCAATCTAAACTGTAAGTTTTACTTTGGGCTCAATTTGAGTTTGGTCCTCGGTTCTTTCAGCTAAACATTTGCAAAAATGGCAAACAAGACAAAGTTCATATGAAATTGTTATAATCTGTGTATAGGGGCAAATCTTGTTAAGAAGGGTCTAAATAACCTCTTCTTTTAACCCTTATTTTTTTATCGTACGATCGAAGTGTATATGTTACGGTCATTGTGATAAATAGGTGATTATTAATAATAGCCAAGTGGCGAGGTTAAAGTGAAGAATTTATCACATGAACCGGCTATTATTAATAATTTCCAGCATGCTGTGGTCAATGTGATATATTTCAATTCGATATTGCATTAAGGTGATGCTACAATATAATAGAGTCTCAGATTTGGAATTCTGTTACTATCTACATAATCGCCACACAACGAATCTATTCACTGGGTTTTCAGTGTTGGGCCTTTAGTGACGTTAGTCCTGCCTGACTAACTTATTTAGTTACTACTCATGACTAAAATAAGGAAGTCTATCAAAACGAGACTAAAAGATGCCAATCCATACTAATTGCATGCACGAGTGTGTAACTTTTTGGGTCATGCTTATTTGAGCAATTCTTAAAAGCTAAGTAAGTAATAAATTAGAAACTCGGTTTGTATTATTCTGCCAGTGCATACGTACATAGTGCTTCTGTATTTTGCAATTCGTTGCAAGAAAAATTATTTTTATTTATAACTTATTATTTATTATCTTTTTAATACAAAACTTTAAAAAACTGTTTTATATTTAATTTTGAATACAAAAGTTCTTCTAGACCTTTATTTTTTTTTGTGGTATTACAACAATTACACCATTTATATTGTAAAAATAAAGCAAGATAAAGTTTGTAACAATACGACGCCATCCTCTTTCGCTTTGTTCACAAATGTGAACTGTACCTGTATTCTATTTTATTATTTTATTATTTACTATGAATATTGTTTATTTTTGATTTGTAAGTGCACAAATGTGATACAGATTTTATTTGAGTTACCTACTGTTAATTTTATTTATTAAGAATATGTTTTATTTTTAAACTGATTCCTGGACTTGAGAATTATTGTGCTTTTGTTATTGTTATATTTTTTCATATATCTAAATAAATAATGTATTTAAAAGTCTTTTCTTTTGTTGGTGATAAACACTTTCATAATAACCGCCTTATAAAACAGATTATATCCGTCAGTTATTGGATATGCTTACGGTAGGTATAGGTAATGGACAACCTAATGTAGGGAAGATTTGGGCAAGTTGTTACAATGTTTAATCTTTTATTTATAAAATAGTACTTTATCGTAAAACACCAAAAGTAAAAATTCGTGTTAGGAACAGAACCATAGAAAAATGTTTGGATCATTTGTGTGCGGTGCAATTTATGTAAAAACATCTATGTAAACTAGTCTCGCCTATTCTTGCATGTATTTGCATGAAAATACAATATTGAAAAAATTAATATTAAATAAGCGAAATTTCAAGATAATTGGGATTTGAGAATTTACTTAATAAATTGTAATTCTACATTTACAAAAAACTACCCACATGCATTAAATATAAAATGGGTGTTATTGATAATAAAATGGTTATCATAAAATGGTGAACACTCTGTATAAAATATTCTTTTTATGTTTTCGTCATTGAGCCGTCCTTGGGTGTATACCAAATATTATTGCCAATTATATCCATTAGTGTCTAAAGTACAAGGGACACAAAAGAAAACATTCTGTATTATCAATGTTTTGTATTATTCGTAATTTTGGTCATTGGGCTAGCGGTACTGATGATTTGCGTCGAGAAAATAAATATAATAGCTTACATAGTAATCAAAATAACTTAGCTAACTTCTTTGAAGACTGTATACAAAAGATCTTTTGTAAAAAGTAACGTTTTTATCACTTTTACCGCGCCCGTTAGGAAATTATTAATAACAGCCGGTCCATGTGATTATTTAAGTGTTTCTAATCACATTGACCAAATGATGCGGTTATTATTAATAATAGCCGGTAATTATTAATACAAACCACTTTTATCACTTTAACCGTAACCGATACAACAAATTATTTTCTTCAAATAAAAATTACCACAAAAACTGTAATATGGCATACTTAACATAAATGAAAAAAAAACTTAAATGACATAGCATTTAAAAGACCTTAGCATTAAAAAATCTGATGTGGCCAGGCACATGACTTTATCATACTATATATAAAATTAATAGTTTAGCTGCATAAGATTCTATTTGATCGAGATCGGTCGTGTCTGCATTAAAATAAAACTAGTTAGCCATAAATTGACAGATATTTTGATTCTATTGACAGTAGGTTTGTCAAAACATCAGCATTTGACTTTCCCTACTGTCATTAGAATCAAAATATCTGTCAAATCCTGGCTAACTAGTTTTAACGCAGTACGAGCGATCGCGATGAAATAGAATTCGCTCATGCAGCTACACTATTAATTTTACCAAAAAATGTCATAGTAATAAATCATTCAGTATTTCATCTACTTTATTTATTATTTAACTATTTTGACGAAATTAAGGAAATGGGAATTTGCAAAATCTTTCAAAAAGGCCAAGAGTAAACATCCAGTTCCTTTAAAAAGCTATTCAGCTCTAAATTTGGTCATGAAACTTCTAAGTATGAAGTTTCGTCCCGATACCTTTAGTAGTTTCTCCGGAATCGTCGCCAGAAAAAAAAATCTGATGTGGCCAGGCACATGACTTTATCATACTATATATAAAATTAATAGTTTAGCTGCATGAGACTCTATTTGATCGAGATCGGCCATGTCTGCATTAAAATAAAACTACTAGAACTAGACAGATATGTCGATTAAAGCTGCGTTCGGATATTGTACTCCGTTGACACCAAATGGCACGTGTTATTGGGTGTAAAAAGTGTAATGCAATATGCGAACGCAGCTTATATTGACAGACGTTATTGTCAAAACATTAGCGTTTGACACCAAGACTACCTACTGTCATTAGAATAAAAAAATTTGACAAATCCTGGCTACTAGTTTTCATGCAGTACGACCGATCTCGTAGAAATAGAATTTGCTCATGCAGCTAAACTATTGATTGTACCAAAACATGTCATAGTGATAAATTATTCAGAATTTCCTCATCTTTAATTTATTATTTAACTATTTCGACGAAATTCCAGAAATGGGGGCTTATTTGCAAAATCTTTCAAAAATGCTGAGACTAAACCTCCAGTTCCTTTGGACCCTCTTCAACAGAAACCTTTTCAGCTCTAAGTTTGGTTATGAAACTTCTAAATATGAATTTTCGTCCCGATACCTTTAGTAGTTTCTCCGGAATCGTCGCCACAAAAAACGGGTACACACACACATACACACACATACACACACACAGACATTTTTTTGTACCTTGGTCAAAAATGTTCACGGGACCCAAAAAGACATATTTCCGCTAATATCTCAAAAATTTTTTTTGGCATGATTACAATACTTTACATACTGCGTATGATAAAGTAAAAAATCTGATGTGGCCAGGCACATGACTTTATCATACTATATATAAAATTACTAGTTTAGCTGCATGAGATATTATTTGATCGAGATCGGCTATGTCTGCATTAAAATAAAACTAGTAGAACTAGGCAAATATCTCGATTAAAGCTGCGTTCGGATATTGTACTCCGTTGACAGCGGGTACACCGTCCAAATGACACTTACGTGTTATTGGGTGTAAAAAGTGTAACGGTGTTCAATATCCGAACGCAGCCTATATTGACAGTAGCATTTTCAAGACATTGGCTGTTACTGATAACAACACACAGTCCACATCCAAATGGATTGTCGCTATAATGTCGCACGAACTATGCCCTGCCCCCTTGTCAGATAATATCGTACCTTTTGATATGATGTGTTACGTATAGGTTAATAAACGGTGGGTGATACTACCACAGCAGAAGGTGTAATGTGTATAGTATGGTCGGACTTCACACGTCATTGTAGAAGGCGATATGACATTTTGAATTTTTTTAAGTTTCTATGTCCATGTTGTGCATAAAAATCAATCACAAAAAATTCAAAACCCGATATAGACGAGTTTTTAAGCGTCGCGACGCGTCGTGCAGGAAAGGGTAATATTATATGACAAAAGGCATAAATGTTGCTTATAGACGATTAGGAAATTCTGAAAATTATCCATTGAATTGTACTTTTTTTCTATATAATTTACTTCTACTTCATGTATCAACCGTTTTCCGTCATCCATAGTTCATTAAACTATCGTTAATAGAAAACAGACCTCTCAAAATAGTCTTCTACTAGGAGAAATTCGAACATTTTCGAAATTTTGAAAGCTATACTCATTACTCATACCAATCGACTCTTGATTTAAAAATCTTTCTTTCTAATAGACAATTTGTCGATTTCGTTGATTGTTAATGATTCAACATTATTTCAATATAAAAAAAATTAAGAAATTCCTCGTGATCGCTTAATTTAAAATAAGTAAAAATGTTAGCATAAGCTCCATAAACCTCTCCATTTGATGGAAAATTATGCGGTTTTGCCCACCATCTTCTGCATTGCTTTCTTTTGCGGGCCAATATATTTACGAACCAACGTTATGTATTGGCTCGCAGCTTGTAAATGTTGGATAGAGATTAGTAAATCATCTTTCATCTCGTCGAGATGAATACAACAATAACACCACAAAGACTACGTTAGGTCGAGTAGTTTTGATTTCTGTCAAATACTCAAATATCAATAAAGTGCGCTCTGATTGGTTGCTCGTAACGTAGCCGCTAGTCGGGAGTCGGAAAAGATGAGAGTTGGTCAACTTGGCCCCGACAAGCGACAGTCGGCTGCCGACACCGAAAAACGTCATAAAAACGTCATCTACGCATGCGCCCGACTTCCGACAACGACTAACGACAACGGGACGACTCATTGTGGAACAGGCTTTAGCGTTTGACACTAGCTACTGTCATTAGAATCAAAATAATCTGACATATCCTGGCTACTAGTTTTAAAGCAGTACGCCCGATCTCGATGAAATAGAATTTGCTCATGCGGCTAAACTATAAATTCTACCAAAAAATGTCATATACATAAATTATGGAAAATTTCCTCTCCTTTAATTTATTATTTAACTATTTTGACGACATTACACAAATAGCGGCTCATAGCGGCTCACCAGTTCCTTTGGACGCTTTTCAACAGAAAGCTTTTCAGCTCTAAGTTTGGTTATAAAACTTCTAAATATAAAGTTTCGTCCCGATACCATTAGTAGTTTCTCCGGAATCGTCTCCACAAAAACGGGTACACACACACACACATACACACACACACACACACACACACAGACATTTTTTTGTACCTTGGTCAAAAATGTTCAGGGGACCCAAAAAGACATATTTCCGCTAAAATCTCAAAAAATTTTTTTGGCATGATTACAATACTTTACATACTGCGTATGATAAACTAAAACGGGTACACACATACAGACAGACACACACACACACAGATCTTTTTTGTACCTATCAGTTGCGTGTGATTTTGTTAAAAAGTAATGTTTAGCAGAAAATCGCTGAATTTCTAATTCCGTACCGTCTCCGACATTCGACAATAAACCCATTAAACAAAAGAATCCACAACGCAACAACCTCCTGTGGGTGACTCACGATGAGTGAACCTATACGTGACACAACTTTTCGTACAGCTGGATGCGTTTTTCCAGAGCGCAGAGTGCTTCCAATGTAGAGTTGCGATTTAAATTCCCTAATCTGTATAACGAATAAAATAGGTCAGAGAGCTAGCTTCTGAAGGTGTCAATATTAATGTAATTCCAGGATCAATTCTTCCTGAATTTGTTTTTATTGATACCTGCCTATATAATACATAATAAGTGCTCTAGAATAAAAAAATGATTGTACATCCACAACCAGAGTTGTAATAATGTTAAGTAAATTAATTTTTACTAATTTTGAATATTTCGGTATGAAGCATACTGGTAAATAAATATCTTGTATAATAACCCATATCTGTACCACAACCATAAATATGCACTTAGAAACAAACCAAGGAGGACCATGATTTCAAACCACTTCATTTCAACTCCGTTATGTTAATCACCCACAATTGAAACTGTGCATTTAAAACGGAATATCCAGTGTTGCCGCGACTACCAGCACGCGCAAATGATACCCTCGTTAGGGCCGACAGAGTACAATTAAAATTATACGGCACAACGATGACGATATAATTGTAGTACCAGATAATGAATGGCAATTCCCACTAGGCCAATATAAATGATTAATAAAAGCATCAGGATATTAATTGCCGGGTACCAGTGCCAGTACAGCAGCGATCCGCCGCAACAGCGGTCCTTCTCTCTCATAAATTCAAGTCTGGTCCAACACTTCCTACGAACGCCTCCTCCGACAATGGCTCAGCCAGAAGTTCCCCGCAATAAATATTAATTAAGGGAAGAGATGTCCTAACCGTACTCCACCCCCCTTCCAGGCCCAAGCTCGGCCAAAGAACGAGTTTCTAAGGACTTCCACCACTACAGGCACCGATAGCCAGAATAGACCACGCAGGACAAACTTTCAATTGAATATTTCAATTCTAGGTGATAGAATAGAAGACAGTAGATGGATGGTATGAATAAAAATGAGTTTATACTTTATGCTGAATATTTTGAAGTAAATTCGACAAGAGTTTGGAGAAAGAAGATGTGGTCTATTATCAAATAGATAAAATAAGAGTGTTTAGGTGTTAATAAAGCTAAAAACTCATCAAAACTTTGGAACCAACTGCAACAGTTCAATTTTGATGAATTCCTTTTAATGTTTGGAACTGATTTTGATATCAGAACCATTCCTGCGGGGGTCTCAAGTATTTCTTCGTTTAAACTATTTATACACGGTTTTAACTATACTATTAATGCAACAATACTCACTCATATGCGTATGTTTACCATATAACTCGTATGTGAAAGGCGGAAGGCAGACTTACCTGGAACAAAAAGAAATTATTAAATTAAAATACACAGTAATAATATGCGAAAACGTTACCAAAAAATGGCACCATTTCAACAGGTTACATGATGTGAACAAGAATAACAGTGTTTTGTTTATAATAAAGAAATACTTCCTACTAAAGGTTCTCAACCAAGAAACATTATTGGAAACATTATTCCTGCGATTTTATACCTTAGTTAGATTACAACTTCCCTAGATGCTCTGCATCTAATGTCAAAAAAGGGCGTTAACGAAAGTCTTGTTTTGCACATTTAGAGTGCTTTGGAAATGATTGTTAACCTTGACAAAGCATATGCCCAAAGAATCTGACCTAAATAAATTTTTATGGTATATTACTTTCATAATCATTTACCGATTTAGATGATTATTTCACCACCTATATAAAGTTTGTTTTTCTTTTATTCCATATGTTTTGGGGTGCCGAATCCGAATTTCAACTTTCCTACTTCCCACGGACTCCCCTAAAATATTAAAAACAACAAAAATCGCAGAAACTCAAAATTTTCGACTTCTCTTCAGTTTTTTGCCAAAAAGTCATAAAACTATGCACTTTTCGACGTAGACCACTCTATACAAAAATAAAGTAAACTAAATTTCCTATGAAAAACACTCTTAAGTGTATTTTTTGGTTGAATGGTTTACCCGCTAGAGCGCGCTGAAAGAAGGCCAAATTTTCCTTTGTAATTACACGAACACTACATAAACTAGGAAAATTTGGCCTTCCTTCAACGCGCTCTAGCAGCCAAACCATTCAACCAAAAAATACACTTCGCGGTGCTTTAAATTTAGTGTAGTTTATTTTTGTATATAGTGGTCTATGTCGAAAAGTGCATAGTTTCATGACTTTTTGGCAAAAAACTGAAGAAAAGTCGAAAATTTCGAGTT
Organism: Aphodius sticticus; assembly: GCA_963966075.1. NCBI lineage: Eukaryota > Metazoa > Arthropoda > Insecta > Coleoptera > Scarabaeidae > Aphodius > Aphodius sticticus. The sequence goes on from OZ014513.1 coordinate 14,079,941, forward strand.
TCTTTGCGATTTTCGTTGTGAAGCCATATCCGTGGGAAGTAGCAAAGTTGAAATTCGGATTCAGCACTCCTAAAAACATATAGAATGAAAGAAAAAAGCTTTTATATTTTTTCCTGGAACAGCCATCCTTGGAGACGATTTGATTGGACTAAGACGGAAATTCATTTAAATAGTGATGGTTTCAGAGTAAAAGAAACAGTTAACGTTTATTACACCGAGTAACCCAACACATGGTGTTTTGGTGGTTGAACTTCGAGACAACTTTGTAAATTGCTTGTAAATAGACAGTTGGAAATAAAACATTATAATTTTAGATTTGTTGTTCAATAAATTAAAATATTAAAAAATCTGATGTGGCCAGGCACATAACTTTATCGTGCTATTTTATTTTACTATTGGGTACATTCTGCTTTAGAGTCCGAACATCATTTATCTGTATGCATGGTATGTATCCAAAGAAATTTTAATGAAGGCGTTAATTTTACAAAATAAACACTTACTTACTTAATTATTTTATTGTGAGAAGAAATTCAGAACCAAAACACCTAGATGAAGCTATACTAACAAATAGATCCGCAATTTTGGCTGGCGCTAAATTCGGCTATCTATTTTATAAATAAAAATGTTAAAAGTGCTACATTTTATATAAATTTAAAAAAAAATCATGCTTTTTGTAAAGCGCTGAACTATTTTATGGACAGTAACTGTTGATTTTAGAAACGTTTTAATATTTAAAATGTATTTTTACGTCGTAGTTTACCAATTCCCTTCGGGCGGCGTAGAGTGCTTTTGTTTATAAAATGATTCGATTCGCAAATGTGTTTACGCACGACCGTGCTCTCGAAATAAAACGTGGCCTGTACAGTACACTCCTATAAAAGCAAAAAATAAATAAATTGAAAACGTACTGCGGTTTAATTCAAATTCAAATACAAATTCGCCAATCGATTTTGACGCATACGCACAAAGCGAAGTATATTCTCAAAAGGTGAGAAAATTATTTACTTGCGGTTATTGCTTTAGATGAAAGTTAATATTTACTTGGTTTGAAACAATTTCTTTCATTTAAGAATTCCTTGTTCTCACAATTCAAGAATATCCCAATCTCAGAGTTATTAGTTTCGGTTAAGTATATAATTTTCAAACCATGCAGTTTAAATTCTCAATTCAAGAAGTTGATCAATAGCTTGAATCAAGTAGCCATTGCTTGCAACGCGCTTGCGCATTTACACTCAAACGTGCACGAACGTTGCCGAGATTTAAGATTTTTCGCATCGGCCTTTGCCTTCAGTTAGTTGGGGTCTGCTATGGCGTCGTGTTCGCTGACTACCGAGTATTGTCCGGGAAGAGTTCAATATGTAATATATCTTTACTAATTTTGAAGGTACTGTACGCAATAACTACGCGATCTATAATATTATGAAAGTATATAGTTTTAATTTTGCATGAATAGCCTACAGTACTTATGTTCAACGTATTTGCGACGCAGTTCGTAGTTGTGACTTGTGACGCACACGGTACGTAAATTTTGCCTAGCCATATAGTGGTCACCAAATCAACATACATGCCACAGAAAACTTACTTGTGTAATTAATATAATGGAAACAAATTGATGTCTAATAGAATATGGTGTTTTTTTCCATGCCTTAGATATTGTAGGTAGTGATAATTTATAAATAGGTAAGTATATATGTAATTAAACAAAGAAATTTCATACAATAAAACAAAAATCATTCGCTAAGTTATTGTCTACTTATTTCACACAATTCCCTACCTTTTTAAAAAATGTTCTCGAACTAATAATACCTATACTCATTCCAAGAAAATATTTTCTCATTGTCAAGCATATATATTCACTTTAAGAAAATTCCATTATTCTCAACGTGAGAATAGTTTTCTTGAATGAATAATATCTATACTCATTGCAAGAAAATATTTTCCCAGATATACAAGCATATGATTATTTCAATTCAACAATATCTCTTTATTCTTAACGAGAAAATATCTACTTGCGGCTATAGCTAACTAATCATTTACTTGGATGAAAGCATATTGCTTTGAGTGAAGTATTTACTTTTCTGTGTGCGGGTTGACGTAATTCGAAAGACAGGAAAGCCAAGCGACTTACACAGCAATATAAGATTATTTCTATATAAAACACCCTGTATAAATATCATCAATGCTGATGGATTCCGTCGCTTCCTCCACACAAATAATTTAACTTGTTTATTCTTGCCGTACCCTATTTTATTAATGTATCCTGTAGGTTGTTATCCAACAGAAGTGTTCCTCTAAATTTTACGATACTGGGGGGAGAGACCTGAGACCCGGAATACTGTAATAATTAACATAAAGGGAGTCTAAAGAAAACGGGAAACATTTATGAACTGGATGGTCGGCCTCTCCCCTTACGTTTACTGCCACCCTATGAAACTTTAAACTACAGAAGTCCAACGGGGTGGGCGTTTAGTAGCAGGGCTGTATCGATTAAAGGTCCTGTTAAATAAAATACCGGCTAATTTCGCTCTAGTTTATTTAAAGGAACTGTTCGGCTGAATTTACTGGATCGCCGAATAAAGGTTGATAGTTTGGAGGTAGGGAATTATGTTGAAGGTCGACGACGTACTTTTGGTCTTTGCTACAATGTTTGGTTAAGTCTATCCTTTCTTAAAATTTCATTCTTTATCCATACAGGGTTGAATCAATAACTGTTTAGCGGTATATAAGGGGGAGGAGTCGTTGTGCATCTGTTTCTCCTTACCCAGACCAGAAAAATATGAATGAGAATTCGGAATTTTTTTATTTCGCACCTTGTTAAAATTGCATGAAACAGCATAAATTGGTACTAGCGTCTTGTTTGCCCTCTAGTAAGTAATCCCGAACACTTACGAGCGCAGGCGACGTTGAGCGACCATAATTTAAATGTAACCGTAGCTGTCGGGGTGAGTAAGGAGTACCGGTCAAATTTGCCAGTGTGTTTGTGTATAGACATTTTAGTTTTGTTGAGAATATTTAGAAAAACACATGTAAGTTACTAATTTGTATAGCAATTAATTAGTTGATGGAACGCAAAATCATTTCAATTTAGTCAGCAAAAAACTTGAAATTTGTTTGAAACCCCGATTTAACGTTCTGTTTACGTATTTATTTAGTGAATACGACTATGCAAGGTATGATGCAACTTGTGGGCATTAATCTCAGATAAATAAAGAGACACGGATGGGCGCCGTGAGAACTAAGGTAAGCAAATGTAAACAATGCTGCATGGGCGGCGAGCGTGTTTTAGTTAGGGTTTCTTTTTATATTTCCAGCAAATAAAGCAAGCTTAGGGAATTAACTAGTTAGTATATCAGTATAATATATAATAATAGTCAAAATATAGGACTACCACTATAAATTATACTAATGCACTTATTAAAAAATAAAATTAAATATAAAAAATAGTTATTTTTAAATTGACTTTATGGCAAGAAGTTGCAGGACACTTGTATAAAACGGCTCCAACGCCATTATCTAAATCACTTAGCGAACTGTACATCGCTAAAACGCAGTTAAATTTAATAAAAAAATCCATTGATGCGCGTTATTTTGTTTTGAATAATAAGATTATATAATAATTAGTAAATATTTTAATCGATCCACTATTCATGTACATAGGTAAGTAAGAATGATGGCGGTGCACTTAATACATTTTAGAACTATAAAATCATAGTTATGAGTAAGTAATAGCTGTAAATTTCACATTTTCACGCCGTGTGCACTTCATATGATACTTAGTATGATAAAATGCTAAATAAGTTCTGTTTGGGTCAGAAGTTTTCGAGATATTTAACTTGAAAATTTTATGAGCGCGGGTAAATGAATAAACAAAGAACGTGGAATAATATTATTAATATTATTATTAACGCGAAAAATTATTATTATTTGTATCACATGTTCGGAATATCATCCATTGTTAGTATTTATTTATCCATCATCTGCTTTATCTCTTTGTTTATTAATTTAGCCACTATCACAAAACTTTAGAACATCTCGAAAACTATAGTTGATCGAAAAAAGAAGGTATCGAATTATAAATCACCCTAAATCACATATAAACATAAGTTGTCAATCAAGTAGCACGTTTTTGTAAAAATTGCAATTATCGTGCAGCTGGCTCGTCGGCTTCGCACCATATTTCAACATTTTCTGAGTAATTGATAAAAAAGGTTAATTATTAATAAAAACACCCGGTACTTTTTTCAAATAACATTTTTGCATAGCTTGCACCATAAATGTACTCTTGAGATAATTACATTATCATATTTGCATTTTAAGTATCTCCTATTAGTGTCCAACTTAAGTCTGCCTTACACGGCATAAGCGCGGACACGATTTTTTTATTAGAACGGACACAAAAGGCCTGTTGTTTGTTTGTTCAAATACCAAAGTCGACATCGGTTGGTTTCTATAGTATACACTAATTCTATGTATATCGAGAGGTTTCTACCGTAGAGTCCCGACTGAACCTGACGGCTAACACCGCCTGTGCTCGTGAATGTCCGGGACTACTTACTAGAGGACAATCCAGATGCTAGTGGAATTGGTACGCGGTCGTATTAGAAACTGATCCAGAGTTTTCCAAGATTAAGTCTTAATGTTCACATTTGCTTTAACGTATCAGGTACTATTACAACACGATATTATCCTTGCTCCATGTCCTAATAAAATGATTAAATCGCGGTTATTTAGCAATTTGTGTTTTTGGTGGTTAGTTGTCATTTTACTGCTTTTCTTTGGCACTATCTATAGAATACAATCAAATAAGCAAGTGGTGAACTGTAAACCAACTTCTCAAAGGGTTTCTAACATCAAAGCAAAATAGTGCATATTATTTGTTTTTTAGGTCAATATCTGCGAATATTGGTGACGTTGTAATGGAAAGCTGCAATAACGTATCTATGAACAAAAAATTACAATATATTCATTCTATCGCAAATTGTCTTATAGCTAATTGTGCATATTTGATATTCTTTTAGGTTTTTGAAAAATGTTATGTAATCAGAAAAAAGAAGTGATCTAGAAATCACATACTTCTATAGGTCCACTAAAAAATATTATTAATATGAAATAACGAAATATACTTTATGTCCTACATGATGATAAAGTGACATTTTACATCTTAGTTACTGGGACGAAAACAGCTACTTTTTGCGCCCTAGGGCGATAAAGATTCTTTTTCTACTTTGCATTCACAATGCACACATTGTAACACTGTTTTCGGTGTTACAATTAACACATTGTAATACCGAAAACAGTAACATTTTTGTCTGATTGGTACACAGTGATATCAAATGCCATATGTCAAACGTACAATACATAACCCAACATAACCACACACTGCATCTTCTTAATCGCTTGCAATCACATAAACTGCGCAATATCAATATTCTATACATATTAGTAGATAATAAAGGAGAGAGCTGGACCCACCGCCACACCGCCAATTTACATAGGAAGCTATCCCCTCCACTTTTCTGCGCGAAGACGACCGAGTCCCAAGTCAGTCGATCTGCCGAGCGCGACCGAACGTTGGAACCTGGAGTGTATGACTCACACGTCGCTGTTAGAGAGAGAACGCACTACTATTTTTTCTTTCGAGCGTGGCATGTGCAAACCGATCAAATTTTCCCATCAGATAATTCGGATTTGAATTTCGCGCGCACCATCTTACCCGATGATGACCGAACGCCGAGCGCACCCGAACCGATAAAATTCAAATTTTTCCCGCCAACCTTAAAAAATTCGAATTTTCGCGTCAACATTCCCACGCATGCGCAAACCGATAAAATTCAAATTTTCGCATCAAATTTATTCGGATTTGAATTTCGCGCGCACCATCTTACTCGATGATGACCGAACGCCGATCGCCCGAACCGAAAAAATTAAAATTTTTTCCGCCCGCAAGTAAATGCTGTGTCCGCAGAAACAGAAATAAATATTAACAATACACATACTTAATTGAATTGATTTATCACCTAGATCAGCCATTTTGTCTCCACATCTAAAAAATAATTTCACAAATTTGGTTTGTTATTGAGGTTGCATATATTAATGGAAAAGAAAAATTGTCAAAAAGACGGTAAAATGACACCTATATATCGGCGCAGCGACCTTGGGATGAACCACCTAAGGGGTAGAAATTTAAGGGTGGGAGGCTCAACGCGATAAATCTATTAATTTTTAGTTTGTAACATACGATGACATCAAATCAATTTTACCATCAGTTGATGGTTGAGCGCTAAGAAGAAATCGAAGGGTGCAACGGGGGAGAGTAATCTTATGACCAAATGTTTCATACAGCACCGAATTACAATTTAACATTGTTTCTTAAGGAAATCAAGCAAAATATTTATTTATCGGTGTAAATATGGATGTAAAACAGAGGCAGACAATAGCATCCATGATGACAAATGTTATATCGCGAGAGTTAATTAAAACCGAGGAGGACCATCTCATGATGTCATACTTCCAGAACATTGTAGAAAGTCGATCATCTGATCCATATTTTAGTAAGACGCCACAACATGTACGAAATGTGTGATATAATGTAAACAAAAGAATTCGTAAAATAGCTAATAAATATATACAAAAATAAAAGATGTTCATTATTACACACTAATATCAAAAATAGCATCAAATATTAATGGTTCTTTGACAAATTTCAATACCGAAAAATATGCTAATTGACGCTCCCGTGTCCAGTAAAAATAATAGTTCTTCTCTTCTGGTAATGGTTTTAACAACAGCAGGAAATTTAATTCAAATCATAATAATCGAGGTAACAGACAAAATTCTCTCGCAAATAACTATCAAAGACAGAACCAAAATTACGGAAATGGCAATACACCAACAAACAATTATTTGCAACCTCAGCGCGACTTGAACAGAGGTCGTCATCCGCAAGTAAATGCTGTGTCCGCAGAAACAGAAATAAATATTAACAATACACATACTTAATTGAATTGTCTTAATTGTGTTACTGTTTGAACAATAAACTGATTATTATTATTATAATTAATAAAAACCATAGAAATAATTATTTTAGAGGACAAACTCGCATTTTTGGGAAAATATCGACAACTACGTAACATAAACTTTAATACAAACTATTTTTTAAATTCTTTGTTCATTGGCTATCAAATTACATAATGCGCGACAGAACGAAAAATCTATTGAAAATTTTGGTAAGGAAATTGAAGAGCTAATGGTAAATTTGACTTAGTTATCATGTGACAAAATTTTTAAGACAATATCTGCAAAAATGTAATAATACCGTAATTTTTAAGAAATGCCAGCAATTGCCATTGTTTTTTCTTTTTTGACAAACAATTGAATATCGCAGGTAAACTAGTTACTTTACACAGGTACAACTTACACAGTTGGAAAGACGACTTCCTTAGCGTTTATAAAATGGAATGATGTACAGGGCGTTCCATTTAAAAATGTACTGACTTTCCGTTACGCCTAAATGCAATATCCTGTATAAATGAAAATAATTTTACGTTATAGAAACTAATGAGTCAAACAACTCTTGTACAAAACATTTTTTCTTTCTCAAACAATTTAATGACTATCAACCGCCAGGATACTAATAACTCACCCTGTATAATTATATATTTTTAAAATGTGACGTGTTGATATTTATGATTAAATTATTAATTAAATAAAATATCGGTTTGGCTTCCGTGGTAGATCTTTTTACAATAGGAATAACCAACAGAGAGTATTTACCTACAGTAAGTCCAGATGACCACAATGAGGTCGATGCACAGCAAGGTCGAGAGGAACCTAACACCAGGCGGTTTTTCGCGAATAATGCAGATGCAGTGTGTCTTAATATTAATGGTATGAATATAGTAAACATGAGATATGAAATGAAAGAATTGAAATTTTTAATAGATACAGGTGCTTCGATAAGCATTATTTTTTTTCAGATAATTTAAATTGTCGTTGTGCCATAGATAAAAACGATACTATAAGAATAAGTGGGATTAGTGGCAGCACTTATTCTTTAGGATCAACAATTTCAGATTTGAAAGTAAACAATATTTAAGTTTACAATTATTCATAGCACAAACTGCGCTAATATTGTTCTTTTTGTATGAAACTTGCATGGTGTACTTCTCCATGAGGGGTGATTTAAACCACAAAGCGTCAGCCCACCAACCCCAGACATCACACCTGCTATCACGTATAGAATATATACCAAATATATTTGTGTTAACCCAAACTGTATAGTATGAGCTAGTACGGGATAATGTCAACATATTATACCACATGACTCTAAGAGTAACTCAAATGTGACTCAAGAGTGACTCAAATGTGACTCAAGAGTGACTCAAATGTGACTCAAGAGTGACTCAAATGTGACTCAAGAGTGACTCAAATGTGACTCAAGAGTGACTCAAATGTGACTCAAGAGTGACATTAGCGCCTCCATTTATCCTCTTAGCGCCTCCATTTATCCTCTTAGCGCCTCCATTTATCCGTTTAGCGCCTCCATTTATCCGTTTAGCGCCTCCATTTATCATCTTAGCGCCTCCATTTATCCTCTTAGCGCCTCCATTTATCATCTTAGCGCCTCCATTTATCCTCTTAGCGCCTCCATTTATCATCTTAGCGCCTCCATTTATCCCTTTAGCGCCTCCATTTATCCGTTTAGCGCCTCCATTTATCCTCTTAGCGCCTCCATTTATCATCTTAGCGCCTCCATTTATTCGTTTAGCGCCTCCATTTATCCGTTTAGCGCCTCCATTTATCCGTTTAGCGCCTCCATTTATCCGTTTAGCGCCTCCATTTATCATCTTAGCGCCTCCATTTATTCGTTTAGCGCCTCCATTTATCCGTTTAGCGCCTCCATTTATCCGTTTAGCGCCTCCATTTATCCTCTTAGCGCCTCCATTTATCATCTTAGCGCCTCCATTTATCCTCTTAGCGCCTCCATTTATCCGTTTAGCGCCTCCATTTATCATCTTAGCGCCTCCATTTATCCTCTTAGCGCCTCCATTTATCCTCTTAGCGCCTCCATTTATTCGTTTAGCGCCTCCATTTATCCGTTTAGCGCCTCCATTTATCCTCTTAGCGCCTCCATTTATCATCTTAGCGCCTCCATTTATCATCCCTCCGAGAGGGTCAAATGAGGGTCTCGGAGGGTCTAATGAGGGTCTCGGAGGGTCAAATGAGGGTCTCGGAGGGTCAAATGAGGGTCTCGGAGGGTCAAATGAGGGTCTCGGAGGGTCTAATGAGGGTCTCGGAGGGTCAAATGAGGGTCTCGGAGGGTCAAATGAGGGTCTCGGAGGGTCAAATGAGGGTCAATATACAGGGTCTGTATACAGGGTCTGTTGTGATTATACAGGGTCTGTATACATGGTCTGTATAATTTATACAGGGTCTGTATACAGATCTGTATAATGGAGGCGCTAAACGGATAAATGGAGGCGCTAAGATGATAAATGGAGGCGCTAAGAGGATAAATGGAGGCGCTAAGAGGATAAATGGAGGCGCTAAAGGGATAAATGGAGGCGCTAAACGGATAAATGGAGGCGCTAAACGGATAAATGGAGGCGCTAAGATGATAAATGGAGGCGCTAAGAGGATAAATGGAGGCGCTAAGATGATAAATGGAGGCGCTAAACGGATAAATGGAGGCGCTAAACGGATAAATGGAGGCGCTAAGATGATAAATGGAGGCGCTAAACGGATAAATGGAGGCGCTAAGATGATAAATGGAGGCGCTAAGAGGATAAATGGAGGCGCTAAACGGATAAATGGAGGCGCTAAACGGATAAATGGAGGCGCTAAGGTGATAAATGGAGGCGCTAAGAGGATAAACGGAGGCGCTAAGAGGATAAATGGAGGCGCTAAACGGATAAATGGAGGCGCTAAACGGATAAATGGAGGCGCTAAACGGATAAATGGAGGCGCTAAACGGATAAATGGAGGCGCTAAGAGGATAAATGGAGGCGCTAAGAGGATAAATGGAGGCGCTAATGTCACTCTTGAGTCACATTTGAGTCACTCTTGAGTCACATTTGAGTCACTCTTGAGTCACATTTGAGTCACTCTTGAGTCACATTTGAGTCACTCTTGAGTCACATTTGAGTCACTCTTGAGTCACATTTGAGTTACTCTTAGAGTCATGTGGTATAATATGTTGACATTATCCCGTACTAGCTCATACTATACAGTTTGGGTTAACACAAATATATTTGGTATATATTCTATACGTGATAGCAGGTGTGATGTCTGGGGTTGGTGGGCTGACGCTTTGTGGTTTAAATCACCCCTCATGGAGAAGTACACCATGCAAGTTTCATACAAAAAGAACAATATTAGCGCAGTTTGTGCTATGAATAATTGTAAACTTAAATATTGTTTACTTTCAAATCTGAAATTGTTGATCCTAAAGAATAAGTGCTGCCACTAATCCCACTTATTCTTATAGTATCGTTTTTATCTATGGCACAACGACAATTTAAATTATCTGAAAAAAAATAATGCTTATCGAAGCACCTGTATCTATTAAAAATTTCAATTCTTTCATTTCATATCTCATGTTTACTATATTCATACCATTAATATTAAGACACACTGCATCTGCATTATTCGCGAAAAACCGCCTGGTGTTAGGTTCCTCTCGACCTTGCTGTGCATCGACCTCATTGTGGTCATCTGGACTTACTGTAGGTAAATACTCTCTGTTGGTTATTCCTATTGTAAAAAGATCTACCACGGAAGCCAAACCGATATTTTATTTAATTAATAATTTAATCATAAATATCAACACGTCACATTTTAAAAATATATAATTATACAGGGTGAGTTATTAGTATCCTGGCGGTTGATAGTCATTAAATTGTTTGAGAAAGAAAAAATGTTTTGTACAAGAGTTGTTTGACTCATTAGTTTCTATAACGTAAAATTATTTTCATTTATACAGGATATTGCATTTAGGCGTAACGGAAAGTCAGTACATTTTTAAATGGAACGCCCTGTACATCATTCCATTTTATAAACGCTAAGGAAGTCGTCTTTCCAACTGTGTAAGTTGTACCTGTGTAAAGTAACTAGTTTACCTGCGATATTCAATTGTTTGTCAAAAAAGAAAAAACAATGGCAATTGCTGGCATTTCTTAAAAATTACGGTATTATTACATTTTTGCAGATATTGTCTTAAAAATTTTGTCACATGATAACTAAGTCAAATTTACCATTAGCTCTTCAATTTCCTTACCAAAATTTTCAATAGATTTTTCGTTCTGTCGCGCATTATGTAATTTGATAGCCAATGAACAAAGAATTTAAAAAATAGTTTGTATTAAAGTTTATGTTACGTAGTTGTCGATATTTTCCCAAAAATGCGAGTTTGTCCTCTAAAATAATTATTTCTATGGTTTTTATTAATTATAATAATAATAATCAGTTTATTGTTCAAACAGTAACACAATTAAGACAATTCAATTAAGTATGTGTATTGTTAATATTTATTTCTGTTTCTGCGGACACAGCATTTACTTGCGGATGACGACCTCTGTTCAAGTCGCGCTGAGGTTGCAAATAATTGTTTGTTGGTGTATTGCCATTTCCGTAATTTTGGTTCTGTCTTTGATAGTTATTTGCGAGAGAATTTTGTCTGTTACCTCGATTATTATGATTTGAATTAAATTTCCTGCTGTTGTTAAAACCATTACCAGAAGAGAAGAACTATTATTTTTACTGGACACGGGAGCGTCAATTAGCATATTTTTCGGTATTGAAATTTGTCAAAGAACCATTAATATTTGATGCTATTTTTGATATTAGTGTGTAATAATGAACATCTTTTATTTTTGTATATATTTATTAGCTATTTTACGAATTCTTTTGTTTACATTATATCACACATTTCGTACATGTTGTGGCGTCTTACTAAAATATGGATCAGATGATCGACTTTCTACAATGTTCTGGAAGTATGACATCATGAGATGGTCCTCCTCGGTTTTAATTAACTCTCGCGATATAACATTTGTCATCATGGATGCTATTGTCTGCCTCTGTTTTACATCCATATTTACACCGATAAATAAATATTTTGCTTGATTTCCTTAAGAAACAATGTTAAATTGTAATTCGGTGCTGTATGAAACATTTGGTCATAAGATTACTCTCCCCCGTTGCACCCTTCGATTTCTTCTTAGCGCTCAACCATCAACTGATGGTAAAATTGATTTGATGTCATCGTATGTTACAAACTAAAAATTAATAGATTTATCGCGTTGAGCCTCCCACCCTTAAATTTCTACCCCTTAGGTGGTTCATCCCAAGGTCGCTGCGCCGATATATAGGTGTCATTTTACCGTCTTTTTGACAATTTTTCTTTTCCATTAATATATGCAACCTCAATAACAAACCAAATTTGTGAAATTATTTTTTAGATGTGGAGACAAAATGGCTGATCTAGGTGATAAATCAATTCAATTAAGTATGTGTATTGTTAATATTTATTTCTGTTTCTGCGGACACAGCATTTACTTGCGGGCGGAAAAAATTTGAATTTTTTCGGTTCGGGCGATCGGCGTTCGGTCATCATCGAGTAAGATGGTGCGCGCGAAATTCAAATCCGAATAAATTTGATGCGAAAATTTGAATTTTATCGGTTTGCGCATGCGTGGGAATGTTGACGCGAAAATTCGAATTTTTTAAGGTTGGCGGGAAAAATTTGAATTTTATCGGTTCGGGTGCGCTCGGCGTTCGGTCATCATCGGGTAAGATGGTGCGCGCGAAATTCAAATCCGAATTATCTGATGGGAAAATTTGATCGGTTTGCACATGCCACGCTCGAAAGAAAAAATAGTAGTGCGTTCTCTCTCTAACAGCGACGTGTGAGTCATACACTCCAGGTTCCAACGTTCGGTCGCGCTCGGCAGATCGACTGACTTGGGACTCGGTCGTCTTCGCGCAGAAAAGTGGAGGGGATAGCTTCCTATGTAAATTGGCGGTGTGGCGGTGGGTCCAGCTCTCTCCTTTATTATCTACTCATATTTAAACATGGGTGTAGCCTGCTATAGTATGGCCAACGGACTGGGGCTTTCTTAGTTTTGCTGTGTTCATCAAATTACGCCAGCATGACGTTTTCGGTGATGTTTTACGACTCTGGTAAGTGATCGTTATCATTCTTTTCAACTAAACATCAAATCCCCTTTTCAGATATAATTCAAGGACCACATTTACTTTAATAAGGTATTATGCGAAGATCAAACCTACATCGTAGATATGAACGATTTTAATTACTGCTGCGAGATTGTATATGCGCAATAAATGGTTTATCAGCATACACGTACGAAGCTGTAGTACATTTAAAGTGTAGAGGATTTCTTAGTTTATATAACGTATAAGTTTTCGGTAATATTTTGGACGTTTGGATGCTCGGTTCAATTTGTATTTGTTTTTGTCCGTCGCTTTCGACTTCGTCTTAGTTCTGGTTGTGTGCAACGTATTTGTATTACCTCCATCACATGTAATTTTACTAAGTATAATTTATTCTAATAAACTACTTTGCCGAAATTAGAATTGGGTTTCAATTATAAGTGCTTGTAAATATATAAGCCGCAACGGCTACGTAGCGGAATTAGGTAGACACCGGTATTAAACGTTAAGCGTTATAACAATTCTTTAGTAAGTTCTTGTTCTTCGAAGTAACTAATCAGTCACCGCCAAACACTTCTGTTCTGATTATTATACTTATGAAACCAGTATTTTAAAGTTGTATTTTATTAGGTTAAGTTTCATGTATTTATCACAGTAAGGTTAAAAGTGTTGGTCCAAGGTCCATTACGATCATCGTTGCGACCTCGCTGAATATTTATTCAAACTTGTAGGCTAAAGTAGAGTAAAATTATTCACAATTAGATTTTGTTATGATTTTATTTCATCGATCTCATCCTTAACGAAGTTGACAGTTACTACAGTGCTGCCACGCGGTACCCGCAAAATACCCTAGATTCTAATTTAGCGCGATATAGAAACCACAATTACTAAACTTATATAAAATTAATGACGCAAAGTAGAAAAAATAGTATATTACACTCGTTTTATAAGACGTATTGGTGCACTCGTTCCATTTGGGCCAAAACAACTCGTGCGCCAATTTGACGTCTTATAAAACTTGTATAATAATATACTATTATGCGCCCTAGGGCATAAAGGGTTGCCATGGTTATATGTCAAATATTTGTCATTCAAATTGTAAATTTTAAATCGTCAATGTCAATTATTGGCGACTAAGGTTATAAGTTTGACAATTAATTGACTGTATTGACACTCAACTCCGAATTGTTTGGATGGTTATTCAACTTCGTAGATACGCCGTCACTTGATAACGTCAAAATATTTAATATTATTCAAACGGAGGAACAAAACCATTGTAGGACACAAAATTTTGTATGTACCTCGGGCATTACTTGATGTTTATACCCTCGGGCGACTTAAAAAGCGCGAGGGCCGATAGGCCCGAGAGCCTATCGGCTGTCACCCTCGGGGCATAAACATCCGTCTAATGCCCTTGGTACATAAATAATTATTTCAGGAGACATAGCGGAAGTTGTTGAGCTGGTAGAGCTGAACATAATGGCATAGCTAAAATTTTCCAAACACCCCCAAAATCTCAATTTAAAAAAGAAAAAACGTTTTTGGGTACTTGCACGTGTATAATGATTCATAACTCCGCCGCTTTCTATTCGATTTCCAAAACAAAGAATGCAGTTGAAAGAGGAAGCATAGACCATTATAAAGATGTACTACTCGGTCAGATCCAATAACAAATCGAAAAGTTATGGACATTCAAGTTCGGAAGTTTCCAATTATTTTCAGATTTTTTCAACTTTAACAACAATTTGATGACCTGTTTGAATCCGTATTATTTTTTTGCTATTCTTTGTAGAAAGCCCATTTAAATTTGCGTCTAATACGCGTTTGTTTATTAAAATCGGTTAGAATTATTAAATTTTATTGACCCACACTACGGAGAAGAAATATACAGGCCGACTGTAATAAATCCGTAGTCTTTAAACACATTAATTAGACATTACTAGCACTTATATTTACAATGTTATTCTAAAATTATGACACTGTTTTTGTCTGTTCCTTTTTGTTGTTACCTGCCAGACTATCACAATATGTTACTAAGTACATTAGAGCTTACGTTCATTATATTTTCAGGTATAATTATTAAATTTAGATTAAATTAATTATTATTAATTAATTATTAAATTTTGTGTTCAAAATTGCACCAACAGTAAAATTTTCTCTCGTTAATTGGAACAGTACTGAGTTACTATCGTGATTTATGAAAAATAATAAAAAAATACAACAAAACTTAAAAATGTTTACTCGATCTCCGTCGTTTATACAATACATCATCTGTTCGCGTTTAAGTGACCAACAGTATTAAACGCAAATTTCAATGGGCTTTCAATAAAAAAATAGAAATAAAATATTATGGATTGAAACAAGTCATCAATCTCTTGTTAAAGTTCAGAAAATCTGAAAATAATGGGAAATTTCTGAATAGGTAAAGATTGTCGATTAATGAGTTTCCGATATTTGGGTACAAGTCGAATAGTATTTAATAACATATTAGATAGACTAAAATACAATAAAACAAGGTAATAAATAAACAAAATGATGTCTAGTTAATGTGAATCAAGAGCACGAATTTATTACAGTGGGGCGGTAGGTATATTCCTTCTGCTTAGTGTGAATGGCAAGACGGTGATTAGACTTCGATAACTCAGTCAAATTTCAACCGATTCTAATAAACAAACTCGTATTAAACGCAAATCTGAATGGGCTTTCAATAAAAAAATTGAAATAAAATATTATGGATTGAAACTGGTCATCAAACTGTTGTTAAAGTTAAAAAAAACTGAAAAGAATGGGAAACTTTTTTAGTTCTACATACACGTGCAAGTAGGTACCCAAAAACAGTTTCTTTGAAAAAAATCAAGATTTTGGGGGAGTTTGGAAAATTTCGTATATGCCATTATGTACATTTCTACCAGCTCAACAACGTACACTATGTCTCGTGAAAAGTATATTTGCACTGTAACACAGTGATATTTGATAATTCTGTTGTATTATTCAGGGCGTTGAATTCAAACATTGGTTTCTTATCATCTTGGGCCTTAAGATTTGTCTTATTATCCATAATAAAATAATTAAAATTATTAATATATTTATACGTAATATTTATTATGTACAAAGAATGTTACAGTAAAAATCTCAAATTACAACTCGAAAGGATACTTTTTTTCGATATTTATCCAAATCTAGGAATTTGTTGACTTTCAGCTTTTACAATGACGATATTTGGTTTTAATCACAAGTATACCTCATCTGTAGAACCAACACTACATTCCACGGGGACAATTTATCATATCCCATTTTTTTGGGCGATCGAGAAATCCAATCCGGACGCTATGTAGGTACGCCGACGTGAGAGGGGCCATAAAATTTTTCATCCGGCAGTCGGCACGTTCGTTTTCTCATTAAATAGGAGCCGTTAACTACCAAGTCGCGGTCGGTCGCCAAGCAATCTCCTTCCGCCGCCGACTCGAAATCAAATAGACCCGCTTTTCCCATGGGCGGTATTTTACATCCCTCTCGAAACGTAGGTCCGAACCGTCCCGTCCCACAAGTAGGCTATCGAGGATGATGGATGGCCAAATTATGCAAAGCGCCCGTCAAGAATTCCTTCCAAACCGAGCACCAGCGAATAAAGGACGAAAAGCGGACAGAATGTGGACGGAGGGGGGTGAGCCGGATTGAAAAGAATCCGGTCGCTAATGGTGGTAAAATTGGAAAATGGAGAGGCTAAGGGGAAACGGATAATTGCTTAATTCGTGCTGATCAAAATTTATCGTACACTTATTCTTCCATTGTTGCCTTTGGCATATATTGTGAATAAATTCGTGAAAATGTTTCAGTAAATCTACTGACGAGATTTGTAAAATTATCAAGTCAGTGTAAATCATTAGTCATTAGTAGATGTATTCACTTACTACCACAGAGTAGCAAATGTATGAACTAAACTTGCAAACAGGCGTAAAGAAATCTGTGTAAACTTCTGAATTACCTGAATTTTCATGCAAAATGTATTCACTTTCTTTTAGAAGCTAATATAATGAATATTTTGATATATGATGTGTTTTGTGTGGTGTATCAAAGCATCGGAAATGGGAATACAATAAGTAGGCATACATTCCGTAATAAATTTTAAAGTTAAAATGTCACGACTATTAATTTTAGCAATAATACTATGCAACAAGTCAGATATACATTTTTTTGCCACAATAAATTTACATACCACAGTTATAAGCTAAATCACAAAAATTTCAACAACGTAATTTGTTAGAAAAAAAGAATAATCTAAGCTAAGTGATTATCCTGGCCAGCAAAGAACAAAATCAGACAAGGGAAAGCTTATATTTTTGTAATGTGTTACAACGTCGGAATTGACGTTTTCAGTTAACCTAAATGTTCAGAATATTAAGCTTTTATATGTTGTATAAATGAAAGGTTTGTGCGGTGTAATGTGTTTCGATAATCTAATAGTATATTATTATACAAGTTTTATAAGACGTCAAATTGGCGCACGAGTTGTTTTGGGCACGACGAGCGTAGCGAGGAGTGCCCAAATGGAACGAGTGCACCAATACGTCTTATAAAACGAGTGTAATATACTATTTTTTCTACTTTGCGTCATTAATTTTATATAAGTTTAGAAATTGTGGTTACTATATCGCGCTAAATTAGAATCTAGGGTATTTTGCGGGTACCACGTGGTAGCACTGTAGTAACTGTCAACTTCGTTAAGGATGATATCGATGAGATAAAATCATGACAAAATCTAATTGTGAATAATTTTACTCTACTTTAGACTACAAGTTTTAATAAATATTCAGCGAGGTCGCAACGATGATCATAATGGAGCTTGGGGCAACACTTTTAACCCTACTGTGATAAATACATGAAACTTAACCTAAAAAGTTAACAATTTTAAAATAGTGGTTTCATAAGTATAATAATCAGAATAGTGTTTGGCGGTGACTGATTAGTTACTTCGAAGAACAAGAACTTACTAAAGAATTGTTATAACGCTTAACGTTTAATAGCGGTGTCTACCTAATTCCGCTACGTAGCCGTTGCGGCTTATATATTTACAAGCACTTATAATTGAAACCCAATTCTAATTTCGGCAAAGTAGTTTATTAGAATAAATTATACTTGGTAAAATTACATGTGATGGAGGTAATACAAATACGTTGCACACAACCAGAACTAAGACGAAGTCGAAAGCGACGGACAAAAACGAATATGAATTGAGCCGAGCATCCAAGCGTCCAAAATATTACCGAAAACTTATATGTTACATAAACTAAGAAATCCTCTACACTTTAAATGTACTATAGCTTCCTACGTGTATGCTGATAAACCATTTATTGCGCATATACAATCTCGCAGCAGTAATTAAAATCGTTCGTATCTACGATGTAGGTTTGATCTTCGCATAATATTTTATTAAAGTAAATGTGGTCCTTGAATTATATCTGAAAAGGGGATTTGATGTTTAGTTGAAAAGAATGATAACGATCACTTACTAGAGTCGTAAAACATCACCGTAAACGTCATGCTGGCGTATTTTGATGAACACAGCAAAACTAAGAAAGCCACAATCCTTTGGCCATACTATAGCAGGCTACACCCATGTTTAAATATGTATAGAATATTGATATTTCGCAGTTTATATGATTGCAAGCGATTAAGAAGATGCAGTGTGTGGTTATGTTGGGTTATGTATTGTACGTTTGACATATGGCATTTGATATCACTGTGTACCAATCAGACAAAAATGTTACTGTTTTCGGTATTACAATGTGTTAATTGTAACACAGAAAACAGTCTTACAATGTGTGCATTGTGAATGCAAAGTAGAAAAAATATTTTATGACGATATTGTAATTTCATACAATAGAAAAGAAAACATAACGTAACAAAAAAATAGTTTCAAGTAATTCACCTTATGTTATTAAATAAACAACTACAAAGCCATGCATTCCACAAGTCTCTATTGATGCAGAAAGTTATGATTAGGATCCAAATGACAATTGAATGAAACATTATTGGTTTTCCCAGTGAGTACCGGAGTGCATCAGGTTCGTGCCGGTCACTCGAGGGACTTATCCCGGGAAAAACCTCTATTAAATTTAACTTGTTCCACTCAAATTGGGGCGATCTGGGAAATTGCACCAGAGAGCGCTGGCAGCGCGTTGTCATCAGTTTTTTGTTCAAACGACTAGCAGACCGGCTCAGCTCGGCGTCCCTCCCGAGAGGGCCGCAAGAAGAAGACGAAGAAATACCGCACGATAAATTTTGATTAACACCGTGAGGCAATTTAAAGTTTCTAGAGAATTACCCGTTTTAGTCTTGGCGTTTGTATTTTTCGATTTTTAGTATCATTAGCGTTGGATTATTTTCAATTCTGGCGGTGGGAATATTTTTCTTAGTTTACGAGGACGTCTACACTGAGAAAAATTGCTGTAAAATTACACATAAATCATTGTGAAAATTACAATAGATATGTGGTAAGTATAAAAATTGCACGTAATTCCAATTATTTTTACAAGTCTGTGTACTATTACATCGATATTGCTGCTTTATTTCAATTACAATGATCTTTTAGTAAAAATACAATGGAAATATACCTAAATTCGTAAAATTACAACGTATTGTGTGATTTTACTATTATAATAGCGGGTTTGTTGATATTGTAACGCCCAGGCGCATGCGCTCCGTTTGATCAGCTGTTTTGCAAACGAACGCCGGCACGTATACCATCGAGTGGCATATGTAGTTGGGCGCGTTGTATTTCTGTCTCCGGTAAGTAACAATGATACAGTGAACTAAAACTTATCTAGATACCATGTAGGTGTAGGTTAAAATACCATGTCATACTGCAGAACAATTGTATTGCCTTTGTAGATCACCAACGACGACAATTAGCCATTAGAAATTGATGTCTTAACGTGAACGCCATACCTGGATGAAAGCTGTAATACAGTCTTCTACGTTTCTTTGTGAAAATTTGCTTTAAGATTGAAGGGTTTTATACCAACAGAAAGATAATGTGTAATCTTCTTTTTAGGTTAACTTTTTTGTGTCTATCTAATATGTTTCCTTATTCTTACAGATACAGATGCGGAACGTCTTGCTCCAAGTGTGTTTGTCAGAAAAAGGGTGAACGAGTATGTGCGTTCATGGTTGACCCAAGTGCATTTATATATTTATCCGTATGTTTTTAGTAGTATTTGCGTACGCTAAGTATTTATTAATTGCTTCTCTGTAGTTTTAATGTATTTTTATGTCCCTCAAACTATTTTATACTTGCATGTACGTCTACATATTTATTTTTTTACAAGTAATTTTATCTATACCATTTTGTTTGACCGTACTATTGTAACGTTTGACTGTGTGCATTATGTTACTGTTCTTTTTTTGTATTATATGATAGATAATGTTAATATCAACTCAAGATCAGAATAAAATTATACAAATAAAAAATACTGCATATTGCATTGAATATTACACTAAAATAGATGTAAAATTATTACGCATTACCTCATATTTAATTTAAAATTACATTTAAATTGATGTTCAAATATTACGCATTGCCCCATATATCACATAAAATTACATTAAAATCGGTATAATATTTCAGCTAAATTCTTGTAAAATCACAGTGTAAATATACAATGACAATGTAAAAATACAATTGAGATGTAAAATTACACTGATTGTCGCAGGGCAAAAAAAAACCTACTATGCCTACTGTAAATTCACATCAAAATTTTTTTCAATGTGCTTTCACGATAATTCTTATTTTTTCTACTTTGTTGATTTGAAATGTGTGGAAATATTACTCAAAATTCTTTTAATATCAAATTGGTGTTGGCACAACAAAATGTCTATTTGATAAGAGTAATATTTTTCAGTCAAAGTCCGGAAAACTATGATTAAAATAAAAAATGGTGTGTCAAATAAAGTTATAGCAAGGAATGAGATAGAGCAAACAAGTATTTAAGAAATTGTGGCAAAAAAAGCTAAAAAAAAGCTAGTAAAAAAGTCCAAAAAGCTCCAAGCCAAAACCTGTATTGTTATAAAAATGTGATTTTTAAACCACACACTTGTTATTAAAATAACAAATTCTTCTCATATTTTCATTATATTATAGTAAAATGTTTTTAAAAAATGCTTTAGGAAGTCTTTTGCTATTGTAACGATCTGCAATAATTTTTCCAATAATTTTTTCCCTAGTATGCCTTATTTAAAACACTACTCATGCACACATTTGACATCTTATAAAACTATATATAATAGTATAACAATATACTATTATCATCATTTTCCAAACTTTGACTTTCCAAATATATGGAGTCCAAATACTCCATAAAGATGCATCTATTGGCATACATAATGTATTTAAAAAAGTTCGTTGATAGCATGTTCAATAAATCAGTTATTTATTGGTATTATCTTAAAGTATAACACTGTATAATTTGAAAAGAAAGTAAAAAAACAGAATTATAACAAAAGAAAAACCGGGTGAAAATAAAATTGAAAAAATCTATTAAAAATTACGGACACTGTCCGGAGTCGAACATATGTCTTTTGCCTTGCCGGGGTATTGCTAACATACGCAAAATAATAATTAAATACTATTTTTAAGATATATTTGAACAACAAATGGACTCGACTTCTGGTGACGATAACTAAAACTAAAGTCACTAATTGAATGTGACACAAAGAGTAGTTATAATCCTTTTCAAACCGATTCAATGTAAATGGTGATGTAAAAACTTCGACCTTTTCTTTAAACTCTCATAACTTTTGAAGGAAGCATTTTGGACTAGTGTTTCTGTGTTAATTGATAGTATTTATCATGAGAATTGTACATTTAAGTTGTATTCCGTTACTTACCGAACTCCTGTATATCTTCATAAAAAAAACGTACTGTATAGTAATAAATAGCAACAGATGTGAAAATTTCTCGTTGTTTTCTGCTGAACTGTCATACCGATGTCATCAATTTGAGAAAAGCGCGATATCTCCTCCAAAATTTAATGTATTACCAACAATATGGATAACCTAAAGTAAGTATATCGTCCATCGGTCAATAAATAAGGACAATTATCCACCGATTATCCACACTTCCTTGTAGCATATACACAACGCCGGAGATGACAGAAAAGTTTACGAGAACCCAACAGCGCATGATGTCATTGAAAAAAGCCGGAGCGAACATCAAGTTGAGTTTGGACAAGCTGGAGAGGAACATGTCCAAACTGGACGAGACACTGATCGACAACAGGATTATGGCAGCCAGCGCTGAAGAGGAACGGATTATCTTTGAACTCCAGAAGCAGCTGTGGCAGGAAATTGAGGAGATGAAGAAACGCAAGAGGTTAGCAGACGCATTCATCAGGGTGCAGAGGAAGAAATCGAAGAGGATGCTCCATTTGCGAAGGAGGGGAAGTGTTCTAGGGAAGATTAGCAGTATTAGGCGGTTCTCTCTTGCATAGCTATGTACTAAGTATAGGAAAGTTGTTAGAAAATTAATCAATAGAATATTTTGTTATTTGACGAACCCTGGGTTTTGGTCTTCGGATCTGAATAATAAATTTGATGAATCTAGGTGGGTTTTGTGTCAATCCTTTAGTAATTATGTCATAACTGTGGGTTTTGTGTCAATCTTTTCGTAATTGACACAATCTAACGTTTTTCTTTCTAGAAAAATCACGTGAGGAAAGAATTGCCACCTCTCTCACCTTGTTAGGCATATTCTCTGTTACGTTGGTGTGTCTAAACTCTGGGTTCAATAGACAGTCAGTCATTTTGGCCACTAAAAATATCTTTTTCTACAAACACCCAATTCAAAAACTGTAAACAAAAAAAAGGAACCTACAATTGGCGATAATATTACTATAAAACTTTCTCATTAACTGCCTCACAAAAAAGCAATGTTTCAGACGAAGCCTAACTGGTTTTAAAAGAGCTCTTAAGAGTTATGATACCTCACACGTCCACTTTGTCCATGCTGTTTCCACTTTTTAAGTATCATATTATAATAACAACGTGTGGTAAAAGTCTTTTGTACAGAATATTTACTTCATATTATTTACTACTTTTTATTCAGTTTTCCCACAGTTTTCAAATCACCAACATACATACAACATACCAATAACATTTTCAGTTATTGTGTAATTGTATAATTGTAGTGATATCCAATGAGTTGTTTGTTTGTTATTGATCTTTTTTTGACATGTTCAATACTTTAGAGTCGTCTGAATAAATGTCTTTTCTTTCTTTCTTTCTTTCTTCATATTACGTCGAATATTCCAATTAGGTAGAACATTTTCTCGTCTGCGCACAAACGACATACGTTTATACAAAAACTTTCTCTCTAGCTTACATGCAGGAAAAAAAATTTCATTTCATAAAGCAATCTAATTCCTCCGGAGTTTTTACGATGGTGCAATAACCATTGCTGGAGCTGTCATCATTGCCTTGGAGAAAGAGCTCGCCGTGTATGGCAATAAAAAGGAAATTTGTCGAGGTTTTACGATTGCAATTTTAGATTTCTAACATTTGCCCCAGGAGAGATTGTGGTGTACTGGTACAACTGTGTTAATAAAGAGTTGGAAAAGCCCTTGTGGAAATCTGGTGCACAAAGAATCACTGACCTACCATCACTTGCCAATGTGTTCATTTACACTTACAATACAGGATATTTGTGCTATGTTAGTTGTTATTGAGTTTAGTGACTTTCAACTTGTCTGACACTAAAGGCTGATATAAAAACATTGTAGGTAAGACAAAAACAATTTATTGCTGCTTTGGTCAACGCTTCATGAATGGAGTTGCGAATAGACAACATTTTAAGATACCAGTGGAGGGAAAAATCAGTGAAGAAGAGATAAGAACAAAATATTCGGGTTCATATATGTTTATTGTGAATTCTGTGGTTGGTTACACAAACATTTCCTATTTACAAATGAATCATTTTTCAGCATAATTTTCTTGTTCCCCATCACCATTGAATATGTATTAAATGATGAGGAGCAAGAATATACACAAACACGTTATAACACAGTCTAATTGGGCTATGATTTAATGTATGGACAACAATATTTTGTAGTATTTGTTTATAATTATGTTAATAATTTCTAAAGGTAGCAGGATAATCTAGGTACAATTCAAAGTATAATCAAACACAAAAGTGGTTTTAAGAGTAAGTAGTTCTGAATATAATAATCTTTTACTAAAATAAAAATAAAAGTGTTTAACATCCATGACTGTATTTTGAAATACAGGTATCATAAAATAAATATAATGGTTCAACCGCTAGATATAAATTATTAACAGAATCGAAATCAGCCGGTTTGTGGCAATAAAACTCAATTAATCTACAGAACTAGCTAGAGATGACATAATTTTCTAGAGAATGTAATATTTTCAAGAACAAAAACTACTAATTCTTGTCTCGTACAGAGTGGAAAGAAGACACACATAACGGATGATTACCGACATCGTATTTTGCTTGTCTTGTGTATTTTCCCCATAAGGTAAAATTAAATGCGATTGGCAAGACTCCAACTATAAACCAGGAAGTGTTTACAAAGGACGATACAGTTACCAACAGAAATAAAAAGACTCACATAGAAAAGTCGATATTTACTGTTTCTATCCAGGATACTGGATAATATCTCTATAACTGAAGGTAAGAAAATTAAACCTCGTATAGCGAATTAAGTAAAAATTAAATCATCTTAGGTATATAATTCTATCACGCAGAATTATACAACTTTCTGAATTAAAACTCATTTTAAGCACAACAGATTTTACCTTTTTCTCAAGCATCCATAAATCCTTGTTTCAATTAACCGTCCTCCACCCTCACTATAACACCACTGAAGCAAGCAAAGCCCGAAACTACATGCGAGCGACACTCGTTATTTCAGAGCGGTTTCATTGATGTAGTTCCGACTGAAGTACCGGAAGTAACTCCGGGAGTTTCCCAAAGACTTCAGCATCCGTCCGACGGGCCACTATCTAAGTCGTTCCAGAACGGGGAGCATTAAAGGGCCAGGACATTCCGTCGCAACGACTATCAGATATAATTTCACATGGTAATGCAGTCACATGAGATGCTCCGAACTCGGAAGCCAACCCAAGAGGCAAAACAGCTTGCTATCATTGTCTACGTGGAAGACTCTGTCACATATCATTTCTGGAGACGCCATTAAACTACTCGGTGTGAGGGTCCGTTGTTAGTAAGTTTGAAGCTTCCTAAAGTGTGTCGGTGTTTGTTTGGTTTATTTTGGAGATAGGCGTGTAATGTGGATTGTATTGGCGTGATTACTGAAGTGTTGGTGGTTGTTAAAGGGTAGGAATGATGTAAATTTGATTGGTGCAAGAAAAAACTGGCGCCTCCGCCAATTTGGCTTGATAGCATATTAGTCAAAAACTGATTAAACAAATGTGTGTTTCGCATAACTTTGTGATTATAAATTGATTGGTTGGTCCAGTTTTACTCTATATTTAGTAGTTTTCGAACTAATTTTGTGTATTTATAGAAAACTGCTTAAATGTTGGCTTATGAAATACACAATTTACCCCAGTTTTAACAATTTATTATTACTATAAGTCAAAATTTGTTATCACAAATCTGCTATCAAAATCACCTAACACAAATCCTATCCATTAACCAATATTATAACAAGATTAACAAGACAGAATCCATTACGTAGGTCCTTTTAAGAGTAAGTAGATTCCACCACTAGGGAGATTGTCATAAATCAACCCGTGGCAGGGATGTTTTTACAAGCAAGCGGTTTTGTATCTAGTTTCCATATTATTCACCGGGAGCATAATACGGCATCCTAAAACGTTTGGAGTTCGCAGCCAGCTAGATGCAATGCATGCGCGTTTTCCGCTCGTCTAGCCAATAGACTTGCTTGAGTCGGTGATCCTTCCCAGTTGCCCACCTATATTCCGAGCGCACTTTTCGATCTAGCTCCATGCGACCGTAAACGTGCTAGCTTTACTCCGCAGTGGCGTACGATATGAGTTCTTAAATACAGAATTAAAAATATTGGCAAGATATGTCTGTTTGTTATAATAAAATCTTGATTAGTCCTTGATGTTTATTTGTTGACCAATGCTCTTTAGATATGGCCTTGTTCCCATTTTCATGATATAGAAAATATCGGTTTGTTATCGATAGAAATATAGACCTTGAACCCAAACAATGTCGTTCGATCATCTTGACTTTTACCTTGATCTTCATCAGAATGTCAGTTCTCTTATTTCTCAAAAATTCGTGGAAACAAAAGCCATATTTGAATCAGCGAGTTCGAAAACAGTACAAGTCCAAAATTGTTTATTTTGAACTGAAATAGCCAAAATGTTCACTATGGTTTATTCTATCAAATAGACCTAAAAAGGATGCTTGGGCGAAATAAGCAAGTCCAGAACAGTGCTTTTTTGCTCACTCATGCAACGCGTTTCTACTCAGTTTCTACTGTTATATCAGTCGTAAACATTCCCCAACTTCGTAATTTGCATTCAAATCGTTGTTGAGGTATGCCGAAGTAATCAATATGAATATCAATATCAAAAAGACATATAATATTAAAAAGGTCCTCGAGTATTTAACTGGTGAAAATTTTTAGTTTTACTACCACGTGACTTCCGGGCCGACTACGACAGTAGAAGAGGATATTTAATACTGTCATCTATATAAACATCAAATTATATAATATCATACTCTATCATATCGCCATATACAGGGTTAGTCAAAGCTACCGTACACCTAAATAATTCTCCAACCGTGAACACATCAAAAAAAATCTAGTTAAAGTTGGTTTGCTTTAAACAATCTATCGATTAAATATATTTTTAATTCATTAATTCATTTTATTCTGGAAACTTGGTAACATTTCCTTTTTCAAACAGAATACCTGCATATTTGTACATTGTTAATTCTCAGATTAATTCTAAGAATATTTTGTAGAAATCATTTTTTATCATATGCGTACATTTTGAGCTATGAGCAATTAATAAGAAGCGCAAATAAAAATACACAAAATTACCAAAATACCTACGTAATTCTCCAACTGTAAGAAAAATCAATAAAATTATCAAACAATAAATTTGTTTGGGTTTAAACAAACTATCTTTAATTCTGGAAATTTGGCAACCTTTCCCTTTTCTGTATATTTTTATTTTCTTTTATTATAGGATACAAATAATTATATAATTCTTAGAAATAATTGTTTTTAATACAACACTGTTATTTTTTAGTTTATAAGCAATTAATTAAAACTCCTGAACTTCAAATTAAAAATATTTTCCCACATACATACACATTTATTTTAATTTGGCAGTTTTTTTTGTTATTTTTCTTGATTTATTTATTCTTTATCCGTTAATTATCGATTAATTGCTCATAATTCAAAAATGATGAATTTTAGAAAAAAAATTAATCTTACAAAAAACTTAGAATTAATCTTAGAATTAACAACGTTAAATATACAGGGTGTTCTATTAGAAAAGGAAAAGTTTACCAAGTTTCCATAATAAACTGAAATGTATACTAAAAGTATACTTAGACGACAGCTTGTTAAAAATAAAAAACTTTTGTTGAAGAATTATTTTAGTGTTCCGGTAATTTGGACTCACTTTGATTAATTGCTTATAAAGTTATAACTAAAAACTGTTGCAAGTTATAACCAAATTATTTTAACAAAAATTCTAAGAATTAATCTTAGATTTAAAAAACGTAAAACTATATAGGCTGTTCTATTTGAAAATATATAATTTTAACCAACGCTGTAAAATCCGCCATTATGAATTTATTTTGACATGACATTTTTCATCAATCTTCAAATATTACAGTAAATAAGGTTCATGCTAATCCAAGATTTTTGTACATTTTCGGTCGCCATATTGATTCTGCCATTATGAATTTTGAAAATTGGACATTGGATTTGTAATTTAGGATCTACCCATATCACAGCAAATAAGTTTCATAAGCACACGACGTCTTCTAAATTTTCTGGTCGCCATATTGAATCCGCCATTATAAATATAAAAAATGACATCGGTTTTGGAATCAAAACTTCAAAAACACTATATATCATAATAAAAATATTATTTAAATGCTTTAAATATACAAATATTGTTAAAAATGTACGCTGTTTTTCCGTTGAGTTCAAAAACGGTACATGTCCATGATGATTGATTTAATCATATCTCTGCTTTCAATGCAAATATAAATAAAATATAAAATACATTTAATTCTCTGGGAACTTCTCTATATTTTGTCTCTTGGAACACAATAGCTAACTGCTATACTTTTCAAGATATTGCACCGACAAAATAATTTTGTTAATTTTCTCAGAACTCGCTTTTTGGACATGTACTGTTTTCGAACCGACCGATTCATTTATATCTTTATCTACGACTCACATATAATAAGTTCATTGCATATGTATCTATGACTATATAATACCCATCATGATACGCGCCAATGATTATAATGACCCTAGCGTTGTATAATAATGATTGTTTTTTCAAATAATGACTTTATTATTTGAAGGAACTGTCATCATTATACGAATGTACTGTCAAAGTTAGTCTAAACCTACGTGGATGACAGTTATTTGACATTTCGCCTCGCCACCATTGACATATACATTGAAAATATTTGATATAAAATGGAATTTATGAGTCGTAGATAAAACGTCGTATTCGACTCGCACACAACTGATATAAATGGCTCGCCTACGGCTCGCGTATAAACTTCATGCTCGCGATTTATATCCTTAGTTATGTGCTGGTCAAATAATATACTATTAACTTCTTAGACCACTATTACGGGACACATTTTATCAAAAACAAGTAATACTCGCTCTGCTTTCTTTTTTTTTAAACGCACAGCATCCCTTAGATCGTAAGGACCAAGTACGCCAATGCCTGGCGCGCATCAGATGCGCCATTATGATTACATGCACTATTGCATATCCAATATTGTGCAGCCAACGGCTGCGAATGATGCATTGGTGCGCTGTCAAGGTGACACGTGAATGTATCGAGCTGTGGCATGGTGTGGGAGGATGAGGGGGATGGGGGGAAGGATATTGGGGATCATCGAACCGCCCCAACGGCGTTCAGTCGGAGAAGAGCAGAGAGGTGGGGGTGATAGGCCCTCCTTCGGACTATAACACCTAACCTGGCCATCCTAGGCACGTGATTGATGTCCTGTGGAATGGGGGAACTCCATGTGAAGCATCCTGTCGAAATGTGATAAAGCAATTCGGTCCAGGACGTATTCAGGGACACCTATATCCCGTTATGCGCAGTTCAATGCTGGAGGGTTTTTTGGAGGTTATCTTGTGGTGCTCTTGTAATTTTTGTGCAACAGTGTTATGAAAATAATACTACAACTTATAAAAGTGTTTTAAACTGAAAACGATAGTGCTTTGGCATGGTTATTAGGGTGGATTGAAAATATGAAAATTTGAATTTGAAAACTGTTGGGTGGGGAATTGATGCTCTGTGATATGTAGTTACTAGAAAGAAAAAAAATCTGATTTTTATCTTAATGTTAAAAACAAAAGAGATTTCTCGTATCAATATTTTGCTTTTTGAAAAATTTTTGGCTTGTCCATAGAATTCATTCCGCTGAATCATTGAATCGACTACTGATAAATATCGAAAATGAGCTATAAAGTTATAGAAATTTTTCGATCCACTGATACTTGAGGGTTTTATTTTTATATGGAACCACATCGGCTCAAACACTCTTAAAATATGAGTTGTTAAAGGCACTAGATTTGAAGGTTAATGAGAAGCCAATACACAACTGCAGAATTTTATTTCCTGTTGTTAGCCACCTTGAGTGTACCATTTTTCCTGGATTGCGTTTTTCTAAGCTACTAGAGACATTCTTCTATATCAATTGCTCTGAAAATATCTAAAATATGTTGCTGATCTGTCAAAAGATCGCCGGACAGTTGTTGATTTATCCAAATTCTTGAAGAGATTACGCAGTTCATTTGAGTGTAGTAAGCAAATAAACGGTTACCGGGGCTTTTTCATTTGTGGTACAAATGCAAAACCCCGATAAAAACCGTATCAGACCCTATTTTGCCAGTATTGGTCACCGTGCCATCACAATCAACTGCATTTGTTTGTGAAGCTATCAAGTTCTCATTAAAAAAACTCGCAGAAGTCCAAGAAGTTAAAGAAACGCGTTCGATATAAACGGAACCAGGCTCTTTTAACAAACATATGTGCTCCTGTCAACTTTACATCCATTTTCAGTCGTCGTACGAGCTTAGCGACCATCAAAATGAAGTCCAAACATATTGTAGTCGCTGAATATTCCCACTGCTTCTTCACTTTTTAAAATATGTATTTATAAATTGTGTCTGTTGTCTAGAGCAGTCTTGACGCTATTGCATCTCCTGCTCTGTTCGATATTCCACGATTCAGCTTCCTTTATTACGCAACGTTGGATTAATTTGGATCTGGTTGGGATGGATTGGGTTGGTGGTAAATTAGAGGCAAGTCTCCCGCTCTGGTGTCTTAAAAGACCCATTATATTAACTGTTCTAATGACTAAATAAATATACCCCTACGGTATGAGTGTTGAACATAAAACTTAAAAACGATTCCACTATAGACCATTGTAGTAGCAACACATGTTGTTTTCGGTAATAAATTTATTTTACCTATAATATGTGTATTATATATAAAGCTATAACGTGCTTTTTTTATCTATGACATATATAATAATTTTACTATATACGTATAATTAAATATTTCATTCCTAGGTGATATACACCGAATATTATGATGACAGTAGCTTAGTATAACCATGAGAGCTTTCGAATAATAACTTCTCTCAAAGAAACTAGTAATCATACAAAGCTCCTATCAACACTTACGGGGGTTGACAGTTGGTTGACACTTCGCCCAACTACCATTGACAAATATATTTATAGTATTTGATATAAAATGGAATTTATGAGTCTTGGATAAAACGTCGTATTGACTCGCACATAACGGATATAATTCGCTTGTATATTTATACACTCGCCTACGGCTCGTGTATAAACTTCATGCTCGAGATTTACATCTTTAAGTATATGCTCGTTAAATAATATACTTTTATATCAAGCATACTGTGATTGTGTTCTGGGTGACATGTAAAACTAACACTAATACGTGTTGTTCACGTTGGGGCAGTAGAATTTAATAATATTTTTTTCTCAAATTTGTACAAAATATTTGATACACCATAGAACGTCGACTTTCCAGCAAGCAAATATGATTATCAAAAAAAAAATAATTCATGGGTATGAAAACGATCCACCCTAATGGTTATGTCGTCAATGATGATTTTTTTTTATTGTTCATAAATGCATTACAATCTAGTCATAATTGACTAATGTGTAACTTAATTCTAACTTATTTTACTAGTTTAACTTAGCCTAACAGGCACCCATCGATGTCACTCAGTTGGTCCTGGTATACTTGGCACGTTTTTCTTGCGCACTACGTAGCACTGTCTCTGCTATTAGAACTAACACTTACAACTAGCACTTACTCTGCTTTTCCACTAACTCACATTCACACTAACTCAAAAGGCTTCTTTCTCTTGAGTCTTCGGATTAATTCGGTGTTGTCGAGGAGCTGGATGGCCTCAACGTTTACGTGATGGTGAAGCCTTTCCTCGTGACTTCTTGCTACTTTTTGGATTTCTTTGCACACAAACTCCATTTTGAGGTCCTTGTGGAGATCATCATTCCTGATGTACCAAGGCGCATTGACAATGCATCTCAATACTTTATTTTGAAAGGTCTGGACAATTTTAATGTTACTTTTTTTGGTGCAACCCCAGAGTTGAGCACCATACGTCCACACCGGTTTTAGAACTTGCTGGTACAAGAGAAGCTTATTATGTACAGACAGCGTGGAGTTTCTTCCTAGCAGCCAGTACATCTCTCTGTAGCGGATTCCTAGTTCCTCCCTTTTCTTTTTGACATGGGCTTTCCAGCGTAGCCTGGCGTCTAATGTCATGCCGAGATATTTGGCTGTGTTTGCGTACGATACTAGTTGGTTATTAATAGTAACCGGGATATGTTGTATTTTCTTATTGGTGAAGTCAACATGTACTGACTTGAGTTCGTTCAGTTTGATTCTTTTTTTCTTTGTCCAGACCTGAAAATGACCAAGAGCTGTTTGAAGGTTTCTCGTCGTTTCTTCATTGCTGTTCCCAACAGCTAGGATAGCCGTGTCGTCTGCGAAAGTTGCGACAGTATTATTTTCTAGTGCTGGGAGGTCGCTGGTGTAGAGTAGGTGAAGGACCGGCCCTAAAACACTACCTTGCGGCACTCCTGCTTTTATTTCCTTAAGGACAGAGCGTGCATCCCCTTGTTTGACTCTAAAGTATCTCTCAGTCAGGTAAGATTTTAATAGTTGTGCAAACTGTTTCGGGAGGATACTTCCTAATTTATTGTTCAGTCCTTCATGCCAGACTTTATCAAAAGCCTGTGCCACATCTAGGAAGACTGCAGAACAAACCTTTTTTTCCTCTAACGCTTTTTCGATTATGTTGGTTATTCGGTGTATCTGGTCAATAGTAGAGTGCTTGTTGCGAAATCCGAACTGATGGTCTGGACCAAGATTTTTGCTCTCAATTATTGGCTTCAATCTATTGAGTAGCAATTTTTCGAAGATTTTTGACATGATGAGCAGCAAAGAGATAGGTCTATAAGACGTTGTTTCGTGTGGAGGTTTCCCAGGCTTCAGTATCATGATCACCTCTGCTACCTTCCACAGTTTGGGAACATACCCTAGTCTGAAGGCAGCATTGATAAGATTTGTAAGCTTAACTATGGCCTTCCTTGGAAGTTCTTTAAGTACCTCTCCAGTAATCAAGTCATAACCTGGAGCTTTTTTGCGATTAATGTCATTTTTGATTAAGTTCTGAACTTCTGTTGGTGTGGTAAGCATTATTGGCGTGCCATCTTGGTAATTCTCTTCAATATGGATTTCTTCATCTTCTCCTTGATGAGGTTGAAATATGTTTTGTAAATGCTCAGAAAATCTTTGAGCTTTTTGTTCATTATTCCTGGTCCAGCTTCCATCAGGTTTTCTGATCGGTGGAATTTGAATTATCGGCCTTTTGAGCTTTTTGGTTGCCTTCCAGAGCGAATAGTATGATTCGCTGGTGTTGGATAGTTCCCTCAGGTAGGCGTTGATGGATTCATTTGTTAGTTCTTTAATATTTCTTCTGAGTTGTTGAGTGAGGTTGTTTAATCTCGTCTTGTCACGTGGTGCTCTAGTTTGGAACCATTTTCTTCTTGCCTTTCTTTATCAATGATGATGATGACTCATCATCAGTGCTAAGGCATCGAACAACCACCAATATATTTGATGAGATTTAACTCTGAACTGATGACGTCATCAGTCGATTAGTGAATTTTAGCTAAACTTAGTCCTTAAATTTGCAGTAATAATTATTCTACAATGCATACTGTTTAAAACATAAATTTGCCAATTGCTTTACTCGTAACTTGTTTTGGCATTATTCAGTGCCAAAACAAGTTACGATTGCTTTCGCGTGAATGTACCGTATCCGGCGCAAAGGACCAAAATTATTCGAACGGTATTTTTCCGATTCGTGCCGGAGCTGCCGTGTAAGAATTACGAGGTGAACTATTTATAAAAGCACCATAATGAATATTGATAGTTACGTGCGATTGCCGCTCTGTTTGCCTCACTTGACAATTAGGACGATTTACAACGATTTAAATTATTTAGAGCGCTTTATTGCCATGTCCAACATGCAATTGTAAACTTGATCAATGACGCACTGAATAATGCACAGTTCGATAAAGATTAGACCAACAATTCCGTGCCATTCTCTGTGTTGATTTGACGTAACCTAATGAGCTTCATTTCGAATGTAGTTATGTTCAGTTTTGCGTTGGCAGTTCAGGCTGATAGCGCCATTCTTATTGAGGTTAGACTACGTGCGATCGGTGCGATGTATAAACAAAATTATAGAGCTTGTGCTTTTGTACTGCCAAGAAACAAAATGAGAGATGTTATTTTAAGAGTTACATAATTGCTAACTTTTGTATAATATCTTGACGCACTGTTATATGCCATATTGGCAGAGATAGGACGTGATTAAACATTAAGGCCCATTAGGGCCTCGTGTGTACTAATTAATGAGATTATTGAAAGGGGCAGTATAGTCCTTAATACTCACCAAGTACCTGTTTGACCTAAGCTCATTACGGTAAGTTTCGACAAGGCAAACGTGAGAGAATCGAAGATTAGAGACACCAACGTAGTAATACTGCTGAGGAAAATTATTCTACTAACTACGTTTCTTGTGTTTTCAGTAAAAAACTTAGCCTGTATGTTCACTGCGCTGGTAGATTCATGTTCTTTTTCGAAAACATTTTTGCCACCCCCAAAAACTTTCGTATTAAAAACATTGTAATGGTGCAGTCTTACATTTAACTAGGAAAATTACAAAAACAATCTTACAACTCTTAGTTACTTCTAAGTTACATTAAAAATGTAAACTAATAACGCTAAATAAAATGGAAATAATGTCAATTATGCTTTGAATTCACGTATGAAAGCCTACTAAAGATGACAAATGAATTCAGTTGTCAATTTTCGTTGATTAGAAACATCATTAGAAGTAAAATAAGGCATCTTGGTGAAGTGCAAGTTGCTCGTGCTGTTGCCTTTATTCAGCATGGTTTATGGAATCGGTTTCCAGAGACTAGCCAATATGTTAGAAGAGCTGGACAAGGTCCAAACCGAAAAACTATTACCTGTCCTTTCCTCTTTACGTCAGCGTACTGCCACAACACGAGACCTCCTAAACGACCTAAGCCGAGCACATGGAATAGAAATTTCTGATCAAACTCTTCGAAACAGATTAAAAGAAGCGAATTTGAAACCAAGAAGACCTGTCCGCGCACCACGCCTTACGCATCATCACAAAGCAGCGCGAATGAGGTTTGCTCTGGATCACAGAGATTGGCAACTTCGTCACTGGACGCCTGTACTGTTCACAGAAGAGTCCAGATTTCGTTTAACTCGTTGCGACGGTCGAGTACGGATATATAGACGTCCTGGTGAACGCTACGCAGCCGCTACTATACAGGAAGTGAATAGATTTGGTCGTGGCTCTGTGATGGTTTGGGCTGGAATCAGTATAGACAACAGAACTGATCTTGTTGTGATTCTTGGAAGACTAAATACCATAAATTACATCGAAAACATCTTGGAGGACGCGTAAATGAAAAAAAAAACAGCTCCATTAAATCGTGTAAAGACCATATTAGCCGGTATGATGTTATACTACCGATGTAACAGCACGATAACACGCGGTTTACAGTTCATAAGCACACTAATTATTAGAGTATATATTGATTACCGAGTTATGTAGTTATAAAAGCGTAATTATGTTTGGTTCCGCTAACGGCAATATTCCTAAGTGAACAGTGCGAATTTATACCCGATTTCGGAACATGAAATTTCCATTAGCGCTGGAAAATACTGCGCTTACTCATTTTATTATTATTCGGATTGTCTTCTAATTTAGAGATGATCACTTACTTGTATAGAGTCTGATAAAGGATTTCGAGGAATATGAGTTATAATTAAGTAAGTACGTAGGCTTTCACGGCCAGAATCATTTAGAAAATAAACTGCTTCCGGGTTATGCCGAGTGTCAAGATTTGTTAATGCTAACGTATCGCTTCTTCTGAGCTAACTGAATACTCTATATGAGTTATAATAATTGCAATATTTGTTTTAATTCTTTGTTTAGTCCTGTTTTAATTCGTATATGTTTGTTTTGTGGTTTGTCTTGTGTTTTATGTTTGTTTGATTGTACAACGTTTCCCAGAAATTATGCAACTACGAGAGATTTTCCAGAAAACGTTTTTTTCTCTAAAACCAAGATTGCTTTAATGAAGAATACAATTTTCCAAGAAATGATTGATATCATATTTACTACATTATCCTTATCACATTTGTAATTTTATCTAATTTATATAAACTGATGCTTAGAAATAAACGAGTCATTTTAACTTTCGCATTCGAAATGAATACTCACGTAGCTGTTGTATTATTATGCACAATTTTGATTCTATTCTGGACTGAAATTGTTGACTCAGTACCGATATACATTTATCCGAATCCTAGAAAATGTCCTAAAGGATTCCTTAGGCATTTAGACAGAAGATGCAGACGTTTATGGTAGGGTAAGTTTTTATTTGATTTATTATATTTTCCCTAATTATTATCCAAATGAATTTTCAGAATTCAGCTCGATGTGACTAAACTATATATAGTTATAGCTACCTTAGATGCTAATGTAAGGCCAAAATAAGAATAAATATAAAGTAGTTTGTGAGCCACACATTGTATTTGAATTTTTGACACTCCTGCGTCCGTGCTTTGGAGTCCATAAAGAATCCATAATTTCTATTAATTACGAAATCTAGGCTAATTGAGCATCTTTAGTAATGATCTTTAGACTTTATCGAGAATTATTCGCGATTATCATAGATATCGCACAGCGCAACGCAGCGCAGCGCAGTGCAGCGCACCGTAGCGTAGCGTAGCGTAGCGCAAGTTCAGATTATGTGAATGCCATATTACTTTCCGAACAGTTTTGAAATTGAAATAAAAGTTAGTTTGTCTGTAATTAATATCAACTAAGTTAGTAAGATTATTTTAGTCCCAGCTGCCTTTTCGTCAAGTGTTGACACTTCGCAAATCTTTTCTGG
The DNA here is from genome assembly GCA_963966075.1 of Aphodius sticticus. Lineage (NCBI taxonomy): Eukaryota > Metazoa > Arthropoda > Insecta > Coleoptera > Scarabaeidae > Aphodius > Aphodius sticticus. The sequence goes on from OZ014513.1 coordinate 14,116,915, forward strand.
AAACATCATCAAACAAGGAACTTGTTTTCAGAAAATTGTCAATACTTGTATAGTGTAGCTCAGGCATTACACATGTTCCAAAAAAAAAAGAGGCAAAGGCGCCAAAATACAGCCCCAAAACTTTAATTTCCGACCTCAACACCAAACTCGCACGTTCACATCCTGAATTCTCGCATCCGTTATAGACCTCCCTACCTCCATCAACCCTCGAGCAGTAATTCTCAGGGAAACTTTATGTTAACGCGAGTTTTTTCCCTTGTGAAAGCGGGACGCGTTCGTGCGTCGCGTGATGCGAGATAGCGCTGGTTTCCCAGGACCTCGCTCCAGGATGCAGAAGGATTCAGGTCGTTCCGAAACGTGCTAGTTCCTGCGCGCCATTCAGCCATCACCCGTGATAATCAGAGGAGGGCCCGCAACGTGTCCTACCGGCATCAGGACTACCGCGTCACGAGATGTAATTTTCTTTGTGAGATGGCGGCAGTTCTGCCTCGCAAAAGACGTGATAAGCGACAACAGGGGCGTCTTCACGTCTCCGCAGGACTAAAATCGCGCAAGGAACGCTCCTTACGGAGGACGTAATGGTCCTACGTAATTGGAATATGGTTGGATGATGTGAGATTGGGCCTTGATGTTGTTTCTTTTGATTGTGTAACATGAGAAATATCTGAGTTTTCTTCAGTAGAATAAGACACGAATAACGAATAATAGGCATGGTCCAATTTATAGATTACCTTGAGGAAGACTAACCTATTGAAAAAACTACCAAAACGGCCAGATTTACCGAAAATGACTGAATGGATATGCTACTACCCTCATAAAAATTGGGTTTCTCAATAAGGAACTATAAAGGGCCCTAGAATGGCTGGGAATGTGGATGTTGGGCTAGATTTTGCCAGGAATGGAGATCATTCCAAAGAAAAGATACAAAAAGTTGTTTTTAAAAGATGATGGAACATCAAGAGGTCGTCTCAAATCAAACATTACTTAGAGAAGAAATTAAAGGAATCAAAGAATTTTTCATTTATTTTTATTTTTATTTTTTGATAATTAGTGATTTGAAATTCTTGGCATCTACGATGTGATAACAAGCCTGCAGGAATAAAGAATCCAATTGCGCCATACCCGCTACCATTCGATTCCGAAGGTCCTTATGCAACTGCCATCGCAAAGGAATTTCAATATTTATGAAAATTATGTATGCAAATTTTGGTGTGGACTATAAATATAGAAATACTTTCCTATGGCAGTTGCGTCTGATTATTGTCTGCTGTAATACATTATAAAATATAATTAAATGCTAACTATAAGAGCACAAGTTATTTTCTTCTTAAGTTCTTTAGACTTGCACTCTGGAGTATTGTAGTGCGTGTTTGTAGTGAGTTGGCAACCATGTTTACAATAGCGACGATTGTGAAAGTACTATATCATCGACTAGAAAACTCAAACACAGTCCAGTTTGAACATTTGTACAAATAGAAAGCAATACATTTATTTTTTCTTTAGGTTATACCATACGTCAAATGTAATAAATACGAAATAAAAATAGACATGTTTGAGTAAGCGCCATCTACATCTGGTGATTTTTTTTATTTTAAAGCTTTGGTGAGAAGTTCGCTACAGTTCGCTATTTGAATTGAGACGGGAGCCTTAAGGATTATCATACACCTTTCGGAACAGTTTTGAGGCCAAAATGAAAAAATAAATATATGAATGGGAAAGTAATTAATTGTTCATTGACAAATAAGAATGCTTGTATTAATACTTCATCAGAATCAAAAGGAAAACAAACAAAATAACAATTTAATCTTAATACTATAAACTAAAACTTCATAGCCGATAGAAAAAACTTTTTGCAAAATGACAGTGATTTAATCAGAAAAATCCGTTATTTTACCTAATAAGAAATAGCCTTTATTTTATTTATTTAGCAACAAAGCGACCGACGTATCAAAAAAATCCTCTGAAAAGTTCTAGATAAAAGTATAGACAACAAATCGCAAGATCGATCGAGAACTACTAATAGCTCTGTAAAGAACTGGACCTAGTATTTCATTGAAAATATACCCCTGAAATTGCCAACTGTTTATTAAACCAATTCATGGTTCTACAATTTCACGATTTTAACACTTTCCACCAAATTTTAAAATATGCATTTCATATCAAGCTGAAATGTAAGTTCTGAAATGTAAGTAACAAAAATTGATAAAACATTGAATAGAAGCATAGAACCTTCTATGAGTTTGGAGAATGATACAACAAGATAATGTCACATAATTAAAAGAAAAACAAAAGGATATGATTTCTTTCTTCATTGTAAATTGTATTTCCGTATGCCGAAACGGATTAAAACGGGACATGAGATTACCGATTCCAGGTCACGTCCGTTTCGGTTTACTTAGTAACCAAGCCGGCGATCGGTGAGTACATATTTATTCCCCTCTTGTGCCGCTAATTCGATCCCGTTTTTCTTCTTGTTTTTATCGGTCCCAGAGAGGCATTCGCCCGGTGAATGCTGATCACCCGAAAACTTGAAATTCCCAGGGAATACCACAAATTAGCGCCGTCGCCCAAGTAGTGAAACTCCCTCCAACCCACATTCTCCATCTCCTTCCTACCCAATATCATAACCTCCCTTCATAACCTCCCTACAACGAAACACAATCGATACCGAAAAATACAAAAATACTTTTGATACAATTCTTGTTGACATAATTAATAAATAACAGTATATTCAATTGCATAAGCCGAAGAGACGGTACCTGGGCAAGAGACAATAAATAAATGGCTGAAATTTTTGCAGAACATCTAACATAAATCTTCCAGTCGCACAACATCGAATCAAAGCCAATAACAAATGACGATATAACCTATGAAGAAGGGGCCATACAGCTAGTTGCTCCAAAGGAAGTTGCCAGAGAAATCAAGACAAACCTGAACCCAGAGAAGGAGACTTAGGCCATATGCACATGGGGCAACCGAAAAGAAACTGTAGTAGCGTGGATACCAGGAGACTGCGCGACTAGGCTACGTGCATGTATATTTCAATGACTCAATACACACGGGGCAACCCGAGTACCGGCGGCTGGGAGACGACGCGATTCGAGTATCAGAGACCGGACATGTCGGGTCGCGCGTTGCCCAGTTTCTTCGTGACGCGCTTATATTGACAGCTGACAGCACTGAACATGGAGCAGCAGTTGAACTTAAAATTTATGAGTTTGGTATAAAAGTATCCTGTGCTGTACAATTATAAAGAAAAGGGCTACACAACAAATTATGTAACGGACACAGCTTGCAGTGATGTGGGAAAAGAAGTCAATGTGCTTTTAATATCCGCTCCTCAGCACTCACGCATTCCCTCACGTTGGTACTTTCTTTATGTAGGCCTGGGGAAAAATCGAACCAATTCTAAATAACTCTGGTTCGACATACGATAGAAGCTTTGAAAATTACTATCTGAAATATTGAGTTCTCTTGCTGCAACGAATAATCGGTAGTGGAATTTCTTTTGATATATATTTCTTCTGCGACGATAATAGTAGTATAGTAACAAATCCTCATCACTGGAATTATCACTGAAATCATTATTATCCACTACGTAGGACAATGATTGCTGTGAGGGCCCTGCTTCCATGATTACATCCAAGAATGTACTGATTTAAGGGCAGAGACGAGTAAACTGATTTGGATCGCAACTGTGTGATCGCAACTGTGTGCGGACAAGGCGCAACTTGAGTACCCCAGTCGCCCAGTCTCCTGGTATCCACGCTACTACAGTTTCGTTTCGGTTGCCCCATGTGCAGACGGCCTAAGACATCTCCTGTGGATATGATCTTATCACAGGAGATGTCTTAGTCAATTACCTAAGAAAGGTATTGTTATGCTGACGTATTTACTAAATGCATCGTTCAGATTAAAATACGTCCTCCATGTCTGGAAAGTAGCAGAAGTTATCATGATACCAAAGCTAGGCAAATCACCGAATGACGCCAAATCATGTCGCCCAATAGCACTGTTACCAATGATATCGAAGCTCTTTGAAAAGCTGCTTCTAAAGAGAATAAAACCTATCATTGAGAGAAAGGAACTAATTCCTAATCACTAATTTGGTTTTAGAGAAAAGCATTCCACTATAGATCAAGCCCATAGAATAACGTATATCATAGAGAAAGCATTAGAAGAACGGCTAACGCAAAGAAAAAATATTTATTTATTTCTTCGTTTTTAAATATTTTTATTTTTGGTTTTTTTTTGATGATGTTCTTTCTTGGGTTTATATGTATTTTATTTAAAAATCTCTTTATTTTGTTAATACTTCAAGCGGCTGTAACGTTTTAAGGAGTTGAAAAAACAAATTTAAAGAGTCCATTGACATTTTTTACTCAGTATGACATAACTATCTAAACGAAAATTTTTGTGGAAGAGAAAGTGGGATTCCTGTACATGTGTGCGATTTTATTTTTTTGGAAATACATACACAGTTGAAACATTAGTATATATTAAATTTATTGCAGTTCAGTCCCAAATTCTAGATTATTGGTCAGGTTAATTCATTGTCCCTTCAATTTATTGTAATTTGTATTTTGTTTATTTGCTCAACAATCTTTCTTGACGTGACACAAGCTTTTGATAAGGTTTGGCACGACGGATTGATACACAATCTAAAGACATCTTATATAACACATAAGATCATCTTATATATCTGATAGAGTGATAGACTATTCCGAAGACAACAGATCGATGAATACTCGGAACTAAAAGAAGTAAAAGCTGGGGTGTCCCAGGGTAGTGTGTTGGGACCAATTCTCTATCTGCTATATACAAGTAACTTACCACAGCTGGAAAATGTAACAGTCGCCACATTCGCAGATGAGTTAAGAATTCAGATTTAAATTGATGGTTAATCTTTTAGATTAGTTTCAATATGTTAAGCACCTTATGCTTATTAAAAAAATATATACGTAAAGAAAAAAATAACCTTATTGCACAAAGTGAGCACCGTTGGCCTCCAAACAAGCGTCTGTAGGACGCGCCCAATTTGCACTTACACAGCTGCCTGTAAATATGTGGCATTCCGCCCACATTCTCCGTAAATGAGCATCATGTCTACATGTCTACTCACTACCTCTAAATGTTCATTGATTGACTATTTAAAACCATCCATTTCCATAATAAATTCGATAAATCACAACGTTTACCTTCTCATAAAAGTACTCGTGGAGAATGGTGCCATGTTTTCGTGATCATTCAACAACACCCTATAAAATGTAAATCCGACGAAAAGTGTTAAAGTATTACGTGCCTGTCGCGGGGCGTTCACACTGATGAAACCATTAAAGAAGGGGTATATTAAATTTAATAAGGAGGTATATAAGGAGAAGGCAAATCCACCCCTTGGGGGGTGGGTGGTGGGTTTAGTTCAGCGGGTGCACCTTCGTGACCTAGTGTACGAGAAGCGTTAATGGGCCGTTTGGGTAGGTAATTGATGCACGATGACTCCCCCCAATTTATTTTCTGCAACTTTATCGTAAAACACTTTCATGTCCCGAGCACGAGAGCAATTACCACCCCCGAGGAGCGCCTGCACCCCCACCAGACCGGATGAGCTTGACAATTTGTTCCACCGGTCGTCCCTCCTGTCTCTGTCGTCTAACCGTTGCATAACCAGCTCAATATTTAAGCGGAAAGTTTGTAACTGAAAGAGTCACCAGGGGGCGCTGTCGATGTATTTCACGAGCGAACTCGGATCTATTCTATGCTGCCCCCTAGCGTCGTGTAAAATGTTTATACTTGAGGCGATACCTGGGAACGATAAGGAACTATCGCACCTGAGCGGAAGTTGCATAATTTATAATTAAAAAGACCGTGTATTTTAAGGTAGACAATAGAGGGGGTGGAACTTTAAATTGACATCAGTTGAACCTAGAATGACTTATCAATGCTAATACAGGTAGACCAAAAGAGAGTAGGAGAGTAGGATTTGACTTGAGAAACATCTATTATTCCCTACAAGAGTTTATGAATCTGAGTAGGGGTCAAAAGTTGCGTGACTCATGGACCAGTTCTGTAGATCACTCTTATTCAACCTGATGCGCCTAAAATTGCAAACGTATTGAACCATGTATTTGAAGGCTCTTACCTCTGTACCGGCAGAAAAAAAAATTAAAATGTGTACTACTTTGAATCATTTCTACATAACATTAGTGACTATCAAATTTTTCACTTCCTCTTTCCGATTTCTTTTCACCTAAACTATTTGCCACAAAAAAATCAAATTTCGATTACGGAACAATTGGATATCGTCTACACACTGGTGTTAGTGTTTTCTTAAATTTGTATATACTAAATTGTATAAAATAAAGAAATTTTTAAGAGCGAAATGAAATGTTTATTTTTGCTTATATACAGAGTGATCTAAAGTGGCGAAGGACAGGTTGAATTTCCCGCCACATTGAATAATTGTGATGTTGGTAATGGTTGCAAATGACAGCTGTTATTTTTGTTCAGAGGCGTAGGTACTCATTCTCTGATTCTAATTAGGTATATTAAATTGAAACAATGAGGATTTGGTAGTCTTGGTTATTATTATTATATTTCATAAATATAATATGTAGACAAATAAATTTTCAAATATAACATAAAAAGAATATACTAAATAATAAAATCCTCCCATATGTAATCATATGAAAATAACCCATTATCTAAATATCAAATAAAAATCTTCTCTCATATCTTAAATCAAATAAATTAATATAGTATTTATAATGAATTAAATACCGAGGAGATAACATATTGTTGCAGAGGAACGTAACCCTTACTGACGAGTCCACTATGGTATCTGACAGTGATCATAACCTGTATCCTGCACGCATACCATCTTAGTAACACTAAATACGTTCAAAACTGTGGCGGGAAATTCAAACTGTCCTTCGTCATTTTAGATCACCCGTTACATATTGTGTTTGGTCACTTATTATTATTTCAAGTTATTATTTTTTTCCGGAAATCAGTGTTTGATGATCAAACCGAACGTCCAGTATTCTCTACAAATGTTTGAATTGCGAAAGTATTTGTCCTCTGATGTTTCAGTATTACTGTCGTTGTAGCATAATAATTCCTCAACAACCCTACAACTTTATGAACAATGTGATCCTTTCAATGTATATCTTTAATGATTCAAGAGTATACGCAATTTACTTATTTGTTTGTTTAGTTGAAGAGCTACGAGCTTTCAAACACAGGGCTTAATACTTTTGCGACCGATAGTAGTCATCTACAAGCTGTTCTATAAAAACTTATGCCCCACCATAATTTTTATGGGATGATGTCACAATGTTTAGCAAAACCAAGTAAGTTATTGAGGAGAAACTTAAAAACCACTGCCAACGGCCTGGAGCCAAAACTTTGTCATTTAATAAAAAGTATTACTGATTTACTAGTCAACATTATTCATGTCTTTTTTGTATTGAAAAATTCAGCGATAATTTATTTCACAAGATTTTCTTCCTAGGGTTCTGGTAGATAAAGGCTTCCACCATGTTATATTTTTCAAGAAAATGGACCAAAAATTTAAGCAAAATCACATTCTGTATTAAAAACTTTTGACTGAGTGATTCTCATCAAACCACAATTAACAGGAAGCCATGGAATCAAAATAAAATTTTTCGGGAGGGCGTATTTAAGACATATTTAACTCGAAACCGGTTTTTAATTTCGGAGATTTAATATACAGGCTGTTTCTTAATAACATGCTAATATTTAAGGAGTTTATTCTTGGGTCACTTTGAGAAAAAAAATTCATATAAAAATATGTCCTAAAGGTCTTAACTTTCGAACTATAGGGTGTTAAGAAAAACAGGTATTGCTAATTTAGATGACTTAAACACGTGACAACTAGACTAGGTAGACAGCTGTCAAAACTGTTATTGTTTACAAAACAAAATCTGCCTAGATACGTTTTAATCCTTGATAACAACAAATTTCATAACATGGAAATATTTATTTATTTATTTGTTTATGCGAAAACCGTACGTCAGACGAAAAAAAATCAATAGACCAGATTTGTTTAGGAAGGAATGAGGATTTCAAAAATAACTTTACTTGGAGAAAAGGCAGAGGTGAATCACTTTTCCCTTTAAAATGATTCAGTGCAAAACCCGCACCAACGCCACTGGCAAGAATAAAAAAAATGGTTGTCCAGCAGAAAATGCCATTTGATGCATAGAAGATGCGTACTTCGTTTCACAAGATCATACTAAAGTTACTATAAAAAGACTTTTTTCTTCAAACTTTAGCTTCTGTAGTTCAAAACCTAAGTCCTTTAGGACATATATGCATATAAGTTTTTTTCTCAAAATAGTCCCAAGAACAACCTCCTTAAATATTAGCATGTTATTAAGAAACACCCTGTAAAACACTACTTTTCATGCAAGATAAACTACTTTTTCTACTTTGCATTCACAATGCACACATTGTAACACTGCTTTCGGTGTTACAATTAACACATTGTAATACCGAAAACAGTAACATTTTTGTCTGATTGGTACACAGTGATATCAAATGCCATATGTCAAACGTACAATACATAACCCAACATAACCACACACTGCATCTTCTTAATCGCTTGCAATCACATAAACTGCGAAATATCAATATTCTATACATATTTAAACATGGCTGTAGCCTGCTATAGTATGGCCAAAGGATTGGGACTTTCTTAGTTTTGCTGTGTTCATCAAAATACGCCAGCATGACGTTTACGGTGATGTTTTACGACTCTAGTAAGTGATCGTTATCATTCTTTTCAACTAAACATGAAATCCCATTTTTAGATATAATTCAAGGACCACATTTACTTTAATAAGGTATTATGCGAAGATCAAACCTACATCGTAGATACGAACGATTTTAATTACTGCTGCGAGCTTGTATATGCGCAATAAATGGTTTATCAGCATACACGTACAAAGCTATAGTACATTTAAAGTGTAGAGGATTTCTTAGTTTATGTAACGTATAAGTTTTCGGTAATATTTTGGACGCTTGGATGCTCGGTTCAATTCATATTCGTTTTTGTCCGTCGCTTTCGACTTCGTCTCAGTTCTGGTTGTGTGCAACGTATTTGTATTACCGCCATCACATGTAATTTTACTAAGTATAATTTATTCTAATAAACTACTTTGCCGAAATTAGAATTGGGTTTCAATTATAAGTGCTTGTAAATATATAAGCCGCAACGGCTACGTAGCGGAATTAGGTAGACACCGCTATCAAACGTTAAGCGTTATAACAATTATTTAGTAAGTTCTTGTTCTTCGAAGTAACTAATCAGTCACCGCCAAACACTTCTATTCTGATTATTATACTTATGGCCCACTATTTTAAAGTTGTTCACTTTTTAGGTTAAGTTTCATGTATTTATCACAGTAGGGTTAAACGTGTTGCCTCAAGCTGATCATCGTCGCGACCTCGCTGAATATTTATTCAAACTTGTAGGCTAAAGTAGACTAAAATTATTCACAATTAGATTTTGTCATGATGTTATCTCATCGATCTCATCTTTAACGAAATTGACAGTTACTACAGTGCTGCCACGTGGTACCCGCAAAATACCCTAGATTCTAATTTAGCGCGATATAGTAACCACAATTTCTAAATTTATATAAAATTAATGACGCAAAGGAGAAAAAATAGTATATTACACTCGTTTTATAAGACGTATTGGCGCACTCGTTTCAAAACAACTCGTGCGCCAATTTGACGTCTTATAAAACTTGTATAATAATATACTATTAGAGTCATTTTGTACAAAATAAGTACTGTATTGTAGATGTAACATAGATTATAATACTCGATTCTGACACTTAAATTTTGCTCGTAATGTCTCATAAATTGCGTTACATTTCCATTATGACTTCAATTCTCTCATTTAATGTAACGAAATGGATTCAATGCATTCAGTAGCAATTTCCACTTCAATAATTTTCCTATTATCCCTGTTACTACGTTGATGGCTATTCATAACCTAGAAATCTAAAATTACGTCATCATCCTAGTAATATAATCAAAGGTTTACATTACTATAAAAGTTTACACCATGCATTATGTTGCAGTTTGTAAGGTCGTTTATCGGAGTATACTTTACGTCGAACCTAAAACATTAATCACCAAATAAATATCCACGAGTAATTAATGACTTGAAAATGGAGAACTGCCTCTGGATTATTACACAATATACTAATGTATGGTGTACACGAATATACCCTACTCGAAATAATTTTCTCAGCTGTATTGGTAATTGTGCGTGTCAAATAAATATAACCTCGAAACATATGGTGTGAGATCTACTGGTATTTATAGTACAGATCGATACATTGTAACCGACGCGAATTAGACATCGTTTCAGCTGTTTAGGAATTCCACATCTTCAAACTATGTTCTGGGTATAATGACACAGAGTAAAAATTCGGTCGTTCAGATGGAGTAAGTCTCAATTTTAGCACATGGTCACATAACTTCTTGAATATGTTACAATATACCAACTTCACTAAAGCGAGTATGAAACGTTCTTGAAAGGAATTATGTCTAATCGATATGGCAGTAAAACTTATCTTTCAGGATTGGCGCCATGAAGTTTACCATGTTGGAGTACCTAATCTATAAAAGGTTAAAGGTTACTTTTAATAGTCTGTGACGAGAACCTGATTTAAAAACGATAAGACTTTCTTTATTTCTTGTTTAACTGGCTAGATAGCAAGGTTGTCCACATAATTGGTAGAAGACTAGAGTGGAGGAAGGAAGTGGAATCATTAGAAGATTTTTGTAGATTACGTAAACACCTGCTATCAACAAAATAGAAGAAGTAAAAGCTGCTGAAACTGAAGAAATTACAGTACATTTACATAACAAATAAATTATTCAATCTACTTTCCCTAATGAACGACATTGCCCATTACAATTTTTAGTACACCCCTTGGTCATGAATGAATCAACGGAAATTATTCGTTTTGTTGTTCGCAGTAATCAGAGCGAAAGGCATACAATATGTACATTATTTCACTAGGAAATAAACCCATTTGACGACTGCTCGTTTAGCTTTACTACGACAATAAAGTATATATGCAGATATGGCGAATGACATAAATTAAGATATTACCTCGAGTGTGTTATTCACGTCTGCGTACTTCAGCCCTTTATTGTACGGCTTTGCACTATTAAGCGGGACAAAGCTGACCTTATTTCTTTTTTATACGAAGGGAAAATTAGAGGGAGATTTATGAGAGGCAATCTATTCACAAACATGCCCCTGGGGTTGAACTGGGTTTACTTAGAAAAGTTCCTAAGGTTTTTTTGGTTATTGCCTTAGGGCTACTGACACATAAATCGGAATCGCTTTTTTCCTCCTCATAGAATTTCGAGTTATTTACGGTTGGGTATTTGCGATAAATTATTTTTGTTTTAGTGGAACGCAGGGCTTTAACATTGGACTTATTGACCACCGATGGATTACTTAACAAACAATGTTGTTTAGAACCTCTGTCCTAATCAGATTTTGAAGATTGTATTGTATAAAATTCAGTTTTGTAATCACACATAATATAGATGAAATACAAAAGATTACTCTTTACTTTTTATAAATTAAATTTGAAAGAAGTATACTGTATAAGTTTTTGTAAAATTCAATGTTATACACTTTTAAAAATAAAATTTTGTCAAAAATTAATACATAAAATGTGTGCAGTTCCTAATAAGGGTGAAAGTATAGAACCCACTGATCACAATAAACTAACAAATTTCAGCTTTTAAATTAGCGCTCGTATTTCCGATTTATTTTCTCTTAAACCACTTACTACAAACATTTCAGTTTTTGTTCAGGTTGCATTTAGAGTCTCTTCTATAGATTGGCGTTTTTGTTTTCTTCAGTTTTTATGTAATAAAGTTTGCGAACCAGATTTTGATGGAAGTCGCTATATCAGCAACGAATGTTAGCAGGACAACGTAATAATAGTAAAAAAAAATAATCCTTATTTACAGCGATACATATCTCTTGAATTTAATAGCATTCCGATGATTCCGACTATTTATTAATTTTTAAGACAGAAATAAACATGAACAATATTTTTTGCGCAGTTCGGCTTCCCTCGCTTGTGGGTTTTGGTGCGAGGCAGTCGAACGACATGCGAAGTTTTGACGCTATCAGTTAATCCGTTTGAATCCGTGTTTGTAAAATATTGTTGGGTATAATTAATTGTACATCTAAATTCATTATTTATATTTAACTCGCACTACTATTCAAATTTCCGAAATTAAATTTCTGATCGTATCGTACTAATAATAATCTTCCACTGTCCCAGCTACGTTTCCATTTACCGTTACGATTGAAGTAGTGCGCGCTGCATGAAATTTTATTACCTTTTCTCATTTCTCTCGCGCTAATGTTTATACCGAGAGGCAAAAAATGTTGAGAATCATACAACATGTCGAAATGATTCAGGAGTATGAGACACTTTACTTAAATTTTTTCTGTTGAGTAGTTTTTGAGTTATGCGCCTTCAAACACAAGAGTCAATATTATCAAAACGAGAGATGGCAGTTAGGGCGATTCCCTCGTGCAGGGTCACATATACATAAAATGTGTACAGTTCTTAAAAAGGCTGAAAGCATAGAATCCACTAATCACAATAAACCAACACATTTCAGCTTTTAAGCTACAAATGAACGATCTACTATTGACTCCTGTTTGTCAAATACTTCAACGGCTACAAAGGTCTTCGTGGCACTTGGTTTTTATAAAAAGTGTCAGCTAAAACTTATTTGGTTTTAAAAGAGCTTTCCTATGATATATTACACTACTTACTTTTTCTGTATCATTTCTAAGGTACCAACTTATAGTTTAAACTGGAAGTTGATAATAATCAGCGTTTGCCTTTCAGGTTAGATTGAGAATCTTGCTGTATGTGGATAGAAGTAGACATTGGCTCATTGAAAGAATGTTAAAGAAGCTTATGCGATATTGAGGCAAATATTCGAAACAAAAGTGATTTTGTTTTAAAAGGGGTAATCATATAATGTTCATGATAAAACGCTAGAAGTTTTACATTAATAAAACATGAAAAGTGGTTATTTATTTTGTGGTAATTCTGTATAGTCTGTTCTATCCGTGTTTCCATTAATGGATTTGCTGAAGGGCTTGGGAAGCCTCAATTTCTGAGAGATCTGTCCGGTACGTATGGATCCCCTTCTCCTGGGGATAGGCCGAGAGTTTGAGATGGGGATTTCTGGGCGAGCGCGCACAGTAGAGAGGGAAAGTAATGAAATATGCAGGCTGTCACTCTCTGGTGACGTTCGCTTCCCCATTATTTCCCATTTTCCCTGACGTGGAAACGTGTACAGACGTTTCCCGACGGCGTGACCCCGTTCCGAAACAACGATGCCACGGAATTTCCACTAGTCGCACCCTCGTATATATCATATACGTGTATATTGTATATAGTGGCTCTCTCGCGCGCTACGGGTATCCCAACAAGTTTTTGAATTAATTTGAACCTAGTTTGTAATTGTGTTGCAATTTTGGGATTGCTTTATAAATCTTAATATAAAATGAATGAATGTGTCAATTAACTACAAAACTGTCATACAAATACTTTTTATCCATAATCTTACTTCCAAGTTTATTTAATTTTATTTTTAAATGGACTATTTTCTTTATGTCCCTAAACACACTTTATTTGTAACCTTGACATGCATACAAATAAAATTCGAATCGATCTCATCAACTTCGTTCGTAATGCCACAAAATCGAAAACGTTCAATAATATTCGCGCGACGTCAAAGAGAGATTAATCATTAGCAATTACATTGGGAACGTTTTGGCATCGGTCCTCTCGTTGCCGATGAACATTTGCCAAGTCGGCAGATATGCATATCATCACTCTTATGCAAGTTGGAAAACTTTGGCAGGGCTAAAATGTGTCTCAATCTTAGTTGGCGGTGATAAATTCTACACTAGCGCCGGAGACGTGTGACGGGGAATATATGGAAACTCATAGTACGTCGACAACGTATGCAGAAAAGTTTTCAACTGCAAATTGAACGGATTCTGCAGTTACGTCTAAGCCGGAAGTGTCCCTCAAACTACGCAGGACGAGCAATATCTGAGGCTCCATTATCACAGTTTTGAAGTTGTGTGATGACTGCAACCTCTTTTGTAGGTTTTCTGTAAAATTCAACAACATTTGCATTTCTATGCGAGACAGTTTTATTTCACATCGAGCTCTAGTTGTACTATTGAAGTAAACAAGTTAATTAATTGTTTAGGAAGGAATAAAATTAAAATACAACCAAAACTATTTTATTGTACAACGTCAGCTTAAAACAAATATGTTTAAAGAATGAAAAGTTAATAACGAAACATATTTTTATTTCAGAACCCACTCTTAGGTGAGGAGATGTTGTGGTTGTCAATTGAAGAACTACTTTAAGTATTCTAGACGTGATTTAGAACATTATTTTTCTCTAATTTTTGAAGTATATTTAAAAGTAAATAAGATTGTTAGTAACTTGAGCGATGGTGTAAGCCTTAATTAAAAAACAAATTGCTCAAAGTGGGCAGTGTTGACCTCCAAACAAAATTCGGTAAGGCGCACTATGGCTAAAATACCCGAAAAGCTGGTAAAATATGCATTAACAATGTTGACAAAGTGTTTTTTGGTGTCACTGATTCTAAATCTGTACATTTTTTTTTTCAAATTCAGAATGGCGGAGTCAGTATGGGGACCAACAACTCGCGAATTCGTAGGAAGCTTGCCTCCTATGATACCTCAAGGTCCGTAATTCCAAATATGTCAGATTTAAACAATTCGAAATGGCGGATTAAATATGACTACCAAAAACGAGAAAGCATTTCCTATCATATTTTAAGCTGCGTGGTTCCAAATCTCATGTCAGATTTTGTAAATTGAGGATGGCGGATTCAATATGGCGAACCCAAAATCAAAATATACTAAGATTCACATGAAAATTTTCTCCTGCGACATTTAAGGATCTCTAATTCCAAATCTGTTGTCAGATTTTCAATATTCAAAATGGCGGATTTAATATTGCAAACCAAAGTCTAGAAACTGTCGGATTTAATTGAAACTTATGTCCTGTGATATTTAAGCTGTCGATTTCAAATGTGATTGATGTCAAATTTTTAATAGAATTCTCAGTATGATACATCGAATTGAATTTACTTTTATAGGCATTTAGAAAAACTTTGGAAAAACGCACAATAGTACAATAGTGTTACGTAGCTCTTATTGGGGGACGGCTCTTTGTCAGGATGGAGATGTAAATAAAAGTCGCAGTGTTGTTTACATTGTTCGTGTATTGCTGACCATGCAGAATTCCAATACTACAGCTGATATCTAAAATACAATAGTCGCGCTACACTACAAGTAGGTGCTGCAAACTACTGATCCTGTTCCCATCCTTTGCCGTGGCTTTTATATTGAATTTGGCAAGACGTCATGACCTGTTTTGAGCCCCCAAAAATCCTGAGTTAGGATTTTTGGTTGCACACGGCCTTTGATATAAATCATAGTTAATTTGCACGCTTGCCACAAAGGAATGTCTTTGTTCCGATATGAAAAGGCTGACGTCTGCATTTCTGGACAAGCAACTGTCTGCAGGTTGAGTTGGATGACCTGACCTCAATTGTACAATGCAATTAAACTATACTTCGTAACAACCCTCCTCGCAAACAATTGCTCGACCCAGAGCAATAGAAAGAGAAAGACAAAAATTGAACAGCCACGGGGCGGGATAGGAAAGAACGCACCACTTATAATTTTATTTGCCCACCATAAAAAATAACAATACAGAAAAATAAAAATATTCTTAGAAAAATGTTCAACGTCGTCGTGCCTGCATCGTATGCGATTTGCCCCGTTCTCATCCGTCTCCGTCTGGTTCTTGGGTCCTCCTGCTAACCTTTTTCTTCTAGGATTGCGATGGTCATCTACGTGAGAGATACCATTACGGTCGGCTTTGACCGTGTACCCAGATTCGTGTTTCAGAATCATCTCCTGTTGCCTCTCAGAATTCTCCTAATTCTTCTTCTCCTTCTCCTTCTACTTCTACTTGGACTAGTCGGGACCCCTTGTCCCGTGCGAGGTGGTTTGGTAGAATCCATAGGACCGTTCCTCTCTAGTCGATTTGTTTGTTTTTTTCTCAGACTGGTCGAGACATCCCTTGTCCCGTGCGGGGTGGTTCGGTAGAATCCGTAGCGCCAAATCCCCTCCAGTCTACATCGCCAGCTTCCTCTGGCGGTATCGGCAACCCTAAAACTCGCATATAACTCAATTATGCCGGTATGGTACGCCGTTTCGTCATGTGTCGACTGCTTCTTGTAGATGACCACCATCCGTGTATTTCTTTCTTCGTGATCCCGGACCAGCCAGCTGCATCCATCGAAGTGAGAACGGGCAAATGCATATTCTTCCTTACAGTAATGGCATCAACCTTCAACAATTAAACTACACAAATAAACACAATAGGTACTAACTTATTTCTAAGACGAAGAGTTGAGCGTTGTTTGACTCTAACGCTATCCATCCATGCGGTTGTTAGTAGCTGTCCTTGGAACGGCATATCTCTCATTGGGGAGTGAGAAGTTTTACAAAACCTCCCTGCAGATTGACCGCCAACCCAATTCGTCTTGTCTCCGAGTCGCTTCAGCCATGCTTCTTCTTCGTCGCGCTGGATTTTCTCAGATGTTTCCACCCTGACCAAAATGAGCCGTTCCCGATCTTCCTTGGGACCATTTTGCGCCTCCACCATGTTACGTAACTCTTAATGGGGGATGGTCCAGGCCAGGGTGGATGTAAATATAAAGTCGCAGTGTTGTTTACATTGTTCGTGTATTGCTGACCATGCAGAATTCCAATACTACAGCTGATATGTAAAATACAATAGTCGCGCTACACTACAAGTAGATGCTGCAAACTAGTGATCCTGTTCCCATCCTTTGCAGTGGCTTTTATATTGAATTTGGCAAGACGTCATGACCTGTTTTGAGCCCCCAAAAATCCTGAGTTAGGATTTTTGGTTGCACACGGCCTTTGATATAAATCATAGTTAATTTGCACGCTTGCCACAAAGGAATGTCTTTGTTCCGATATGAAAAGGCTGACGTCTGCATTTCTGGACAAGCAACTGTCTGCAGGTTGAGTTGGATGACCTGACCTCAATTGTACAATGCAATTAAACTATACTTCGTAACAATAGTACTTGCTTGTGTGATAAGGATTCATAAAACGCAACAATATACAGGGTGATTGTTTTCAATAATCAATACATATATAATTTTAAGCTCTTTTACATGTTCTTATAAGCCCCTACAGTAAAGTTTTGTAATATTGCACAAAATAAGTTTTATGCAAATCGAACATTTTCGGTAGCCATATTGAGATGAGGATCAGGAGACATGTAATATTACAGGAAATAAGTTTTATGCAAATCGGATATATTTTTACATTTTCGGTCACCATGTTGGTTCCGCCATTCTGAATTTTGAACAACTGATGTCGGATTTGGAATCAGAACTCTTGTAATATTGCAGGATGTAAGTTTCATGCAATTCGAAAATTGTTTACATTTTCGTTCGCCATATTGACTCCGCCATTTTGAATTTCAAAAATCTGTTATCAGATTAGGAATGAGAAGCCTAGCAATATCGCAGGAAATAAGTTTCATGTAAAGCGGATATATTTTATCATTTTTGGCGCCATCTTGGTTCCGCCATTTTGAATTTTCAAAATCTGATGTCATATTTGGAATCAGAGACCACAAAAATCAACTTTTGGCCATGTTTTCGGGATTTCTCGTCACTGTGCGGCGCATAGTGATCGATTTTGCATATTTAACTGATCAAAACTATATAAAAACATAATTTTCTATGTATGAATATTTGATATAAAATCAAATCTCATCCTCCGCCAATCCGGTCATATTAAACAAATTGTCCAACACGACAACCGAGAAGTGCTGCGGAAAGTAAAAATTAATACAAAGTCTAATGTCATTCTGCCCACATACTCCTTAAATGAGCACTATCCTTATATACTAAAAAGCTAACACATTCCCCCCGAGAAGTTTACAAATTTTGGCCGATCGGGGGAGAGGTCTACTCCTCGAAAAAGCGAAATTGGGCGCCAGAAACGCGAATTTTGGCAACAATTTTGACAACTACAGCACTTAGGTTTGAGATTTGCACGATTTTTTGCCCCGTTTTCGAAAAAAAAATTCCAAATTTGACTAAATTTATGCCTTTTTATTTGGGCCTGTACCGTCGCCAGGCAACGAGCTCAACAAACTGACAGTTCTCCGCTCGCCGCTGTCGAAATGGTCGAAATCGCCGTAATTTTAGCAAAGCTCGCGCGGTTTTTGCCTAAAGTGCCGTAAGATGGGCTCGCAGAAGTGAACAGAATCGTCGCCGACCACCGTAGGTAGGCTTTACGAACGTCAATAATTGTCATTTTCGGAAAATTTCCGAAATTCATGACAATCGATAATAAAATGACAGTTCCGTGTTTGAAATCCTTGAAATGACAGCGCGTTTATCCTCGGTGCTATGGTTTTGCTCGAAATGGCTTAAATTGCGGCCAGAATATGCGATAAAATGTTGTTCCGGGCGTTCCCTGGTAACTATGCGACTATAATTACCTTTAGGTTCAAGAATTTCCAACGGAAAATAATAAATAACGCGCCGCCGGGGACAAGAGTGCTTCAGCAGCTTAACAATGTACATATTTTTTTATTCTACTAATGAAGGCTTCATTCGTACGTATATTATCTATATTTTGATATTATAAATCAACTGTATGTTTTTAGGGGATTTTAGGTACGCTAGGGAATTTTCGAGCGCTTTAGTTGGCATTTCTGAATATGTCGGGAGTCGTCATCTTATAAACAACGCTCGGCAAGAAAAGTGCGAGCGTAGGGTACATTTTATATAATTGGAGGATATATAGCCATTGAAAAGAACCACGCACGCGATCCTATCAAGAAGAACTGCGCTTTGTGCGCACAGGGGCCCACCTCTGGCAGTTGTGTCACCCTTGCCGAAATGGGCGACGACCGACGAAGTATACGCGATAAGTAATAAATACACATCTGTTACTGATGTTTGCGGTACGCTAGGGATCTTTGGCTGGTAAAGGTTTGCCATTCTGACTGATTTACCACAAGACTACAAGCAAAACAAAGCTGCCATATCCACAATAGTTTGCTATTTAGCATTGGTGTATCTTTGAGGTTAGATTACCTGTGGATTTTGTTTTGTTTATTTAAATGGATGTGCAAGCTCGTCCATCAATTGTGGATGCCGGGAAAGTTTTGGAGGAGGATACTATGACAGGAGCTATGGTGTTTGTTAGATAGGTGCTGCTCTGCAATGATTGTGAGGTATTATCGCCGTATAAATAAAGAAAGCGTGCGTTCGATAACAAAATACTCAATTTCAGATTCCCATGTCTTTCACTAGGCGAGCCAGAAATTCCGATGGGCATACGTGGAAAAGTTGTGCTCCGTTAGGAACATATCCTTTTTTTCAAAGAGTCGTTCGACTTTAGCAAAGCTTGTGCAAATGCTTTACCTACGGTAGAGAAAAATCTCTCAGAAGGATATTGCCCGTGCCCGTGTGGAAAAACTAGGACCAGATTCTACTCTTATCGCGTTTTCACACGGGACACGGCGTCCGTGTACGGTTCGAAGTGTATGAGATTAAATCGAAACTTTCACACGTACCGTGCCGTGCTGTTTGAAATCCGTGTTGTGTGAAAAGCTACACAACGACCGTACACGGATAAAAACGCACGGACGCCGTGTCCCGTGCGAAAAGGCCGTTACGGTAATCGACCCTATAATTGGTAGCTGCAAGACAACGATTACACGGCTAAGATTGTGAAAATCGATGAAAGCAAGTTCTTTCATTGAAAGTACCATCGTAGACAATTTTGAGTTTGTTGATAACATATTTTGTTCAATAATAATAATCATAATTGTGCTATTTTTATGCAAATATTGCAATAAAATTTATAATTTTTTTTCATATCAACCCAAAAAGGTCAACCGATAGGCAATACTGTGTAATTAATGTACAAATTTGATTTTCTTTTTCAAATGAACCCTGGTCTACATCGCGTACACCGTTAGCCTCGACGCGAATGCATCTGTTGAGCGTAACGACCCGTAACTTCTGAAAATGCACATATTTATTTAATAAACTTAAATTTCTATTTGTTAAAATGTGTTAATAAATATAATATAAAAATGACCAAATTTGCATTTATATTTTTAGCCCAGTAAAATCATACAAAACGCACTCTTGATCACTACAGGATAACCTTAATATACGGTCAGCTGTTAAGAACTAAACAAAAGATACGTGGCAACGTTGCATACCTACGCCGCCTCCCATAGCACCCTGGTGCACGCGCAAATTTGGGTGCCTTCTCTGCATGTTTACCGTAATACCTTTATGTTTAAATCTATGCAAAAATATAATATGAAAAAAACCTTGCCAAAAAGATGTAAATGACTTAAGAGGTAAGTATCTTGATCTGCAAAGCTATGCAAAAATATTATTTGTAATGGCTGTTAATGGCTGTAACTTTTTAAGGAATTGAGAAAGCAAGCTGTTTTTCATTGCAGCTAGCATTTCTGTCTTTATAGGTATCTGTATTTATAAATTATAACAAACTTAAATATTAAACTTTTATTGCAGTATGTATTTGTTAATACTCATTTTTTGAAAATTGTATTCAAATTTTTTCTAATTAAATGCTCATATTTAAGTTTTACTCAGTAATAAGTTTTAGTTGAAAGTTTATTTATGGATTTTATTCTTAAATTTTTAAGAATAAGTTTTATTCTTAAAACATAAAACTAAGAATAAATGTTGTATCGCTATGTTAACAGTGGCAACAGTTGGTTAACAGTGGTTAACAGTTCGTTGGTTGGTTTTGTTTTAGATTTGTTTTCTTTTATTTTTTAAACATTTTTACAATCAATTTTTGCGAGTACCGTAGACGGCAAAGTCGCGCTTGCGCGACTTTGCCCAATAAGACGATCGGCGATCTACCCGGATCGGCTAACTACCCGAATCGGCGATCTACCCGTCTAGGCGATGCGCAGACCTATAGGTCTGCCCCGTTTCTAGTCCCTACTATATACTAAAAGTCTAACACAGTCCGCGCAAGAAGTTTACGAAAGTCGGCGAATCGGGGGAAGGGTCTGCTCCTCGGAGAAGCGAAAATTGGCGCCGCAGGCGCCGATTTTCCGCCTAAAATTTGATCCTACAGCGCTTAGGCCTTCGATTTCGTCCATTTTCTGCCCAGTATTCGTTATTTTTTACCTCGATTCGGGTAAATTTATGGATTCTGGTTTAAGAGTGTACAGGTCAGCGCGTCGCCATGGCAATCGATCGAGGTTGCTAGGCAACTGCCGCGCGCTTCGCGACGCGGTCACCAGACGGCGGCACATCATCATGTCGCTGTTGGCATTACGCTACGAAGCAATAGATGGCGCCCCGTAAGCGCTTCGAACGTACGAGCATAATCACGTCGCGCGTGTCAGAGCATCCGGGCTTTTTGTTTCCCTCTTAACGCTTCGGCGATCTACCTAGGTCGACCAGCAGGCCTATTAGGCCTGCACATTCTCCTAGTGTCTACATACTAACTACTTATGAAATTATCAATTTTGATCATAGAAAACAAAATAACAAAGAAAACCAACACCAAAACGATCCACCAGGAACAAAACGAAATTCAAGCAAGTGGAATCAGACGGAACTGCACATGGCACAGCTGATCGCGGAGTAGGTCAACTACTAATACTAAAACCGTGAAGTGTCAACCAGACATCATTTCAGAGAGTCACCATGTCACGTATGCAGTGCATTTGTTCGTGGTTTCTGGTATCACAACCGTATACTTTCAATAAAATCAAGCATTCATAGCCCTCATAACATTTCACTACCGCATTGACAAGCCGTGCCACAATTTTGAACTTTTTACGACGACTCCGCATCGCTTTTAGATAAAACTACTACCTAGCGAAAACCAATTTAAAACACCGCCACTAACCAGAAACCAATCAACACTTATTTTTTCATCCACGACGCCTCGAAATTGCCTTTTTATGGTTAGCTATAGCGCCGGAACGGCGCGAGCAGTTAAAAAGGCAGTTACCGACGGCACTTGAGCTGCCACCGATGAGCAATTACTCGCTCCCAGACAGCTTTTAATTTCGCGCGAAGGCAATGGCGGACACAACTTTTGCGGGCTCCAACCCCCGAATAAATAATTGATGAAATCTTGGGGGTGACGCGCGAGGCGTCTTCTTCTTCCTCCTCCACGCTGCACAGTAGGCGAAACTGCGAATCTAGCCGTTCAAAATTATTTTAGCGGTATGGTCCAATTTAATCCAAAGCGACATAAACATGTTGTTAGATAACCAAATAAGTAAAAACTGGTCAGTTTGTCACCGTGAAAAATTTAGATAACGTACAGTAAAGGGCTAATATTCGATGTATATTTCTGAACTAATTTTTAATTTCCGCATCAATTCTCGATTGTTGTGTTTGATACCAAGTGATTGCCAATGTCGTTGGTGTAAACTTTAATATGGCCGGATTATCTAAGGATGAGACTTTATTTTATATTAAATATTCATTAATGAAAAATTGTAAATTTAATTAAGTTTACTGTTTCTTGCAATAACTATACTACCTTTTCAAGTTCAAAATGGCACTAATTAAAATCAAATTCGCACTAATCAAAATCAAATTGGCACTAATCAACATCAAGTTGACAAATAACAAATTCAAGTTGACATTAAATAATTTAATTGTCAATTATTGACGATATAGATGTAGACCAGCCAATAGAGACCTTTTCGTGACAAAAATAGTATCAGCAAGCCGCCGGTCCCAGGTCACGTGGAACAGTCCGTAGATGTATTGTGATGTGTTTTCAACTAGCAAATATCATTACTTAATTTGTTATAAACAATAAACCTAAAAACATCGTGCTTTTATTCTTTGTTCGCTTGTAAAAGCTGAACCGATGGAGCAATCTTGATAGTGTCAACAGACGAACTGTAGAGAATGAAAAGGCGAAAAAAATGAACCCTACACGGACCCGATCGGATTAATATTAACGGAGGAAATTAGGAAGAACCGGAGAAATCTGCATTTTTTTCAAAAATTTATAACTCCGCCATTGTCAAAGTTGTAACGCAGGCTTGTCGCGAGAAAGTAGCGATTGATGGGTACTTTAAGTGTGCACAACCCACGCGTTGTCGGATGATTAGTTTATGCACAATTGCGATTTGAATTTTCTTTATGCAATATGGTTCGGCGAGCCTGGATGCGTTGGAGGTGGTCCGATTTTAATTTTTTCAACGTATTTCGAAAGTAGAAGTATTGTGCTACAAAACGCCTATTCTGATTTTGCGTTAAAATGTTGCAAAATAGGCGAAAAATGCTTGCAAACTTGACCGAAATCTGCCGCGCGCTCAAACGCTGTCGAATAGTGGGGTAGGCGGCCGACTCGGGGAAGCGCGCAGCGCGTTGGGATTACTATAGATACGCGCTTCCCCGCGTCGGCCGCCTACCCCCACTACTCGACCGGTTTGGAGCGCGCCGCAGATTTAGGTCAAGTTTGCAAGCATTTTTCGCCTATTTCGCAACATTTTAACGCAAAATCAGAATAGACGTTTTGTAGCACAATACTTCTACTTTCGAAATACGTAAAAAAAATTTAAATCGGACCACCTCCGAAGCATCCAGGCTCGCCGAACCATATTGCATAAAAATAATTCAAATCGCAATTGTGCAAAAACTAATCATCGGACAACGCCTGTGTTGTGCACACTTAAACTACCCATCAATTGCTACTTTCTCGCGAAAAGTCTGCGTTACAACTTTGAAAATGGCGGAGTTATGAATTTTTGAAAAAAGCGCAGATTTCTCCGGTTCTTCCGAATTTCCTCCATTAATATTAATCCGATCGGGTCCGTCTAGGGTTCATTTTTTTCGTCTTTTCATTCTCTACAATTCGTCTGTTGA
Organism: Aphodius sticticus; assembly: GCA_963966075.1. Lineage (NCBI taxonomy): Eukaryota > Metazoa > Arthropoda > Insecta > Coleoptera > Scarabaeidae > Aphodius > Aphodius sticticus. The sequence continues at coordinate 14,141,027 of OZ014513.1, forward strand.
CAGTATCAAGATTGCTCCATCGGTTCAGCTTGTACAAGCGAACAACGAAAAAAAGCACGATTTTTTAGGTTTTTTGTTTATAACAAAATAAGTAATGATATTTGCTAGTCGAAAACACATCACAGTACATCTACGGACTGTTCCACGTGACCTGGGACCGGCGGCTTGCTGATACTATTTTTGTCACGAAAAAGTCTCTATCTCTATTGCCTGGTCTAATGGGTAAAAAATCAAGACGTTCCAGAGAAACAGCATGGAGATAAACGCAGAGTTAAAATCACAGACGAATATCGTCGTTTTTTTTAAAATGAAATTGAAAGAAATCCGAAGATAACTCTCCAGAAATTAAAAGAAAAGATTTTACAATCATATGAAATTAATGTCACTAAAGAATGTATGCGTCAACTCCTCGACGGTCTTATGCATACAATAAAACAAGTACGTCGAAAGATAAAAAGAGCCAACAGTATAGACAATAAAACAAAAAGGTTAGAATATGTAAGAACATTACTTAATCTTCAAGCAGAGAATTTGCCAATAATTTATCTTGACGAAAGTCATTTTAATACGTTTATTTCGCGGACGCAAGGACGTTCTAAGAAAGGAAGTCGATGTACATTTGTAGCAGCCGGTAGCCGAGGCGCAAATATACATCTTATTCTATGCATAGGTATTTCTTGTCTTATACATTATGAGCTAAGAAGATCATTTAAAAAACCAGAAGCAAACGAATTTGTGAAACATGTTTGAGAAACGCCCAAAATATATACCAAGGACCAGTAGTTATGGTTATAGATAATGCACCTTGTCATTCTTCTATTGAAGAAGTTTTTGCAGAAGAGGAATTTTTTCACCATAGATTAATAAGCCTCAGTCCATGCAGTCCCTTGTTAAATCCGATTGAGCAAGTCTGTATTAAAGGCTAGTGTAAAATCAGATTTGGCAGATAACCTAAGAGATGTTTTAGCAGGAGAAGATCGGCATAATATCTCCCAAACTGAACACAGAATGCGCCGGTTAGAAAATATTGTTCAAAATAATATTAACACAATCAATGTGGCCAACTGTGCAAGATCATAGTTCTATTTAATCGTATGATAATGATAATTTAAAATTAGTTAATGACAACTTGAATTTGCGGCGAAATCTCTTATTGGGGGTTAGTAGGTTCGTCGACATATACCTACATGTATATGCAATTTTCTTGCTCATATGACGTCACAGAGGCTCAGGAAGCTAATTTCCATAACATAAAATACCTGACGTATCGAACAGTTTTGATATCCACAATAATGGAATTTATGACCAGAACCTAGGTCGTGTGTGGTATTATTGGATAGCTATGTTAACAAGAAGCAACATTTGGTTGAAAACATTAAAATCTACAAAACTAAATTTTGATCAGGCAAAAGTGCAAAATCGACCACTGTGCTGGTAGCTTGGGCGATGATGTAAGATTTAATTTAAAAACAATTTTCCCAGATGGCACCCTTTCTACGAGATCCACGAGCGATCTCCTACACCCACCCCTATCACCCCTCCCACCCTAGTCACCCTTCTGGAAACTCATCTGCCCGGACGGGCGGATTGCGATTTCTGCGTCTGCTGGCAATTATGGGCGGTTAACGTCAGGTGATTAGCACTAATTGGGACACGTAACCCGAAAGTTTCACTCGAAATTTTACACCTGAGCGGAATTTGCAACGGCACACTCGTACCGGTTTGCTTAAATTCGTTCGTTTGCACGTCCGGGCCAAGTTTTGCCCCTGGTGACGTGTGTTGATGGCGTGTCTTCTGCTTTTAACTGGTTTTGCGGTACTTCTGTAATTCCGAAATGCACGTTTTCGGTTGGGTAAATTAGGAATATAATTTCGTGTGTTTTCTGCTTATGTCAAGATTAAGGCATTATGTGGTTTAGTTCTAATATAGTTGCTTTACTTTCTGTACAACTGTGCAAAAAACTTCTTAAATCTGTAAAGAAATCCAAATCCAAACAGTTTTCACTTGTTTGATTTTGCCTCTTTAGTTGCTAAGCCTAGGCGCCCAAAAGATTTTTTCACCGCGTTAGTTCTTTACAAACCGTGTGTTTCATAACGGCGGATAAAAATTCGCTGTAGGGAAAAAGACAAGTGGCACCTGGGCTAAGAGCAATAGAAACTTTTCCAAATTTAAAAATGACGTAAATGGACCAGCAAAAATAGAATAGTTAGGGCATTTATTTCAGTTAAAAGGGCAATTGCACAGTCAAATAAAAATGACAAACTACCAGAGATATTTTAAAAATTAAAGCAATACAAATAAATATACAGTATATCTCCACGGATTGAGGTACACAGAGGAAACAAAGTTTATTGTGATTTTTCAAAAATGCAAAACTCCTATTTGTGGGTTATTCCGCAATAATGTGTCACACCCGTCATGCCCGTCTAACGAGGATACCTAAGCAATGGGGGCTTTTATTATTATTTTGATGCAACATTATAACAAAAAGACGACTCATCTTTCAGAATTGTTGTAGATAGATGTTCAAACTGATAAGTTTTATGAACAACCTTTTTAAATAGCCGTGACGGCCGTTACCAGCACAGCGATCTCTTGGTTTTGGTAACCTAAAATTAAAAATTTGCGGGAAGACCCTAGTGTAAAGTTTCTATTCTCATAAAGTTAATAAATAATTCTAGTTTTTATGTGAAATTTAGGCTAGCTACTATTATATTGATTGCAACATGTGTAGTAGGGTATATCGAAAAAACGTTTTTATCGAAATTCAAAATTTCGAGTTGATAAAAAGTTGGCCCTATGGACCCACATACACCACAAAAAATATTTTAAGCACATTTTAAAAATTGTGCTACATGTTGATAAATTTTATTTGTCATGTACGTACATGTGGGCTTTGAAAACAAAAAATCGCTTAATCTTTCATTAAAAAAAATATGAAAAAAATCGAATTTTTAGAGAAAATGATAAACTTTAAGCCTCCTGCGGGAGACCTAAATATTTGTCAATTGGGCCAATTCTTTTTGCGTAATATGTGGGTCCATTGGGACAACATTTTATCAACTTGAAATTTTGAATTTCGAAAAATAAGTTTTTTCGATTACTAGTATAACCATATAAATAAGTCTCTAATCTTGTCAAAGATATTAATAACAATAATGGGAGTAAAAATCAAAGTACTACTTGACAATGTCACAAACATTTTCCTAATTATATGTAGATATTGTGACATCACAAGATGACAATTTGGTACTTTTTAACTTTAGAAAATTATAAAACGAAATTTTTAAGTAACCTTTTTGCCAAAATTTTTATGGTAGTTTTTCTGGCACAGCCTTGCCTTTTTAAACAGCAAAACTCCTAAGTTACAAGTTCATACTACGCCATGGAATAAAAACTCATCAAAATTTACTGAAGTTGCGTTATTAAACAGGAGTGTTACGTTATTTTGTGACATCTCATCTTGATGATAAAAAAACTATTTTTATGATATTGCCCTGTAGTATTTCAATTTTACATGCAAATTATAAATTTTCAGATTATATTTTAGAGCCGATTGATACCAACGTAAGTACCGTAAAGTGGGGTGAGATTGATCATTTTAAATTTAATATTATGAATAACTCTTTTACCTTCAGAGTGAAGTAAACCATATTTGGCAGGTCTTTGATACAGATGTAGTTCTATCGGAATAGAAAATATTAGACCAAACAATTCAGAAATAACAACAAAAATAAATAAAAAGTGGGTGATCAATCTCACCCCTGAATATGGGGTGATATTGATCACCCCATTTTAACAATGGAGAATGGCTTTATATTGCTGTAGTAACAATCAGTATCAATTTGAACAAAATCGACCAAGCCAATTTGTTGGAGTTGTAATAATAAATTTTTTGTAATAAATATTTAGGTATTTAAATAAAAACTACGGAAAATTCCAATTATTTTTACTCATTCATTATTTCCATTTTTTTTATTTATGCATAGTCACTGATTTTTCCAAATATTTCATGTGTTGTCATCGGAAATATGTGCACATGCAAAATTTCAACTTGATTAGACTAATTTTAAAAATTTAAAAAATTTTTCCAAATTTTGTAAAATTCTACAATTTTGTAAAATTTTCCAATTTTGTATTGATTCATGTGTTGTCATCGGAAATCTGTGCACATACAAAATTTCATCTCTATTGGACAAATTTGAAAAATGTTGAGAGTTTTTCCAAATTGGGAAAATGTTCCAATTTTGTATTAATTCATGCATTGTCACCGGGAATCTGTGCACATGCAAAATTTCAACTCGATTGGACAATTTCACCAAATTTTGAAATGTTTCCAAATTTTAGAAAATTTTATTTTTTTTTTGTTGATTCATGCATTGTCCCCGGAAATCTGTCCACATGCAAAATTTCACCTCGATTGGACATTGGCAAGTATGTAAAATATCGATCACAAGATTTGAACGTAACACGCACACAAACAAACAAGTAAAATTCTTGCGTCTATTTAAATCTCTGAAAATTTTTGAAAATTTTGTTGTTACAAACACCCTTCTATAGCAATCCATCTAATTTATAAAATTAAATTCATCATCTCCTGTAAACCGGGGTGAGATTGATCACACCAAGAACGAGTTGATCAATCTCACCCCGTTGTATTTCGAAGGTCAGTACGATCCAATAAAAATATACCTTCCCAAGGAATGAATGTACAGTTTCGTCTTATACATAGTTTTGAATATAGCTCATTAGTGGTCCAGTAACTAAAAGTTTGAGGCGTATAGAAATTGGCTCTTTTTCATGATTTATTTTCAGTCACAAAAAATGACACCTCCTATCTGTGTGCGGTTCAATGATGTACTGATTCAAAACAACATATGGTGGCACAATCAAACGCCTGAAAATGGCGGTTTAAAGTGTTAAAATGGGGCGATAATATTTAAATTTGTTTAGGAATAGTGATCAATCTCACCCCGTGAAATCAATCTCACCCCGTTTTACGGTATTTTAATCGTACTACAAAACCGGTGGATTCGCAATTGATTTTTTCCAAAAGGCGCCAGAATTTTTTTCGCAAAAAAAAAATATCACGCGCCTGGCCTGGTAATATTAATAAAATAATACTCACTAATATACCTAGGATATAACTCGTACACCTCGAATGGATAAAGCAGACTTACCTAGAACAAAATAAAAATTATTAATTTAAGGGTAAGAAACTTTATAGTAAACATATTTATGCATATGTATAATATCTGTCAAAACGTATCTATATTTGGATCATTTGCTGGAAATCCTTCTAGAACCTTTACGGTATTAGGTGGTTATGGATTAGTGGAACGAGACCTATTAAGAATAAGATAACAAGACATAAAAATAATAATATTAATACAGAAAATATAAAAAAAGGACTACAACACCACCCTATTCAACAACTACAGGATTTTATAAAAATACTCTTAAAAATATATATGCAACCTTTATTTACACCAAACCAATGTTAATTTTGGTTCAACCCCCACCTCCTCAACCCCCCGAACATAAACGAAATATCTCCTGACCTCAACGACGTCAATTTTACCCGAAGGTGCAGAAATGGGAACTTCACCTTTGGGATTCGAGGCTTTGTCTACGCCTGGCAATCACCGCTAGGAGATTTTCGGTCGGTGCATCGGCCCGAATGGTCCGTCTGGATGGGGCATCTGAAAGCCATAACACGTTTTCACGGTACACAAACTGCGCGAACATTGTCTGTTTGAGAGCGACCTCTACCGCCGCTCGAGCCCAACACTCTCTTTGTGCCGTCGCGTCATTCGTTACGCATTATTGTTTCTAACGTTGAGAGCTGGCCTCTGGAGAAAATGGCCCGGTAAAACTGGGCGAAAATACCAATATAAAGTTTAATGGGAACCGTATATTGGGAGTTGTATGCATGGGAAGGTGCCGCGAAATGGTGTAGATAAAGGTAAACAAGTTAATACAACACCGTTGATACACCGTTTGTTTCGAGATGATACGAAAAGAATGGATTAAATAAAGTAAGGGGTTTGTATTTTAAATAGTTTGAATTTGATGATGAAAAAACACAATACTAATAAAAAAATGTTAGATGATGGATTTGTATATGTTTTATAAACCATACATTAATCAATTTTTAAATTACCATGGTAAGAAAATCAAAAAAAAAACCAAAAAAGCGGAGTTTTAGCAGTTTTGGCAGTTCATTTTTTGCTATTATTGACTATTGTGATTATTGGAGATACCCTTGACAGAGTTGAAGAAAAAAAAGTGAATAAATTCTTCGAAGATGTTCTCTCTTTTTCGTTTGTTATGAAATTCTATTCTGCAAAGAATAATGGACCAAAAAAACCGTCCGTCAATTAAAACTTTCGATCTGCAATATGCAGTAAATCTTTTAAATTTAAATTCCTTATTATTACACAGTGTATATAAAATGAAACGTAACCAGTCAACATTTTGTTTTCTAAAAACTTGACGAGGAAAAGATCAAATAAAAATTTTAGGAAATTGCTTAAGCTACAAATTTGCAATATTTAGAAATGTATCACTCCTGTATATTTCGTATTTACACACAGATAGAAATTTTAGTTTAACTCAAATAAATATTTAACTAGAAATGAATATACGAACATACCGTATCACACGAACTTACCGTAATGATGAAAATAATCAATGTATAAAGGTGATATACGGGCTGGATGTAAATTTTAAATAAATTAAAACTTAGGCCTCAATAGCTCAGATTGATAGAGCATTGTGCTAGAGACACAAAGGTCTCTGGTTCAAATCCAGGTTATGGCTGTAATTTTTAAGTTATTTAAAATTTACATCCCGCCTGTATATCACCTTTATACATTAATTATTCAAATAATTGTTTGTTTGACGAGAGGCAAAAATATATTTATTTGCTACAAAGAATGTTTATTTGAGTCAAAACAATATTACTTTACTCCAAACAAATGGTATTTGATCAAATAAATATTCATTACAGCAAATAAATATATTTTTGCCTCTATTCAAACACGCAATTATTGATTTTGTGTTTTGTAAATCTATTAGAGGACGAGCTATTGTCATGGCTGAAATCATTTTAACATTTTTTCAATTGCTTTCTTTTAACATTTAACACCTTGTAACACTTAAACGACCGACCTTAGGGTCATGCGGTATTAAAAACAGGAAAAATATACAGAGTGTATAGAAGCAGACAATCGGAATACAGTAGAGCGTCGATAACCCGAACTAATTGGGACCGAAGGTGATTCGGATTATCAAATTTTTCGGATTATCAAATATTGCAGCTAAATACTAGACACTACGAGTATTGGATAGATGTTCAATCTTAATAAAACCAACACCATTCGATTCCGCTCTTCTTAAACTATAGGAATGTCAAAAAGTCAAAATTGAAGGATATCGAAGGGATATCGAAGAGGTATCGAAGAGATATCGAAGAGATATCGAAGGGATATCGAAGGGATATCGAAGAGATATCGAAAGGATATCGAAGGGATATCGAAGAGATATCGAAGGGATAGAGGGATATCGAAGGGCTATCAAAGGGATATCTAAAGGATTTATTTATTATTTATTTGTGACTTATTTATGATTTATTTATTATTTATTTATTATTCATTTATTATTTATTTAACTAATTGGGACCGAAAGTAATTCGTATTATTAAATATTGCAGCTAAGTAGTGGAAAATACGAGTATCGGATAGAAGATATAAAACAAAAGCAACATTTTCAGGGTTACATTATTTTTTTTAACATTTGGATTAGCGAACGTTCGGATTACCGTGGTTCGGATTATCGACACTCTACTGTAATTGTAATTTTTTGATAATACGGAATTGGAATCTTACGCGTTAACTAAGAATAAAAATTATGAAAGCGTTTGATGAATAATGTGCAGACGTGGAAATTGTCTGATAATCAAGTGGTATTAATTGTTTAAATATAGTATGCCATCGTTTAGTAGCAGAAATTAGGCGCTTATGAAAACATTTTAAATTATTTCGCTATAATAACAAACCAAAACTTCACCAAAATACTATGAAAACAGCACAAAAAAATTAATAAGAACATATTCACATATATCTATCGATATTAACGATGGCGTATTAAGGATGAACTATCGAGAGCAGTAGTATCTAGATTCCCATGAAGACATTTTACTTGCTACGATTTTGATTTTGAATTGTTCCGCTATGTATTTATTTAGGTACTTATTTTAAACTTTGTAGCTAAAAAGTCAATACTTTCCCTATTATTTATGATTTTTGTTGTTGTTAATTGTTCATAAATGTTATATAGTAGTTAAGTACCGTTCTTTGCTCATTTTGTATAAAAAGTAATTCTTATAATTCTACATAACATATAGGGGGCCCCCAAATTCAAAATTGCCCAGGGCCCCATGATGACATAACGCTGCCTGCATATGCCAAATAAAAAAAAATGTGACGTCCTATAATTTTACTTTTATAAGCTATGTTATGTTGCTGTCTGCACTGATAAAAATGAGTGCGAATTTACAAATGAAATTTACATTTTTTTCAGTAAATTTGTCGGCAATTTCGCCATAATTTTAAGCAACAATACCAAATATCATTGAAAATGCAGTTACATTCATTAATTCTACAAACTGTATGTAAATTTGCTAACAAGTTTGTAAATTTCATAATAACAATTACTTCAACGGAATAAAATTATATATTATTTATACATTAAAACTACTGTCTGATATGTAAATTTGCCTTCTACTCGTGCAATTTTCCTTTCTAGATGGTAAAGTGCTACCGAGATAATTTTTATCGCGCTTGCGCAATAATGGGATATACAGTTCGAGTTCCGTTCGCCATCCGTTTAGTTGCGTTTACAGCAGATAAGTTTGAGTTTTATTGAGTGCGATTGTTATATACAACTAATTTAACACTGTTAGTGCCTCTGTGACTTATCCTTTATCGGTGTGGTGTGGAATATTTGCTCCATATGGTTCTGTAGTATTAAAAGATATAATATTGGCACATTCATCTCTTTGTATATTATGGAGAACTTTGCAAATATATACTACAAAGTGCAGGTAAAAGTTTGAAGTCTTGATATGTATAATTCCGCTTTCACTAATTGGATGTTCTTTTTAGGATACAAGTGTTGACGATACTGACATTCTACAAATTCATAGACTTGTGTGGTGTCCATAGGTAAGATTTCGTTTATTGTTCTTTGTCATACATGCGGCCTTACAATCAAATTTATTACTAATATGTATAACAGATATCATTTCAATCACCAATATAAAAAATACTTTTCCATAAACACTCATTAATAACTTTACACACACTCTGTACCTCAAAGGAAAGCAGCTGATGACATTGTTACACCCTGTATATGATATATGACTCATGTACTTCTTATTTTGATTTCAGGTGACACATTTTGGACTATATTATATGCTGTGGTTGGATTATCCCCAGGTTCTCTTACTCTGGAGACGGTTTAGCTTTTTAAAAATTGTTCCAAGTCAGGGTTCAAAAACGAATAAGGATAAAACCAAATACACTGAAAGGTGATCAAACTTATTATGAAAATAAATAAGTAAATGTGTGTATGCAGTCTAAGTAAGTGTGTGACGTAAGTTTACCATAGGTATTTCAACTTAATATTGATGAAATAATATTTAATTTATATTTAAAAGATATATTTCTCTCTGTGAAGCAGATTGGAAATTCGATTTATTTTATTATACGATATGTAGATAAGTATAGTCCATGGGCTCCTATTTTATTTCATTTACTTATGATTGCATATAGAACATTTTTGTTAAGAAGTTCTAGTTATTTAATGTTAAAAATATGAAATATTTATAAACAATATGTAGATATATATATATTATAAATGTTTCACATGTTATTTATTGTTAAAATTATAATAAAACTTCATACTATTATTTTTTGTTCTTATTTATGATCTCCACATTAATAGGATTTTACTAGTGATTTTACAGTTGACAATACAAGCTGTCCGAGCAGTCGCAAAACCAGTTTACAAACAGTTCTTTTGTGAGAAACCAGATAATGTTTCATTGGTATTTATAATGGAGTTATCATAGCAACATACTTATGTGGTCCATCACAAAAGTACTGATTGTTAACTGGTTTTGCAGTTGCTTGGACAAATCTAATATTAAAGTTGCAGAAAGTTTACTGTACAACAATTACTTGCAATTCCGTGTTTACGGTAAATTTACTGAACGTCAGTAATGTTACTTACAAAAGTATATATAAAACCGTACTCATCGGAAACCTCATTTCATATGAGAAGTAATTTATTAGCTCAAAGTAAAATTACAAACCACATGGTATTTTCCCTTCGATACACGGAGGTTAAAGATGACCGCCGATCCACACGGTAAAATTACCTTTTCAGGTTTATCAGTGTGGGTCGCTTGGCTTTCCTGCCTTTCAATTGTAATTTCTCCCTACTTCTCTAAGTTTCTTTTATACGAGCACGTTGTATCAAATCCTAACGTATCGACAAATTCAAATTCGCCCCTCCGAGAAAGTATCTTCGGTATCAGTTACGAGTTGAGAAACGTATTCGGGCCCATAACACGCGCCCAAATAACAAATTGACGGATCCTCGTGAGTAGTTCGCATGTCCCCGGCGAATGGTAACGTAAGAGGCAATATTTCTCCCCTAGATTGCCAACAGAAAATGCTGTTTACGAGCAACACACCACTATAGCAGCTTCGCGAGCCCGGCCATGTTTACACCGGCCTTACGGCACATCCGGTTCTCGTCCGTCACGGTCACGTGGCTCCTGCCAAGGCCTTCTCTCTTCTCTTTTAATAACCGGGTGCCCTCGCTAGCTGCTGAAAGGAAGAAAGAATGGAACCGTGGGTCCTAATTGCGCACCGTTAGACGGGGTTCTGCGTTTAATGGCCGTGGTAAACTCGAAGAGCGAATTGCGCGTAGTTCCTTCAGCCGTTCATAGGGGCGGTGAGCTGCGGATTTCGGAGAAGTGTCGTTTTGTTGTTGTGCTTTTTTGTTTTTTGGAGGAAAGTGCAATAAGAAGGTGAAATTGGATCTAATGTTCTAACGATCTAGTCTTTATAACGTTTACACAGTTTGTTCCAGGGGAGCATCACCAAATTTCGTGTTCAAAGGGAGATTATAAGATGAAAAGTGCGCTTGAACATAATCTGTAAGATTTTCTTGTATGATTTCTTGGATATTAAGTAAAAAAAAAAACATAACAGTGCTATGCCATGTATTTTGAAAAATAGAAGAATATAGAAAAATATATATTTTCAAGAGTAATGTGTAGTGGTGCATTCACTAATATATGATAAATATGGTTTATTCTATCGAATTGATCTAAAGAGGATGCTTGGGCGAAATAAGCAAGTCGAGAACAGTGCTTTTTTGCTCCCTCATGCAAAGCGTGTCTACTCAGTTTCTACCGATATATCAGTCGTAAACATTCGCTAACTTCGTAATTTGCATTCAAATCATTGTTGAGGTACGCTCAATATCAAAAAGATAAATAATATTTAAAAAAACTCCTCAAGTATGTAACTGGTGAAAATTTAGAATTTTAATATTACGTGACTTCCGGACCGACTACCACCGTAGCAAAATCGCCGTATACAGGGCTAGTCAAAATTACCGGACCACCTAAAAAATTCTCCAACCGTAAACTATTTCAAAATATTTTTCAAGTAAAAGTTGTTTTGCTTTAAACAACCTATCACCTAAATATATTTTTAATATACGTGATGTTCATTTTGTTTTGTCATATATAGAACGTCCTATATAATTTTGCATATTTTAATTCTAAGATTAATTCTAAGAATCTTTTGTATGAAATTTTTTATAAAATGCATCACTAATGAGTTATGAGCAATTAATCAAAAATAGACCAAATTAGCGACATACCTACATAATTCTCCAACTATAACAAATCAAAAAATTTATCAAAAATTTTTTTTCTGGGTTTAAACAAACTATCGTTTATATTGGAAATTTGGAAATTTATTTATAGATTTTTAATTCTAGAATTAGTTGTTAGTAAAAATCATTTTTTTTTAATACAATACAGAATATCATTTGTTAGTTATTAGCAATTAATCAAAACCTGTGAACTCTAAATTAAGAATATTTTCCCACATACATACACATTTCTGAATTTCTTTATTCTTAATTTCTTAATTTGGCAGTTTGAATATTTAATTTAATTCTATTTCATTATTTAGTTATTTTTTCGTAATTTTTTGATTTTTTATCCGTTAATGATCGATTCATTGCTGGTAACTCAAAGCATTTTATAAAAAATGATTCCTAAAAACCCCTTAGAAATAATCTTAGAATAAAAAAATGGAAAATATACCGGGTGTTCTATTAGAAAAAGAAAAGTTTAACAAATTTCCAGAATTAAATGAACACCCTAAGTATATTGAGAGTATACTTAGACGATAGCTTGTTTAAAACCACAAAACTTTTGTTTGAAATTTTCTTTGAAATTCTTTACGGTTGAAGAATTACTAAGGTGTTCCGGTAATTTTGACTAACCATGTATAATACGCAATCTTCAATTTATTTTGAAAATCTGACATGACATTTTTAATTATCAATCTAGAAATAGTAGGTACGAATGAGTTTTATGCAAATCTAAGATTTTTTACATTTTCGGTCGCCATATTGATTCCGCCATTTTGAATTTTGAAAATTGGACATTGGATTTGGAGTCTAGGATCTTCAAATATCACAACAAATAAGTTACATAAGCACCCGACATATTTCAAAATTTTTCTGTCGTCGTATTGAATACGGGTTTGGAATCAGAACCGTACAAACACTATACATCATAATGAAAATATTATTTAAATGCTTTAAATAAACAAATATTGTTAAAAATGTACGCTGTTTTTTCGTTGAGTTCAAAAACAGTACATGTCCATGACGATTGTTTTAATCATAGCTCTGCTTACAATAAAAATATAAATAAAATATGTAATACATTTAATTCTCTGTGAACTACTTAATATTATGTCTGTTGGGGATGACAAGGGTGACAGCAGAGGTTATTAGAACCTATTTAGTCAGATTTATTCCTATTTCACATAATAAAGGTCAATTAATTAATTTCAATTATAGACCAGTATCGTCATGTCAGAAGATTGGCATTGAAACATCTCCACAAAATTTTCTTTACAGGATATTGATGTTCTAATGACCACGGTACAGTACAACCAAAATTCACTCTCAACGTCTCTCAAACATCTCATGGCCAACGCGATATTGTACGATACCCTCTTTGAAACAGGAGTAGTTTCGGATGATAAAATATTTAAAGGCGGGAGATCGCATATGGCCCCGAATATTTATATATTGAATCAATAAACAGAAATCGGGCTATTCCTGGCGGCGCGGTCGTGCGAGAGGGAGTCGGGGGAGGCGGTCGGGCTGCGTCGGGCTCTCTTTTTCGGCCCAGATTGCTCAGCCGACCTCCCATCAAATAATAAATAGACACCGTGGATGGACACGCACCGTACACAGCTCACTAAAATATTTACCTGAACTGAGGCCGGGTGCTGAAAGGAAACGTAAATTTCACCATGAACCAGCCAGAAAATCATGAGTGACTAATATTTTGGTGGATAGTTGGAAGCATATAGAAGATCTGGGTACGAAGGTTTTTCTTTTATTTTAAAGACGTGGGAAAAGGAGGAAATTAATCAAACACAATATAGTAGTTAGTTGCTTACAATTATCCTGTTCATGAATTATTTTAAGTGGTGACACTATTCTTGAATTTTTAACATCAATTGAGAAAAAGAAATACTAGTCAAAGACTTCTGACATTGTCAGTTTTCTGGTTACTTAAACAGTTACATGTCAACACAATGGCGCAGTATTTAGAATTGTGTTATTTTTGTCGATGAAGGCGTGTGTGTGATTTAGTCCTTGGTATCATAATTTAAAAAAAAAAATCTGATGTGGCCAGGCACATGACTTTATCATACTATATATAAAATTAATAGTGTAGCTGCATGAGAAACTATTAACCATTAACACAAATATATTAATTAAAGAAAATACACATTATGAATTAATATAATTTCAAATGATATAAAACAAACGGTGCCTTGCGTCGTGAGCGCTTATCCGAAATTGTATAAATATAAATTGTACAAATTTGAAATCTTTACGATTTACCCGCCAGTGAGTGCACAGCTTGGCGGGTAAATTTTTAAAAACATACGACGATAAAACGATAAAAATGCTTTCCAAAAATATTTAAAACAACGGTAAACGTTTTGATCTATATAATAATTATTTATTGAATAAAACACGAACACAGCAATATTTAAAAGAACGTTGAACGTTTTGATCTAAAAATTATTGAATGAAACACGAACACACACGGCACGCACACGCAGCTACCGCCACCGCCTTCGCCGTCTCCTTCGTTGATCGGGCTCAACGTCATCTTCATCGCCGACATCCCGCTCAGCATCTAGTTTCAGAGACCTTCATCCGCATCGCCTTGGTGCTCGCCCCCAGGCTGGTCAGATGGTTCCGGCGCGGCGCTGCAACCTCTTGCGGATATTTCAATACTAATGACAGCGGGTATTTTCAAAACGTCCCGTTTGACACTAGCTACTGTCATTAGAATCAAAGTCCTGGCTACCTCGTTTTAACGCCGACACGACCGATCTCAATTTGAATCTGCTCCTGCAGCCAAACTCTTAGTTTTACCAAAAAATGTCATAGACATAAATTATACAAAATTTCCTCGAGTTTAATTTATTATTTAACTATTTTGACGAAATTACAGAAATGGCGGCTCATTTGCAAAATCCTTGAAAAGTGCTTGGAGGAAACATCCAGTTCCTTTGGACCATTTTGAGCCAAAAACTTACTGAATAGGCATAATGGAGAATAACCCACTACTTAGCATCGTTATTAAGATGAAGCGAATACGCAATGAATTGCAATAAATCATGAAGACAACGTGATAAACCATGAGAATACAAGTCTGAAACCTTTTGCAATTTTTAGGCTATTAGGTTTCTCCGAAAAATAAATCTAAAAAACCTGTGCCACAATATTATTAAAAAAAAATATTATAGTATTTAGCTATATTATAGTATTTAGCTATTAATTAAGATACATTAAGTTATTTTGGTTTTAGTTCATATGTTTATAACAGGAAAATAAAATATATTTTGTTTACAAGAAAATTTACAAGAAAAATGCCACTACGCAAACAACGGTTTGATTTTTATGGTAGTCTGTTGAACTACATCAAAATAATATTTTTTATATATCGTCCAGTGTATTGTGAAATTGTCACATACGAATAAAATAAAAAAAATCACATACATTATGGTTTTTCAAATATACAATAATAGTAAAACTTAAACCCGTTCTCATGCAAATTGACCAATTTTGAGATATGTCACTTTTCTTCTACACCAAAGATATATCCTTTCGGAATTATTCTTTTGCGCAAAAGAAATATTCAGTGCATTGAATACGGAATTAGTTTGGAATATTTATTTAAGTGAAATAAATATACAGTAGAGCGTCGATAATCCCAACCTCGGTAATCCAAACGTTCGCTAATCCGAACGTCCAAAAAGAACTAATAATAAAATAAATCACTGACCGAGGGAAAAGCCATTTTTGTAGGCACCCTCAATATCCCTTCGATATCCCTTCGATATCTTTCTATATCCCTTCGATATCTCTTGGATATCCCTTCGATATCATTATATTTTCATTCCTATAGTTTAAGAAGAGCGGAATCGAATGGTGTTGGAATCAGAATAGACGTTTTGTTGCTGTTCACGTCTAGTTTCCAAATCCTTTTTTAAATTGCAATCGGACGACCTCAAACGCATCCAGCTCTCCGCAAAAATATTGCCAAAATAATCAAATGAGGATTGTGCGAAAACTATTGATCCGACCGAATTCAGGTTTTGCACACTTAAATACATGTGAATAGCTACCACTGTGCAACGTTTCAGCTGTTAATAAAAATGGCGGAGTTATGCATTTTTTTTTAAAGCAAAATTTTCTGGTTTGTCCAGCTTTTCTCTGGTTCTAATTATCCGATCGGATCGTTTGCCCTGCCATTCTCTACGTAATTTAATTCTCTACAGTTCATCCCGTTGCACCATTAAGATTGCTTCAATAGTTTCTCTTCGATATCCCTTCGATATCCTTGTATTTTCATTCCTATAGTTTAAGAAGAGCGGGATCGAATGGTGTTGGTTTTATTAAGATTGAACTTCTATCCAATACTCGTATTTTCTATTATTTAGCTGCAATATTTGATAATCCGAACAATTTGATAATCCGAATCACCTTCGGTCCCAATTAGTTCGGATTATCGACGCTCTACTGTATTTCTATACTAGAAAAGTCCGTTCTTTACAGTACTAGTTTCTGCCTTAATTTAAAAATATCTACGTTTACTTTCATCAAAATGTTTTCATTCAAATAAATGTCTTGATACATCTGAACCAGGTTATAATAAATAAATATAATTTAGTGATTTTCCTTTTATTTAATAAATACATTACAATCTAGTCATTATTGACTAACGTATACCAATTTACAATGCATCGCAGGTCAAAGAAGACAACAACAAGTTAAGATCCACCAAATGCCCACAAGTAAAATAGAAACGTAATAATAAAACCTGTAGTTTAAAACTAGCCCATTGTTGCAGAGATGTTTTTGTTTCATGTATTAATACTATATATACTATATATACTATATATATTCCTTAACCTCTAAAAATTGACGATATATTTTGATAAGAGAGATATTCTTAAACTGTCTTTTGAAATCAGGTGAGTCAATACTATTATAAATTACT
Source organism: Aphodius sticticus (assembly GCA_963966075.1). Classification (NCBI taxonomy): domain Eukaryota; kingdom Metazoa; phylum Arthropoda; class Insecta; order Coleoptera; family Scarabaeidae; genus Aphodius; species Aphodius sticticus. The sequence goes on from OZ014513.1 coordinate 14,157,945, forward strand.
GAATAAATTTTAAAACTTTGCGAATGGCATAGGCTATGTTAATGTCCAGAATTTCACAAAGAACTAGAAAGCCAACCCGGCTGAAAATCTTACCGTAACTCTATAGATTCTATAGCTAAGTTTAAAGGGAATGAAAAGATCTATTGCACGAATTATACCACAATAATAAATGACATAAATCCTAAGCTAGGACCTTGAGGAACCAAATTCAGTATTGTGGTTTAAGAAACGAAATGGTCTCAAAGTTTAATTTCTTTTTTTCAGACAAGAACTAAAACATCAAGTCCGAAACAGAGTTTGTTAATTATATTTAACTTCTAGTGATTAAATTAAGTTTCTTTTGTGGACACAAAACCGAAAACTTTTCCCTGTCAAGGATTTTACAGTGGGTACCCTAGTCTATCCGCTGTTTGTCGAAGGCATTTTCCAAATCACAGCCGCCCTGTGGTCCCGACTGCCTGAAAGCCAACCGCCCCATCCCGAAATCCTTGGAATCGCGCTTAATTGCGAAACGGGCAAAGTTTCATCCGACGCGAAGGTCCTGTCATATTGTTGAATATTAATCAACCGACGGGAGAGGCCGGGCTCGATCAATTCAAATCCAACTTTTAAATTAAAACAGACAGCGCCGGCGGGCGCGTGCGGAATATACACGGTGAGTTATGTTTGGGATTCATTTAAATTTCAATTAAGACACTTCATGCGCGGCCTAATACTTTCCTTAATTAAGCACAACCAGAATCCGTATGCCCGTTTTACATATTCCGGCGAGTGGTGGACTGTATAAAAAATACAGTTAATTAAATTGCTCATACTCTTTTGTGTTGGTAAGGACAATGTGCGCTGTGAATATTTGTTTTATGGTTGTATTGTTCAGCCAAGAGGCAAGTCCAAATATTGTATTGAATTATATTTGCATTTCACTAAATTAAATTTTAGAAAAAGTTGAAAGAAATGTTATTACAATTAATGAAGTTATTAACATTTCTTCAAATCAACGTGATTGTCATTATTAAGGCGGCTTGTACAGGGTGGGCCAAATTCGATGTTACTATAGGAGATCTCGGTAACTATAAGAGCTATCGAAAAATGAGTAGGGTTGTTGTGTCGTCTTTTTTTGAGAGAAACTCAATGGTGAAAACCAAAATTAGCTATCGTTTTTTGTTTTCGAGTTATAACACAAAACTCGATTTTTCGCTATTTTGATACTTGGCGATATCTTTGTTGTTTGTTAAATCAGACGAATAATATTTGCACGTTCTTCAGGCACTTTTTCGATTAGAATTCAGTGGAATTCACAGATTTTAAATATCTTTAATAGTTTTGTAGATATAACATAAAGTTGTGTTTTTTTAAATGGAAACCATTGCTGGCTATGACTGAAATAAATAGAGCCTTTTTTCCTCTTTTCAACGATATATAACCTGCTGGTCCAAAATATTCAAAAAGTAACGTTTTATTGAATAACATGAATATGTCAGAGGCATTATGATTATTGTCTTCGAGATTTCTTTGAGTAGGCGTATGTCACTAGTAGTTTGACACTACTAATCAGTAAAGTTAGTAAAATTTCATTCTTTTATTTTAATTGAAAATTACGGAATGCCGTTTGAATAGTATGAAAAATGCGCAATAATCGAATACTTTATTCAAAGTAATAACAATAATTGTGATATAACATCCGAACCATAATTCAATCGTTATCCAGGTAGTACACGACCGCACAAACTTGTTTTTTGGATTAAAAGAACATCTCATCAATTACATCTCATCATTAATATGCCAAAAAATGACAATTTCCAGTCGTCAATCTTCACTTTATATCGGCATGTCGAGGGTATAACTGAAAAGTTAAACATTGCAGGATATATTGTTTCATTCGAAGTAAAATAATTAGATAAATACCTGAATGAAAAAATAAAAAATAAGATTACCTACTACAAACTACTTTAACCATTTTTCAAATTGATATCCATTTTTATTGATGCATAAATTATATCTCGTCGCAATACTTCGAAGAGCGTTTTTTATAAAAATATTTGGAACGGCATTGATACATTCTTCAAAATGCTGCCTTAGGTCCTGAATGTCGTTATGTGATCCTTTATATAATTTGTTTTTAATGTGCCCCCAAAGATAAAATCCAAAGGTGTAAGATCTGGTGATCGTGGTGGCCACCTCACTGGTCCGTGGTTTCAAATCCAACGGTTTTCAAAATTTATATTCAATAATTCTTTGAGCCTTCTTATTTTGTGAGGTGGTGCACCGTCGTGCTGGAAGTATATAGTTCCCCTCTCCATTAGTGGCAAATTGTCCAAAAATTCATTCTCAATATGATGGTTTACAATATCGTAGTACCGGTCGCCATTAAGATGTTCCTCGTAAATATGGTATGCTAAAATACGCTCGCCAAGCACGGCACACCAAACACTAAAACCGAAACGTCCTTGGTTTTGCACGTTGACGGTACGGTGAGGATTGACATCAGACCAATAGTGCTCACTGTGCATACTAATTTCATGTTATTCAATAAAACGTTACTTTTTGAATATTTTGGACCAGCATGTTATATATCGTTGAAAAGAGGAAAAAAGGCTATATTTATTTCAGTCATAGCAAGCTATGGTTTCCATTTAAAAAAACACAACTTTATGTTATATCAACAAAACTATTAGAGATATTTAAAATCTGTGAATTCCACTGAATTCTAATCGAAAAAGTGCCTGAAGAACGTGAAAATATCATTCGTCTGATTTAACAAACAACAAAGATATCGACAAGTATCACAATAGCGAAAAATCGAGTTTTGTGTTATAACTCGAAAACAAAAGACGATAGCTAATTTTGGTTTTCATTATTGAGTTTCTCTCAAAAAAAGACGACACAACAACCATACTTATTTTTCGATATCTCTTGTAGTTACCGAGATCTCCCATAGTAACATCGAATTTGGCCCACACTGTACAGCGTTAAAAATTAGTGCATTTTCAACTGAAACGTCCCGGGAACGCTATATGATCGTGAAATTTGGATATAGTATAGCTATGGAGATGATACAGGTGAAAAAATATTTTTAATGAATTCATAGAGAAAAAAAGAAACGCTAAAAGTCCCCTATTTTGTCTAATTTATAGCTGCAAAATGGAAGTGTTCTAAACAAAACTCAATGTGAGCATCTAGGACCAGTCTTTAATCCATCGGTAAAAAATAATCAGACGTTAATTTGCATGCAGTCACGAGAAATTATGTACGAAAAACAGGCATGTTTTGGTTCAAATCAGCAGTGGTAAGGTGCTGCCATCTATTCCGGTGTACTAACTAGGATCGCCTCTATTTGGCTGGAGACACCCACATTGTTGTGGCAGTTTTCTATAAATATAATTACTCGTACTGTGTGTTATACATATTTCGACGAGGGAAAGATTTGTTCACCGCTGTCGCTGACTATGTCGGCCGCACTAACTAGTCGGCTTTCTTCAGGGATTCTCGTTAACTTTTCTCTAAAACTTTGTTTAAACGATTTCATTAAACGATACATTTTTGGAAAGCCCACAACGTGTTGAGTATATGGTAATCATAATTACTACCTCCAAATTTGAAAAGAAAGCCTTTATTTTCATAAATTCTAAACTCTTACATACTAGAAGTCTCACGGAACTGTTCCATTAGAAGTTTATGATGTACCACTATTTCTATAATGTTTGAAAGGCTGGAATCGGGGTTTACTTGATCCGAACTTAAAATACTCTCACATTGACTCTGACTTCCGGTCTACCGGAAATTGATATCAACTTCGTTACTTTAAATGGAATCATATATTTTTTATTTAATTGTTTGCTTGTACTCATTTTTCTCTAATAAAACTCTCTATCATTGCAGACTGGGATGCCCTATTCATCTTCAATAGTTTTTTAGGTATTGATAAGTTTGTGTTAAATAATTAAAATGTACTTGATATGGTATTAGCGGACTTTGATATTTCGACAGGTATTGTGTTTTATTATCTATGACGTTCTACAACATAATTTTTGACAAATTGGTTCTTCTAAATATTGTAATTCAACAATAAAAAGAAAGTGAATAGAAATTATTGTGGATAGGGGACATTCTTCATGCATGTAAGTAACATTTAAAAAATCTCTTGTGCTCATTAAAAACTATGTACATTTTACATGTTTCTCATAAATTTTAAATGAAATTGTATCCCCTATTTGGTACCTCGAAACAAAAGGTGGTTTGATTTGATTTCGGAAATTTGCTACTCTTCTTGCATGGGCTTAGCGCATTTTTTGTTCATAAATTAATTGCTCCAGATTATTCAAGATAAATACCACACATCACCGTTGGTTTGTCGATATAAGGAATCCGACAAAAGGAAACCGACGGGTCTAAAAGCAACAAACAAAGGTTGACTTTGGCGGCTCGAGGTGTTTCGTCATTCATAGAGCCGAAACTGTGACAAAAAAAGATATGGACCTTACGTCTAAATGCGTACCTACTATCCTAACACGCAAAAAATGCATGTTACCGTGAAATATGAATGCCGACAACCAAATTATGTTTATTGACAGGTATGTGATAAGCAAGGTATTTACAAAACTAATACAGCGAAGAGTAAAACGACTAACGGAAGATTACCCAAGCAGGCTTCCGAAAAAATAGATCAACAACAGATCATTTACACGTAGTCAACCAACTTATTGAAAAGGCAACTGAATATAACATCTGCTTATACTTATTGATTAAAAAAAATCTGATGTGGCCAGGCACATGACTTTATCATACTATATACAAAATTAATAGTTTAGCTGCATGAGATTCTATTTGATCGAGATCGGCTATGTCTGCATTAAAATAAAACTAATAGAGCTGACAGATATCTCCATTAAAGCTGCGTTCGGATATTGTACTCCGTTGACACCGGGTACACCGTCCAAATGACACTTACGTGTTATTGGGTGTAAAAAGTGTAACGGTGTTCAATATCCGAAGCAGCCTATATTGACAGTAGTATTTTCAAAACATTAGCGTTTGACACTAGCTACTGTCACTAGAATCAAAAAATCTGACATATCCTGGCTACTAGTTTCAACGCAGTACGACCGATCTCGATGAAATAGAATTTGCTCATGCAGCTAAACTATAAATTCTACCAAAAAATGTCATATACATAAATTATAGAATATTTCCTCTCCTTTAATTTATTAGTTAACTATTTTGACGACATTACACAAACAGCGGCTCACTTGCAAAATCTTCGAAAAATGCTAAGAGTAAACCACCAGTTCCTTTGGACCCTTTTCAACAAAAAGCTTTTCAGCTCTAAGTTTGGTTATGAAACTTCTAAATCTGAAGTTTCGTCCCGACACCTTTAGTAGTTTCTCCGGAATCGTCGCCACAAAAACGGGTACACACACAGACATTTTTTTGTACCTTGGTCAAAAATGTTCAGGGGACCCAAAAAGGCATATTGCCGCTAAAATCTCAAATTTTTCTTTTGGCACGATTACAATACTTTACATACTGCGTATGATAAAGTAAAAAGCGTTCGATACATTAGCACACAGTGCAATAAGGGAAGCACTGCACAAAGCCAATATTCCTCCTAACTATATCAAAATAATCAAGGAACTATATCGAAATAGCTCAGCCACAGTAAGCATAGAGGAGGAGGGACCTTCATTTCCTATCAATAATGGGGTAAAACAAGGTGACCCATTGTCACCTGATCTTTTCAACTGTGTCCTGCAGATGGTAATGAATTCTTACACTCATCCAAAAGGAATAATGATAAATGGCAGAAGTCTCTCTATGTTTAGATTTGCAGACGAAATTGTCCTATTTGCACATACAGCGGAAGAATTACAACGACATATGGTGGCACTGGACAAAAAAAGCAAGAAGGTTGGGCTTAACAATAATTACAAAAAAACACAAATATTAACCAATAATCGAAAAATCCCAATATCAGTTGAATCAACGCCAATCGAGTACGTGGACGACCATGTATACTTAGGCCAGGTGATGTCTTTCAACAATAGACTACAAAAAGAAATAAGTAGAAGAACAAAACTAGCATGGAAAAGGTACTGGTCCCTAAAACATATTTTTAAAGGAAACCTGAAAAACTACATCAAAGCCCGTACATTTGATATGTGCATAAGTCCAGTGCTTACCTACGGCTGTCAATGTTGGTCCCTTACCGAAAAACTGGCACAACAAATTCGAGTATGCCAGAATAAAATGGAGAAGAGCATTCTCAATCTAACATGGAAAGACAAAGTCAAGTTGTTTTTTGAAGTTATAATCATTATTACGCAACGTATTGTATTTTATTTTTTGGTGTATTAATAAAGGGCTATTATTATTATGTGATATAAAAGAAAGCAAAGCACTATTACTTTGTTACTTTTCATTTCGACTGTTACCATCGGCAACAAGATTGTGAAGCTAAATGAAACAAAATTAGAAGCAAGTGACAATCTTGATGAATTTCATTCTCACTATGTACCGAAAAAATAATCAAATCAAAGTAGTTCAACAGTTATTCGACGTCAAAATAACTAGATACAAATATTAGGCATAAGTAGAGATTGCGGAATTTGTAAGAAACGGAGTATGTAGCACGCTAGGAACGATAGGAGTTGTATCCTTCCGTCCACCTTGGCATGTCGGCAGACAATGTCCCCCACTCTATCGCTAGTGACGACGTATTTTTCGCAAAACAAATGCATGGCCACTTGTCTGTTCCATTTCGTAGCAGCTGACGTGTACTATTAGAGTGTCTACGCGTCCCCTATTTCCTTTGAATAGCTCTATCTCTTCTGAACTTTCGTCGAGAGGCAAAAATTGTACAAACCACCTTACTCGTAAACAGCTAGGGGAATATGTTAGATATACCGTCTAGGTTAGTAGTACCAACAGCCCCTTCATGGGGATTGTTTAGCACAACGCAAGCTTGTCAACTTTATATATTATTGGGCGACACTTACTAAAATTAAATACGAAAAACAATACCCATTCGTAAGCTTATAAATAATACCGCTTCTAAAAGCTTTTGTTGTGTGTAATTTGCAATTTGTAGCAGCTTTTGCTTTCTCGGAATACCCCTTTATTCCGTACATCGAGTAAATTTAAAATCGCGCACACCCGTTCTGGCGTACGCCCGCTGCGCCGAGCGGAACACACTACCCTCACAGCCTGAAGAAGAAGTTTATGCTCGGATGGCGAGCTGCAGGCAAAGGGTCGTGTTTCATCCGTCCGGGCAATAATGGCCATCTGTTGTATTATCATCGCACGCTGGGACTACCAAGCGGCGTTATCGGGATTTATTCCGTAGGGTAACAGAAGTGGCGAACGCTGTACGTACCAACTCCACTCCTTCGCACTGAAGAAGGCGCACAGTGGACGAAAATGCGATTCAAGGCGTTAAAAATTATTTTGGTGATATGATCCAATTAAATTCAAAGTGACCAAAAAATAGTAAGGAAACAAAAAGAGTTGAATTGTATTTAATAATAGTAAATTTTGTATATTGTTTGTTCCTACTTTTCCTTCATACCTGACAAGTTACCGTTTCCAGCAACCCCTTCGTGAGGGTTGTTGGTACAACTTACCCAAATCTGAAACAGCTAAGTAAATATGTTGGATTTGCCGTTTAGGTTAGTTGTACCAACAACCCCCCATGTTGGCACAACGCAAGTCTGTCAAACTTCTATATTATTTCTTCTTATTTTTCCTCCATACCTGACAAGTTTCCGTTGTGGCAAACAACCCCCACGAAGGGGTTATTAGTACAACTTAGTCAAAAAAAAAATTTGTACACCTAAGAGTTCAAAGCAGACCACTGTGAGGCGTCGACATTGGGCGGCGCGAGGAGCGTCGCGGTTATTTTCAAGACGCAATAACTCTTCTAACGGTCATAAATAAGATTATATACCAGACTCAGAGCCGAACTTCCTTAGGAGGGAGACGGGAGAAGGCAGGAGGGAATCTAGGTCTCGTTACGTGATTTACATGGGCTCGATAATTTCCCAAGCCCGCAGAATTATTGAATCCGTAATCGAATTACCTGGAAGCGGGAGCGAATTTCGGGTTTCACGTCTACCGACGAGCCAAGCTAATACGATCAGAAGGGAAGATGAAAAGTCGGTACGCGTTGAAGACAAAAAAAGTAAACGTAATTTTGGTGGTTACTGCCAAGGTAGCTCTAACGAACTATGGATGTGTAAAGTCTGTGTAGAAAGTCTATTGAATGGAGAATATAATATTAGAAGAAGAGAATATATTAACAATTATAATATGGCTGGGAGTGAAGAAGTTAACAAAGAAAGTGAGGGCTTAAAATTAACAGATGAACAAAATGTAAACCATTTATTGACATGTAACTATGTAACAACTGTACATGTTTTTTCAATTTACAAATTGAATGTCATTTCTGGGGCAACAAAATTAACCCATCGTAACAACCTGGTAATTATAAGCTAACTTGAGGAAGGATTTATTTTTTCAGTACTATGCTTACGTATCATATGATTAGTTCTATTATATCAATTGTATTTTAAACAAGAATTTGGAATTTTCTGTAAATATTTTGATGTAAGCTATGGCATCAGTACCTGGAATTTACACAAAGAATTTTTTTGTTTACTGTAGAGTGTAGATTACAAACATGAATAGGTAATTCCTTTTTGTATACATTGTACTTTTCACGTTTCCACAGGCATTGTTATTTTTAGTTTAGGTTTATATAAAAAAATAAATGTTAGTAATCGTAAATGGCTAAAGCACATTTGAATTTTTGAGTATTGGATGTTCATGCATGAACATGCATGAAGAATAAATTAAAAATATCCCTATTTACATACATTTTATTGTTGAATTACTGCATTTTGTCAACTGTCACTATGTCAAAAATGTTGTCATAGATCATAATAAAACATAAAATTTTAAACGACACCGCAAAAATCAAAGAACAAATAAGAAAATCAGAATAATTTAAAAATTGTGGCATTTAGATATTAATAGATTTAACAGATATTAAAAATTAAATAAGCATTAAATGATTCAGTTTAAAATACCAATGTTGTGTATAACAACTTCCGGAAACATCAAAAACTTCTAATGCGACAGTTTAGTGAAACATCCTGTATGTTTTAATACTCATAATATTTGAAAAACCTATGTGAAAAACATAATACCAAGTGATTTTAAGATTCCCAGTATTTTTTAAATGTTCCTTGCCTACTATCCTCACGTATTATCGTCATAAAATATTTCACATTTATCATTGTAATATATTTTTAGTGTAATTCAGCTATTTCTATTGTTTATTACAGCAATAACTCACCATTTTCAAACTTCCCACTTTCAAATAGTTACACATTTAGATGAAATTTAGGTTCTTATATGTAGCTTTGTACAGTTTTTAGATCGTTTCTATAGTTTTTATAGATAGTTAGTGTATAAATTGGTTATAAATTCGTGAATTTGTGTTAAAAACAATAGAGAAAAACAGAAAATTTTTGACGACGAAATCCACTACCAAACCTCTTTAAAAGAACTAGTGTGATTTAATACATGTCTCTAATAAAGTATTAACATTGCAATTAGGTCAATTTAAAAGTGATTTTAATTTAAAGTTTTTGGTTACATTAGAAGTTCTAGGATCTAGTTTTCTAGAAACTCGCTTATAGAAAACCTGCAAGACAAACATTATAGAATATAAATACGTTGAATAAGTTTTATAACACAAAAATTGGCGCACGAGTTGTATTCGAACGAGTGCGCCAATACGTCTTATAAAACGAATGTTATATACTATTTTTTCTACTTTGCAACAATAATTTCACATAATTTTCAAAAATTGCGGCTGTCATCTTACAATCTAGAGTAGTTTTATCTTCAACAGTTGGTAGTTGTGATAAAACTGCCAAATACATTTGCCACTTGACATCAATATCACCAATCTTGGAAAACTAAAAGTTACTAAAAGTTATTCATCTAGTGTTTCATAACGACACTGAAAGCGGTTGCGTTATGAGTTTATAACGAACGCAAAGTAGAAAAGAAATTGGAAACATATTATGTTATATGCTTATGGAGTAATAAAATATTAAAGTAAGCATCGCTTGTCAGAGGCAACATGTGTAGGTCTCTTCTTTGACCAGGATGCAGACATCTAAAGATCAAACACAATCAAAAAATATCATCTACATTCCATTCCTAAACATATCACATTTGAAACAAACACTTCCAAGAAGAATTGGGTAGAATAACATTATTTTTAGACTTAATTACACATTCAATAGAACTCAACTGCATTATTCACTTATAAACCTTACTAATAACATGCGTTACACACCAAAGTTCCATCATAATATGCCAGCAAGTCCGGATACATCAAAACCTCGTATTCCATTTTCTTCACTTTCCTCAATCTATCCTCCAGCGTAACTAACTAAAACAACTGACGACAACTTTCACTATATCTATCACGCGACAAAGACGATACGGCGAACAGAAGCACGCTTTTAAAGAACCGCGAGCTTTGAGGTAAAACCGAACGAAAGCGCGAAAGCAGAGAAAAACAGTCGGTAGCGCAGCACTTCCTAGGCATGCAACACGAGTTGGACTGAATGGCGCGTCGCTTTGAGTTTTTTGGCGGCGCTAGCAAGCGCGCTCCGTGCTAGCGGGCATGTTTGTTTATGTTATCCTGAAGTAAACCATAACACGGGTGAAACCATGGTGCTGCCCGTTTCATGCGAGCGAACGCGTTCGACGTTTGTCATGCGTGTGTGGGTGTGTATGTGTGTGCGTTTTAATTTTAAAACGTGCTGTTCGTGTGTTGGTGCAGGTTTAAGAGATGTGGATTTTTGTCTGATATGGAGATGTGATGATTGGAAATAATATTGAATGTGTTTGAAGTTATGTATAGGACGAGAAGAGGCGACACAGAATAAAAACACGTTTCAGAAATCTCTGGTTTTGTAGGAAAACTTGATTTAGTGGGAAATATTTTATAGGGATTGAATTCAGGTTTTTGTGTCTCGGGACCTATCAGGTTCTTAGCAAAATATAAAATACTAAAACTGTATATGTGACACCGCACGAGAGAATCGTCTCGTTTCGATAGTATTGACTCCTGTGCTTGAAGGCCCATAACTCTAAAACTCCTGAACAGAAAAAAATTAAATAAAATATGTCATACTCTCGAATCGTTTCTACATAAGTTGAATGACTGTCAAAATTCTTTGCCTCTCGGTGTAAGCATGAGCGCTGGAGAAGTGAATAAAAGTACCCGATTTTTGCAGTTTAAATTAACGCTCGTCTTTCCGATTTATTTTCTTTTAAGCTACTTACCACAAAAATAATCAGTTTTTGTTCAGGTTGCATCTAGAATCTCTTGTATAGATTGACGTTTTTGTTTTCTTCAGTTTTTATGTAATAAAGGTTGCGAACAAGATTTTGATGGAAGCGGATATCTCAGGAACGAATGTTAGCGGGACAGGGCAGTTAGGACAGCGCAGTTAGCATTCAAATAATCCTTATTTACTGCGGTACATATCCCTTGAATTGAATAGCATTCCTACTATTTGTTAATTTTCAAGACCGAAATAAACACGAACAATATTTTGCGCAGTTCGGCTGCCCTCGCTAGTGGGTTTTGGTGAGAAGCAGTCGAAAGAGATGCGAAAATTTGACGCGATTAGTTGAATCCGTGTTTGTGAAATATTGTTGGGTATAATTAATTGTACATGGAAATTCATTATTTATATTTAACTCGCACTACTATTCAAAATTCCGAAATTAATTTGTTCTGATCATATCGTACTAATAGTAAATAATCTTCCACTGTCCCAGCTATGTTTCTATTTACCGTTACGATTGACGTAGTGCGCGCTGCACAAAATCTATATCATTCATATTAAATCGCTTTAAAAATTATTTAATAATTATTATGTAATTGTTTCTACAGTCGCATTAAATAAAATATGACGATTGATTACGTGCATATGCCGATTTCGTCCTAATATTCGGTACTGAGATATCCGGTTCCATGAAAATCTAGTTCGCGAACTTTAAAACACAAAAGCTGAAGAAAACAAAAACGCCAATCTGTATAGAAGAGGCTCTAAATGCAAGCTGAACAAAAACTTAAATTTTGTGGCAAGCGGTTTACGAGGAAAAAAATGTAAAGACGAACGTTAATTTAAAAGTGCAAAAATCGGGGACCTTCTCTCATTTCTCTCGCGCTCATGTTTACACCAACAGGCAAAAAATGTTGACAGTCATACAACTTATGTAGAAATGATTCAGGAGTATGATACACTTTATTTAATTTTTTTCTGTTCGGTAGTTTTAGAGTTATGCGCCTTCAAACACAGGAGTCAATATTATCGAAACGAGAGATGGCAGTTAGAGTGATTCTTCCGTACGGGGTCACATACGTATGTACATTCGACATGTACATGTTATTCAATTGTTCAACTAAAAAAAGAAACTAAAAAAAGCCTTTTGTAAAAATTATATTATATAATCTTTTCATAGCAAAAAAAAATCAAAAATACCGAATGAATTATAGTTTCTATTTTGTTCACCCAAAATCAAAAAAAAAATCAAACTCAATATTGATATCCTTCATTGATATCACCGAGGAACTAGATCTTGACTCTGACCAGCTCTGACAACTAAAGCTACAAACTGGGAAGCATTCAAAGCAAGCCTAGAGCAGAACATCAACTTGTCGGTTTCACTCAAAACTCCCGAAGAATTGGAAGACGCAGTGCAGAGATTCCACGGCGATATACAGGAAGCTGCGTGGTTAGCTATACCCCAAATAAGTTACCATATCAAGAATAGCAACATTTATCCTTTAGAAGTCAGAGAATTGATAGCAAAGAAGAGAAAAGTTCGCAAACGTTGGCAAACTACAAGAGACCCCATAGTTAAGACAGAACTAAATAATATGGTATGGAAACTTCGCAAACTTACCGAAGAAATCAAACAGCAAACTATTGGTCGGTATTTGGAGGGGCTAAGCAATGACTCTGCTACGGACTACTCTCTATGGAAAACCACCAAAAACATAAAGCGACCGATAATGCAAATTCCCCCGATAAGAAAGGAAGATCGATCTTGGGCCAGAAGTAACAAGGATAAGGCCGATCTCTTTGCCGATCACTTGGTCTTTTCCAATTTCCAATTTACAATTTACACCGAATGAAACTCATACCCCTGAACTTCCCGGGTCTATCACCTGGACAGCACTGGAGTCAAAGCCTATACCCCATATTTCACCAAAAGAACTAATGACCGAAATCAAAACCAACCTCAGTTCGAAAAAGGCACCGGGATTTGATTTTATATCAGGAGCCCTGCTGAAGCAGCTACCGAGAAAAGCCGTAATAAAATTGTTAAATTTGTTCAACGCTGCACTTAGGTTAAGATATGTGCCCTCATTCTGGAAAGTGGCCGAGGTCATCATGATACCCAAACCCGGTAAACCGCCAAATGATGTAACCTCCTATAGACCTATATCTTTATTACCAACCATTTCAAAACTGTTTGAGAAATTACTTATCAAGAGAATATACCCAATTCTTAAGAAAAATCAAACTATTCCATCTCATCAATTCGGCTTTCGAGCTCGACATTCAACAATCGATCAGGTACACCGAATTACTCACGTTATAGAAAAGGCTCTTGAGGAAAAGAAAATTCAGCTTCCTACTGAATATACAGAACTGTTAAAATCATATCTGAAGGACCGTCACTTCAGGGTGAAACAAGATGACGAATACTCCTCGCTACGCAATATCAATGCCGGAGTACCACAAGGAAGTGTATTGGGACCACTTTTGTACCTACTGTATACTTCTGATATTCCTGTTCCGGGAGAAAGCACAGTGGCAACATTTGCAGACGACACGGCTATTTTGGCGATTAGTGACAGTGTCGAAGAAGCAACTGAAAAATTACAGATAGCTGCAAACAAAATCAACCTTTGGACAAAGAAATGGCGCATCAAACTAAATGAAGGAAAAGCCACGCACGTAAACTACACCAATAAGAGAGTTAACTATATTCCAGTAACCATGAATGGGAACGATATTCCATACGCGGATACAGCGAAATACCTTGGCATGACACAGAATGCCAAGCTTAGATGGAAAGTACATGTCAAGAAAAAGCGGGACGAACTCGACCTACAATTCCGCAAAATGTATTGGCTAATGGGACGGAGGTCAGCCCTGTCAGTGCAAAATAAGTTTCTACTATACAAGCAAATATTAAAGCCAGTATGGGTGTATGGAATACAGTTATGGGGATGCACTAAGCAGTCCAATATCAACCTCATTCAGAGGTTCCAAAATAAAGTTCTAAGGGCCATTGTTGGTGCACCATGGTACATCAAAAACACCGGGACCTTCGCATGGAGATGGTAACTAGCGAAATATCAAAATTTGCTAAGAAGCAGGAGGATCGTTTACTCCACCACGACAACATTGAAGCCATCCAGCTACTAGACAACAGTGCGCTAGTGCGTCGGCTGAAAAGAACTAAACCATTCGAACTAGTGCGGGAGTGACTAAAAGCAGAGCACCCGTAGTGTGTTGACAGTGATAGTGTAGGTGAAAACAACCGCCGTCTACTTGAGTGGTAAAAACTGTCAGACTAAAACAACTTGGGCCAATGGGCGAAATTGTAGAAACACTCATTATTTTATCAGTTTAGGTTAAGTGAAAATAACTTGTTAGTCATTGACTAGGTGTTATGTCACAAACACTCCGTGTATGAACAAAAAAAAAAAATATTGATATCCCTCATATAGTCTTGTTACAAATGATATACATATCTTTGAATCACACTTATTATAATTAGAATTTTTAAAATCTCTTTTCTTTCTGAAATTTTGAACACATACATACAGTGTGTCCCACTTAAGAGTGTAACACCTTCATATCTTTTTTATTTTTAGTCCAATTTTAGAATTTTTTTCTCTCAAATATAGAATACATATTGCTCTATTTACTGCCAAAAAACCAATTGTCTTCTTTAAATGCAAAGCACCTTGTGATTGCAAAATGAATGGCAAAAATCAAGAAATCGCTTTAGGGATTTTTTTATCGAAAAATTTTACTAGTAATAATTGTTCAGAATTGCCCAAAAACCCTATATCCAAAATTTCATGAAAATTAAAAAATATTGAAATTGTCTTCAAAAATAATTCTAAGGGCGTAAATATTATTTGCATAGGCAGCTGCGCTCAAAAAGTGTGCTGAGGAAATTTTGTTTGAAATAAAACATGAACTGTCAAAGTGCTTCAGCTGCTTACCTTGCTGATCGTGCATTATCACCGACAAAACTGATTATTTTCACCTTTTCGGCGAGCATAAGCATTATTATTCAGACAATAATTAAATACGACAAAGCACTTTGACAGTTCAGGTTTTATTTCAAACAAAATTTCCATACCACACTTTTTTTAAGCGCAGCTGCCTATGCAAATAATAATTACGGACTTGAAATTATTTTTGAAGAAAATTTCAATATTTTTTAATTTTCATGAAATTTTGGATTTGGGGTATTTGGGCAATTCTGAACAATTATTACTAGTAAGATTTTTCAATAAAAAAAATCCCTAAAGTGATTTCTTGATTTTTGCCATTTATTTTGCCATCACAAGGTGCTTTGCATTTAAAGAAGGCAATTGTTTTTTTGGCAGTAAATAGAGCAATATGTGTTCTATATTTAAAATAAAAGAGATATGGAGGTGTTACACTCTTAAGTGGGACATACTGTAGAACGGTTTGGTTTGATTTTGTAATAAAGAACACGCTACCTAGTTTGTCAGGCAACAACACTTTCAACAAATGTCCATCATTTCGCAAAATGTCAAAATAATGTCATGGCATGCTGTGATCAAACTCAGATCTTCACACTCGGCCCATTTCTTTGAAACCAAAAAGAGGTCTCATTGGACTTCTGTTCTTATTCATGGAACGTTTCCATTTCTTTCGAAGTTTCTAGCGTAAATATGTTTGCTGCAAGATCGATAGTATCAAAGTGGTATTAGAAACCAGTAAAACTTCTTAACTGGTAATAAAATATAAAAGGCACAAAATCATTGAAACCCGGATTTACTCACTCTTATTTGCCAAAATTGATTCTAACTCCTTCTGAATGACACACCAGAGTAAACATAGTTCATATTTATCACCATATTTCTTCACACTTGCCACTCACGCTTACTCCCAGCAAATTCCTGTTGAATATACATACACACACACACACGATTGGCATTCCATCTGCAACTGCGACGTAACCAGTGGTACCCAAAAATAGAATCGCGGTGTTTACCTCGCATTATTATCGGACGATAAATTTTTAAGGGCGAAAAGGCCCTACAGCATCTCCAACGTTCCCGCCGCCGCCGCAGCGCCGCCTCGTCATAAACACATCGCGATTTACGCCAGTTTTACGGCCGCCACGGCGTCGCCGCCTCCACAGTGCTGCCATCTACACAGCCTCTCCCTCCAAATCCTCTCTTCTCTTACACAATCTTCAGGACTGAATGTGGTCGATTGGTCATTGGGACTTTTGCAGTTACGTCAAACCGCAACGGGACACTTGTGCCAATCTGGATTACGATGTCAGATGTCGCTGTCTCACTCCCACTTGATGGCAAGTGTGGATATCGGAGTGGGTTAGACGTGTTGAAAGCATGATTGAAGACATTCGAGAGCGATGCAATCATAAACGCAATCCAAGTGTTGTACAAAGCTATCAGTCGCCGTATTCAATCATCGGATTCGTGGAGAGTATTTTGTTGTTGATCCGGTGTGATCTTCCAAATGGGTTATGGGGTTACAGTGTTGAATATCTCATTGCGAAAATTATTATCTCTAAAAAGAAATTTGTGATTTTTCTGTTCCGAAAGGGATTAAAATCGGTTTATCAGTTGTGTTGTCAGGAAATCTATAGTGTGAATCTACTTTAAAATGGTACAAAAGGCGTATATTAAAATAATTTTTAACCCAACAACTTTGGATGCTGTCGCACATAATGCAAAATCACATTTGAGTATCTATTTTTCCTCAAATTCTAAGTTTAAAAAATTCTGTGTGGTAAACTAGTATTGGTAGAAAGCTATAATTGACAGTATTTGTTGCTCAATTCATCTGTGACCGAGGCATATAAAAAAATAATTTTTAACGCATTAACTTTGGATGCTGTCGCATATAATGCAAAATCAGAACATTTGTGTATCAAATTTTGCTCAAATCCTAAGTTTAAAAAGTTCTTTATGGTAAACTAGTATCGGTAGGAATCTGTAATTGAAAGTATTTGTTGCTTAATTCATCTGTGACCGAGGCATATATAAAAATAATTTTTAACGCATTAACTTTGGATGCTGTCGCATATAATGCAAAATCAGAACATTTGAGTATCAAATTTTGCTCAAATCCTAAGTTTAAAAAGTTCTTTATGGTAAACAAGTATCGGTAGGAATCTGTAATTGAAAGAATTTGTTGCTTAATTCATCTGTGGACGAGGCATATAAAAAAATAATATTTAACCCATCAGCTTTGGATGCTGTCGCACATAATGCAAAATCAGAACATTTGAGTATCTAATTCTGCTCAAATTCTAAGTTTAAAAATTTCTGTAGCGTAATCTAGTATCGGTAGAAAGCTGTAAGTGACAGTACTTGTTGCGCAATTCATCTGTGACGGAAGCATATATAAAAATAATTTTTATCCCATAAACTTTGGATGCTGTCGCACATAATGCAAAATCAGAACATTTGTGTAATCTAATTTTGCAGAAAATTCTAAGTTTAAAAAGTTCTATATGGTAAACTAGTATCGGCAAAAAGCTGTACTTGACAGTATCTGTTGCTCAATTCATCTGTGACCGAGGCATATATAAAAATAATTTTTAACGCATAAACTTTGGATGCTGTCGCATATAATGCAAAATCAGAACATTTGAGTATCAAATTTTGCTCAAATCCTAAGTTTAAAAAGTTCTTTATGGTAAACAAGTATCGGTAGGAATCTGTAATTGAAAGTATTTGTTGCTTAATTCATCTGTGACCGAGGCATATATAAAAATCATTTTTAACGCATTCACTTTGGATGGTATCGCATATAATGCAAAACCAGTACATCTGAGTATCAAATTTTGCTCAAATTCTAAGTTTAAAAAGTTCTTTATTGTAAACTAGTATCGGTAGGAAGCTGTAATTGAAAGTATTTGCTGCTTAATTCATCTGTGACCGAGGCATATAAATTTAACCCACCAACTTTGGATGCTGTCGCACATAATGCAAAATCAGAACATTTGAGTATCTAATTCTGCTCAAATTCTAAGTTTAAAAATTTCTGTAGCGTAAACTAGTATCGGTAAAAAGCTGTAAGTGACAGTACTTGTTGCGCAATTCATCTGTGACGGAGGCGTATATATAAATAATTTTTAACCCGTCAACTTTGGATGCTGTCGCACATAGTGCAAAATCAGAACATTTGTGTAATATAATTTTGCAGAAAATTCTAAGTTTAAAAAGTTCTATATGGTAAACTAGTATCGGTAGAAAGCTGTGCTTGGCAGTATCTGTTGCTCACTGCATCTGTGACAGAGGCATATATAAAAATAATTTTTAACGCATCACCTTTTGATGCTGTCGCATATAATGCAAAACCAGAACAATTGAGTATAAAATTTTGCTGAAATTCTAACTTATGGTAAACTAGTATCGGTAGAAAGCTGTAACTGAAAGTATTTGTTGCTTAATTCATCTGTGACCGAGGCATGTATAAAAATAATTTTTAACCCATCAACTTTGGATGCTGTCGCATATAATGCAAAATTAGAACAAGTCTCGAAAAAAAGATCTTATACAATAATATTTAAATTAATTTAAAATTTAATTTATAACTAGAAAATTTAATATACGGCCCTACAGGAAGTATTGATTCCTTTTAGTGTTCATGATGAAACACATTACAAAGTTTATAACTTAAAAATGGAATTTTTGCAACAACTATGATAAAGCATATTTTAAGGTAGTGCACTCGAAGTACAAAGTATTCCCTGGTTCAGCACGTTAATTTTTACAACTGCCATATACATGCTTTTACATGAAGCAACATAATATCCGCAAATATAATTATCACTAAAAGGGTTACAGCTGCAATATAATCAGTTATAGCCAGGCAATATTGCCCCATCTGGTCCTTCGAGCCGGATCAATATTGCATGCGTTTTATTACCCCGCTATTAGGGTAGTTATTAAACATCAATTATTGGCAATGTATTATTATTATCATCAACCAATACTATAGCATCAATTTTGCTATAGGCCTTCATTATTCATCTCCTTGTTTATTTCGTCTGGGGTAAGATAAAGCTCCCATTATAATTTCTCGTTACATTTAATCAGTTAGGGACCATTTCGAACGGGAAAAAGAAAACGCCGCTCATTGCGTACTTCGTTAATTGTCGAGTTAATTAAAACAAAGTCCCGTCTCATCAGCGGGGATCCAATTACAAATCTAAACACGGATTTTAAAATCCCCCACCCTAGCGGTGTCCGATTTCCGTCCCTCGCTTCACCATCCCCAATTTGTTTCCACATTTTTTTCTCCAGCGATGCAAAAATCCGAAACGAACCTCGTTAATGAAGCTTTTTAAAATTCGTACGTATCAATTAGTTGTAACAATCCAAGATGGCTAAAAATTATGTACTGGTGGGCATACAGTATTCCGCAGAAAGTTGGACACATGAGAAACATTTTAATTATCATGTTCTCAGAAAATTTTACAGTACAGAGTTTAAAATGAGCGTAGAATGCCATTTAAACGTTATTATATATTGTGATAAAATTTGATTATTTATTTAAGAAGTATTATTATTTTATTTTGATGTTGGAAATAAGGAGTATAAGAATTCTGATTTGGTGATTCCAGGTCTATGCAACGACGAAGGTGATTTTAAAAGCGTATTTAGACCATTCTAATATTTGTAAATACCATTTTCAACAAAATTTTTGCATAGCTGTGCAGGTACACACAGAAAAGTGAGCTCTCGAACGAAGAGAGAATTACTTGGCTGAAGTAGTTGGTAGGTTCGTATATACGCGAGAGATTATTGACTTCAACCAAGAAATTTTATTTCTTGGAATAATTACTAGATTTAAGAAAGTGGTTGCTCTGGTGAAGTAAGTAAACAGTCTTTAATGAAGTGTATATTTTTATTCCCGGTAAATATTTTTAGCTACTTAATGTAAGAATTTTAAAGATTTGGCACAAATACGTTTTCTATTGCTAATTAACAAGATAGGTATGTTAAATTTACTTACTCGTTCTAAACTGTTGCGTGCGTTACATCAAACTATTCCGTGTTGAAACGTTTATTGTACACTATAAATCACAATAGACATCCCCAATAAATCAGAAGGCACATCCCCTACGGGTATGTCGTTGTTTCTTTCGTACTAGAGGCTCCTATACGGTGCCAGCACCACGCGCGGGCGCGCGAGCCTTGACAAAATCACGGTGCGCATATTTATTCCAGAGAAAGGAATTACTTGAAAGAAGTGAGAATCACTTCACTTAAATAATTGGTGGGTTTTTATTCAGTAAACAATACTTACTTATATTAAATGTCTTATATTTTCTTGGATCAAGTAACTACGCACTTGGATGGATTTACTATTACTTCGTTGGACAAATTAACATTTTTGGGACGAAAAATTCAATTACTTCTTTCAATACAATATTGATTTTTATAAAGAAAGAATTTATTTGTTGACAGCATTTATCTGAGAAATTATTTTACTTAAGTATATTGAGTATGTGGCATTTCTTGTATATACCTAACTTTCTACATCCAAGTAAATATGCATTTGAATCTAGTAAATAAATTCAAGAAGTACCAATTTTCTGTCGGACACGGTATAGGCACTGGTAACTTGATGATTTATAAGCGCAATTCAAAAAGTTATTTGCATATGTGCTGGGCGCACTGGGAAGCGGTAATTGTGCTAAATGCCGCGTTTCTCTAGGGATAGTTGTTACTGGTAAGGGTGTATGATGCACGTATACGCTGTAATGTGCTCTAGAGCTATATCAAGCCAGAATTGTGAAGTATAAGTTGGACCATTTGCGGAAGCATTTGAATGCACGAATAATGCGCTCTCTTCCTCCTGTATTGCGATACCGCTCATTATATCGTAAAACTACATTAACATCGGGTAGGTACACGTTCCGGAAGTGGTATTGTATGTGCCAGTTTCGTATGTGCCTATTCGGTAATACAGGGAAACAGTATTTTTAACGATATGGGTCTTTGGCTTTTAGTGGATATAGAAGTATGTTTGAAGATTTGTCGTTAAATTTTGTACTGATTAAAATAGTAACTAATGAGAAATTTTACGTGTCTATAATAAATAAGAAAAAGGTAAAGGATCTAGGAATATTAATGGATAAATGGTTCTCCCGCCAAATGTGAGGGTGGAACATTACGAAAGAATAATAGATAATACGACCTCAAAATTTCTAGACGCATAGAAATGTATTGAATAGATTTTTTTTGTTATATTTTGTTCTCACAACATTCTTGCATTCTAATATTTTTTGGTAATTTAAAGATATGTTGGATTCTACAGCTGATCTACAGGTGATTTTTCTAGTAATTTTAGCAGGTTCTCTTTAATTCTCTTCAGTCAGTGGCGTCAAATAAACAAAAGTTTAAAATAAATCTTATTAATAGATAATTATTTATTATTATTTGGTACATAAATAACAC
Source organism: Aphodius sticticus (assembly GCA_963966075.1). Taxonomy (NCBI): domain Eukaryota; kingdom Metazoa; phylum Arthropoda; class Insecta; order Coleoptera; family Scarabaeidae; genus Aphodius; species Aphodius sticticus. The sequence goes on from OZ014513.1 coordinate 14,179,759, forward strand.
TCCGGGGAACAAAGAAACCAGGCCAATATTTTGCTTAACTTTGATGTTGAAGAGTTTTTCAAGATATTGTAAACAAATTCAACTAGATTATCATCACCCGCCTTCGCAATTTTTAAAATAAAGTGGTTGAACATATTACACCGCAATAATCCTATGGTCTGAATTTGAGACACCCTATGGAGGAAATTCTAGGAATCTCAGTGAGATTCTGAAGTAGACTGTAGTTAAGGATCACTTTATAATATTTTAATTTTTGATTTATTCAATGATCCGAATGTTGCAATGCATGCTTTAATGTTCATTAACATTTGTTAAGATTATCACATGCTTTTGCAATTATGCACAAAAAGGTTAAATAATCCTTGCAGTTTGTTCAAATACACTGCGCAACAACAAAAAAAATCCTGCATACTGATTGGTGTGACTAATTTGAGTGTTCATCGTAGTTATAAAACGCTATGAAAACGTTGTCATCATGTCAAAATTTTAAGACATTTTCCGTAAACTTTATTATCAGATTGAAAGACAAAATATGAAATAAATTTATTAAATTTATCGTTAATTTAACTGCTTTATTTTGAAAAATCCTTATTATACACGCCAATTTTTAATTATCAAAATATCGGGTTCGTAGGTTTTACGGTTTAAGGTTTTTGGGGGAAGGAAATAGGTCATTGTGTTAGCGGCTAAACCAAATGTCCCCGAAACCTCAAAATAGAGTTACTCTGAGCCCTTAAAATTTGTATTTATCTGAAATCCTAAAAATTGATCCACAAAATGACCTTTCAATTTCATATTTTGGTTTCGAAAATGAATACTAGAGGCAAAAGGTACTATTCTTCCGGCATTTATAGGTAGGTATATGTATTAAAAAGTGGAAAATTTACAGAGTTGGATTTATTATAAAAACAAACCAATTATGATAATAAAACGATGAACATCATTATGTACTAGATTGACCTAAGTCAGGCATATGGTTAGTTTCCAAACTGACTGCAACAGTATGGGAAGCACATAGGAATATGGATAAAGATGTGGCAGAATTGTCAAACTGTGAGGAGCGATTTGCTCCATTTCAACGACAAATGGCATACACCGCCACACTGCCAGATCTCAGTCACCTAGTAGTTATTTGAAAAAAAGTATTTATTTAGTCGGAAGCAGACGTGATAGAAATAGAATTGTTTCTTTGTGGTCTTCAGAAGACATTTTTTTTATTTTGACTTCAAGTCTTGCGATACATTTTATGCACAACTTCTGATCTCGCACTAGTGAGCAGCGCAAAATAATGTCGCCTAAAGGCACCTGTTTAATTCGCATTCATCTCAATCGATACTTCTACAGTTATCATTTTTACCCTAATTTTCAATTAATAGAGATAATAGAGAACCCAAAAAATCACAATACAACAGTTCTGGAAAACGGGGTTTGACAAAAATCATAGGGAATTTGAATATTTTTCGATATGCGAGGTCAAAATACGCCTAAATCATGTATGACAAGTAATGAAATGTTGAAAATATTTAATAACTACTGAAAAAATTAAATCTGCAATAGTTTCTTATCTTAAAAAATTACTCCTTTTTTTCATCACTATTACAATTTCATTAAAACAATCACAACATTACCATATGTACTCAAGTATTGCTTCTCTATAGTCAAGTATCCTCGAAACATGAAGTGACCAAAATTGTATCAGGCTTCGTTCAGAGAGCAACTGTTAAAAAGAGCAAGCTACTCACCCCTGGTAACGTGTATTTTTCATGCAGGTCGCTCTGGGCGCTGAGGGCACTTTCCGGACTGAAGTACGTCAGGAATGCACAACCTGCAATCAGAATAGACACACACACTTAGAATGGAACATCCGCGCACATGGCCAACTACCATCCACAGTATCTACGATCTCTCGAGCACCAACATGCATGCATACCAACGTAATAAAACCAAACCACAAAAGCAAACTGTATGTATATTATATATGGATATGTCTGTGTGGTTATAATATGAATAATGTGTATGAACGAAATTATTAAATAAGTTTAATTGTGAGGTACGATGTGGTGTAATAGAATATGTAGGTAGTATTTGGTTGTTTAATGTACAATATACATAAAGCTATGTACCCGATAAGTCCATTGGTTGTCCTATTATTTATGTGGTGGTTAAGCAATCAGACACTTAAAGGGAGGTGAAGAAATCGACCCTTAACCTGATCATAAATTATAGCCCGTAAAATAAAAAAAAGGAACTTTCTGTATATTTTTTCTCTATAACTGTTCCAAAGATCTTTAAACGAATACATTTTTATGGTACAAGTTTAGCAATAAAACCGTATTTTTAAAATTTGAACTATTTATCGTAATATTTTTCAATCTGACAACTTTAACCTCAACAACAAATATTACAGGAAATACGTTTCTTGCAAATTTGACAGTATTTTTACAGTTTTGAGTTTTGTAAATCCGATGTTTATGTCAAAGATCCTTCGACTAAAGTATAAGCATATTTAAGACTTGGTTCATTAGATCAAAATTAAATATATGTGACCACGCACGAGAGAATCGCCCTAACTGTCATCTCTCGTTTCGATAATATCGACTTCGGTGTGTGACGGAGCATAACTCTAAAACTACCGAACAGAAAAAATTTAAACAAAGTGTATCATACTCGCTGTATGCGGTATGACTGTCAACATGTTTTGCTTCTCGGTGTAAACATGAGCGCGAGAGAAATGAGAAAAGGTAACCGATTTTTGCACTTTTAAACGAACGCTCGTCTTTCCATTTTTTTCCTCGTAAACCGCTTGCCACAAAAATTTCAAATTTTGTTTAGCTTGCATTTAGAGCCTCTTCTACAGATTGGCGTTTATGTTTTCTTCAGTTTTGGTCTAATAAAGGTTGCGAACAAGATTTTCATGGAAACGGATATCTCAGTAACGAATATTAGCACGATAGCGGGATATTCACGTAATCAATCGTGATATTTTATTTAATGCGAGTGTAGAAACAGAATTGCAAAACAATTTTTAAGTAATTTTTAAAGCAATTTAACATGGATGATATAAATTTCGTGCGTCAATACGTAACGTCAATCGTAACGGTAAATGGAAACGTAGCTTGGGCAGTGGAGATTATTTACTATTAGTACGATACGATCAGAACAATTTAATTTCGGAATTTTGAATAGTAGCGCGAGTTAAATATAAATAATGAATTTAGATGTACAATTAATTATACCCAACAATATTTGACAAGCACGGATTCAAACTGATCGCGTCAAAACTTCGCATCTAGTTGGACTGCACCAAAACCCACAAGCGAGGACAGCCGACCTTCGCAAAATATTGTAATAATATAATAATAATAATCTGTATTTAGCAATCAGCTAACAAAATCAAAAGGTAATTTTACATAAAACACAAAGGCAAGTTTACATAAAAATACAAAGAAATTACAAAGAAATCCCTAATACCAAACGCTCTCCTACGTTCCTAATTCTAAAAAAACAAACTTAATATATATACAAAAAAAAACATAATCAAACAAATCGCACCAATATACAAAGAAATTAAAAAAAATAATGTGTACATACGAGATCCTGTCATATATGAATTATACCCTTAATATGTTCCCTACATCTAAACGCAAACGATTTCAGTGTCGCACATTTTCTTAATGCGTTCGGGAGCGAATTATATTGTATGAGTCCATCGTGAAATAATTTTTTTTGGCGGTATCTATTAGAGACTGTAATTACGTAAAAGTTTTCACGGTTTCTAGTTTGATAGTTATGTATGTCCTGCACAAAGGTAACGTTGTCTAACAGATATTTACAGATAAGTCCATTTAACAATTTGTATATGAACACCATTGTCTTAAACACAATTGTCTGTCTTACACATAATAAATTTAACGTATTCAACATAAAAGCTCTGTTTGTATATTTGTTACAATGCAGAATGGTTCTTAAAGCTGCGCTTTGTTTCTTTTGTAACTTATCGATAGCAGTCTTATTACAAAGGTATAAAATACTCGCACAATAATTGAAGTGTGAGTGAATAATCAACACATAGATCAATCGCCTTGTATACGGGCTTATATCCTTACTTATCCTAGCTAGAAAATTGAAAATTTTTTTGCTACTCGGTTGGTGATATAGGTTGCATGATTGGAAAAATTCAAATGCTCATCAATAATAATGCCAAGATACTTAAGCTCAGACACCCCTTCCAGATGTACACCGTCCACTTTAACTACATTAATGTCATCGACATTATACAATCGATGTCTACTTCCAATAACCATAAACTTAGATTTAGCAATATTCAGCTTTAAGTTATTGTCATTTAACCACTGATTAACAAACTCAAGTTCCTCGTTTAAGGTATCAATCAGATCGTTGACATTACTACCAGCAACATAAACAAGAGTATCATCGGCAATCATCGGTTCATGTTTATTTCGGTCTTAAAAATTAGCAAATAGTCGGAATTCTATTGAATTGAAGGGATATGTATAATAATAATAATAATAATAATAATAATCCACGCCTTAACATCCCCCAACAGCTTTCGCCACTACGGGGGCATCGGCAGGCCCGAATTATCATTATTATGGCCCGCGTCTGTGGCACGTCTTAAGTTGTTTTGGCTTTCAGCATTCGCCGAGGAGTAAATAAGCATCATTTGCATGCTAACTGCGTTGCGTTGCTAACATTCGTTCCTGAGATATCGGTTTCCATCAAAATCTTGTTCGTAACCGTTCTTAGACAAAAACTGAAGGAGAAAACGCCATCTATAGAAGATACTCTAAATGCAACCTGAACAAAAACTGAAGTTTTTGTGTTTGTGTTTTTGTGTTTAAGAGCAAATAAATCGGAATGACGAGCGTTAATTTAAACTGCAAAAATCGGGTACTTTTTTCACTTCTCTCGCGCTCATCTTTACACCGAGAGGCAATAAATGTTGACAGTCATAAAACTTATGTAGAAATGATTCAGGAGTATGGCATACCTTATTTCAATTTCTTCTGTTTAGTAGTTTTAGAGTCATGCGCCTGGAAACACAGGAATCAATATTATCGAAACGAGAGATGGCAGTTAGGACGATTCTCTCGTGCGGGTCGCATATGGATTTTGGTATTAAGCCAGTCGGGTTTATTCTAAATGTGGGAGATGTAGAAATACAAGAATTCCAGTTTACATAGCTGCAAAATGCTCGATTGGGTGCAGAAATAACCGCACCGAACCCATTTGAAAATACACATGTAGGTGGCGGCAGCATCGGAACTCGCTCTTTGACATGCACAGACGCGACGAGCCAAGTGTAAATAGACAGGAGCACGAACACAAGACCACAAACTTTATATACCATTCAAAAGAGATTTAAAGTTTAAAACGCTAATGCTGAGCCAGCAGCGGAGTCTAACCGCCTCCACCAGAGTTAAACTGTTTGAACTGTTCACTCGTTTGACTTGCACTCGAAACATTTACTTTTCAACATCAAAGACCAACCCTACATCCAACCGAAGGGGGTGTAGGGGTGGGTCTATTGATTCCAAACAACCAGGCCAGGACGGAGTTTTTAAACGGCTGCATACGTTCAGATATATCTTGAAGAATGTGGCTAACCGAGGTGAGATAGCGTGGTAAGCCGACGATATTGCATTTATCTTGTGCATGCCGTGCAACGCGACGGTGGCGCCGTTAATTCGTAGCAAAGTAATTGGGGTGAAAGGTCGGAACCGTAAAGTGGAGCCCGGAAATGAATATGTTCCAGAAAACTAAACGCTGATATAGGCTGAGTCACGCAAACCTTCCGACTACTTCAATTTTCGTTCGCAAATACAAACTGTTTGTGATCCGGGCATATCAGTTTAATTAAATCATTATTTTATCGTAGTATAACATCATCCTTATATTTCGTTATCTTTTCTTTTTCTAATACAAATTAAAGCTTAAAAATAAAAGCTTCTTATTTGAAACATTCATAAAACTTTGTGGTGTAGGACAGGGTTTTTACTTTATCATACATAGATATGATAAAGTACATATTGTAATCGTGCCGAAAGAAATTTTTTAGATTTTAGCAGAAATCTGTCCCATTGGGTCCCCTGAACATTTTTGTCCAAGGTACAAAAAATGTCTGTGTGTGTGTGTGTGTACCCGTTTTTGTGGCGACGATTCCGGAGAAACTACTAAAGGTATCGGGAAGAAACTTCATATTTAGAAGTTTCATGACCAAACTTAGAGCTGGAAAGGTTTTTGTTCAAAAGAGTCCAAAGTAACTGGATGTTTTCTCTAAGCGTTTTTCAAGGATTTTGCAAATGAGCCGCAGTTTCTATAGTTTCGTCAAAATAATTAAATAATAAATTAAAGTAGTGGACATTTTGTATAATTTATGTCTATGACATTTTTTGGTAAAATTAATAGTTAAGGTGCATGAGCGTATTCTATTTGATCGAGATCGGTCGTGTCTGCATTAATATAAAACTAATTAGCCACGATTTGACAGATATTTTCATTCTAATGACAGTAGGTAGCAGGGCTGTGGAATCGGAGTCGGAGTCGTGGAGTCGGAGTTCAGACAAATTTCAGAGGAGTCGGAGTCGGAAAAAATGTGCCGACTCCGACTAGAAAAAGACATGCGAGATGGCCGTTGCCTAAGTAGACAGTAAACAAATAAAACTAAACATATTATTAGGTATTTTACAATATACCTAACTACTTATGTAAATATATGTAATTAAAATTCAAAACACACAGGTTGGCGCTTCACATATATTGTTTATTTCCAATTTCCAACAAACCAACCGCAACGTGCTAAGCATGATAGTTCGGAATCAAAAACTCGGAGTTCGATGCACACTTAGACCGAGAGATTTTAAATGATTAATGAAATTGTGAAATACTACCGTTTGTCTAAGTTGAATGTAGGAATATCCATGTGTGCAATAGTAGTCATACGCGTTTCAGCCAGAATTATGACGTCATTGTCAACAGAAGTAAGCGTTGGCAGTATTTTTTCAGCTTTTAAAATAATTAAAAATGACTTAAGGGCATCCTTGAAGGGGAATTTGGTTGGAGCTATTGTGTTGCGCACAACTATTTTATTAACCGTATTTTGCACTTAATTTTGTTTTCATTAGAATAAATTTTACTTTGTTATACACAGTGTTTTGTTAGTACTTTTGTTATTATTAAAGATAAAACATTCGTTAAATGGACAAAGTAGTTCAGATTTGTGTGCTCTCTAATGAGCAAAACAGTTGAATTCTAATGGTTTCAGAGATAGTTTGAAGAACAAAAGAACGCAATTTTTTAAATATGGTTATAACTTTTTATTCGTTCTCCGATAAACAGGTCTTTTTGATTTTATTTACAATTAGATTATGTCAGTTTATCTTTAGCAAAAAAATTCAATGAAAGCAAATAAAATTTCGCCGGAGTCGGAGTTGGAGTCGGAGTTGGAGTTGGAGTCGGAGTCGGAGTCGGACTACGAAAATTAGCTGGAGTTGGAGTCGGAGTCAAAAGTTTTTTTACCGACTCGACTCCACAGCCTTGGTAGGTACAATACCAATACAATACCTACCGTCAATAGAATCAAAATATCAGTCCTGGCTAACTAGTATTATTTTAATGCAGACACGACCGATCTCGATCAAATAGAATCTCTTGCAGCTAAATTACTAATTTTATATATAGTATGATAAAGTCATGTGCCTGGCCACATCAGATTTTTTAACCAGGTGTGTAGCAATTTGGATCCTATGTTTGCTTTTCTCTTTGCACCCCTGAGGTTCTATCTTTCATTTCCGCCTACTTAGATAACTCTTGTCAGATGCGTTGCATTTTCGGAGAGTTTCAAAATTAGCTACACACCTAGTTAAAAAAAAAACTGTCCAACACCACTACAAAGTTCTCACGAAAGTTCAACTGACAAGCTTTCATTTTAGCATCAATTTGACATAGAAAAAGATTGCAGAAAACGAGATATTTCGACATTTTGGGAATTAACAGTTTAAATCTTAAAACCAAGAATCTTCAACAAAATATGTTATCGTTTCAACATTATCTGTGTCTCGAAATATCTCGTCGTGGCTGGGTTTAAAGGGTGCGTTTGTAACTTGGTACTGTAAATTAATTATAGGATAGCGCTTCTTGCAATTACCTTGACAGGTCTGAAACACGATGAACGCGTATCGATCCGCTGTCTGTGGCGACCAGTTTGCCCTTCAAAATTGCTCCTGTGCCAAGTGTAGCAGCACAAAGCACCGACTATACATATATATCTACTTCTACTACTCCACCCCCGTACTAATGGTGTTTACATTGGCGGGGTAAATATTTTTCAATGGTCGTTAGTCAGCCAGGATAAATTACCCACACCTAGGCTGGCTAATGTAAACGTTTTCATCACTTATCATACCTAGTCATCATTTTTAGATAATGTGCTTTTATTACTTTTCCTTTTATTAATGTATGGGATGATGTGACAGTACGATAATACAGGTAACGCTAATGTCGAAAAGTTCATGACTTATGTTTAGCGGGACTACACATCAAATGAAACAAAAAATTGAACATTAAGTGTTCTTGTTATTCTAGATGCTCACAGAGAATTGAAGACAATATGTGTTTTTCTGTCAGAAGACGTAAACGTTCTACCCGGTTTACGGTGTTCTGACTGCACTATCTATAACTACTTAAGTACTACCTTTTATCTTTAAAATATGCCGCGATCGACATGTCGTCATAGGCGTACCACTCCCGCGAACTATGGGTAGTAAATACGCAAAATAGATGTTAAAAACCATTTTTTTTTTATTTTTTATATTACCTATTAAGTTTTCGATATAAAGGCATAAAGAAAATAAATTTCCTAACTCAACTTTTCATATTTGCAGAGTTCATTATAAAAATACACAGTATAGCTGAAAATTTGATTTTAAGATTTTGCGACACTCTTTTTTGCCAGGAAAATTAAGATGGAAGATTATTACACTTATTCTCTACAAATTTTAGACTTTTGTTAATCAATCAATTCATCGTGGGAGTTCATCTCGTAATGAAACAACTTCTGTATCTACCTACTTTGTTTATCTACGAGTAATATTAACATATTTGATTGGGTGCGAGCTGAAACGATAGCCCTTTGCTAATATTTTTATCTTGTTGAGTTGAAAGGTTAGTCCTTTGCGAATATTTGTTTATCTTGTCACTCAAATGTTAATTTATTTTGTTTGGCTAAAAGGTTAACCCTTTTCTAAAAGTTATTTATTTTGTTGCGCTGAAAGGTTAGCCCATTGCTAATATCTGAATGGTTTTGAGCTGAAAGGTTTGTTAATATTTGTTTATCTTCTTGTGATGAATAGTTGTGCCTTTGATAATATTTGTTTAATGTTTGAGATGAAAGATGAGCCCTCTGCTAATATTTGTTTATCGTGTTGAGATGAAAAATTACCAATTTCATAATATTTGTTTATATTGTTGAAGATGAAAGGTCGGCCTTTGCTAATATTTGTTTATCTTGTTAAACTGAATGATTAGTCCTTTGCTTATTTGTTTGTTCATGAGCTGAAAGGATGACCCCTTGCGAATATTTGTTTAATTTGTTGAGCTGAAAGGTTATAGTTTAACATGCTAATATATCTAGCTGAGCTGAAAGGTGTTTTGCTTTTTGCAATTATTTGACTATGTTTTAAGTTAAAAATTTTAGCGTTTTGAACACAAAAGGAAAATAAATACATGTTGGCCACTTGATTATTGTTGAATGAGTAACACCTTTGGATTTCGGCAAATTATGAATTGTCGAATGGAAGTTTGAATGAGTTACTGAGACCAAGTTTATCATTAAGGACAATAGTTCTGGAGACTGACTTTGAGAGTAAAGCTATAATCAGGATTGGCCGTGTTAAGAATTATTTTATTTGTTGGATTAATTCAGATAGTGGGCCAGTGATAGAAGATTATAAACACGCTTATTTGTAAATACATGTGTAACTAGACTCACTTTTTACTGTTAACGGTTTTTGTTGCAATGCGATAAGAAAAAACTGCTATCGGTAAACGGACAGTTCTGTGAGATCGAAACTTGATTCTTGATTCGAAACTATGTGTCATCTTCCACATTCGCTAACAATAGGGTTATATACATAGGGAGAAAGTCAAAGGTTCCTCACTGTTGAAGTAGAATATTGGGCAATTAGTTAACAACCGTTTTTTAATAGGGTTATAGTCAGGCTTGCTACTATGTACAGGTGACTAAACCCACCATCACACATTAAGTCAAGACATCGCGAGCGATCGACCAAAATTGGCTTCGCGATCGACCGGTCGATCGCGATCGACTTGTTGGCCACCCCTGATCTATAAGACGTCTAGTGATGCTTCCTTTTTAACTTGCTAATTCAGATGTGTGATGTTTAGCATTACTTCCATTGCAACTGTGGTGGCAAGTTCACATTGCGCCTGTAATTATAAACTTATCATTATAAACTTAATTTTGGTAGAACGTTTACGTTTTCTTGTTTTCGACTACCATTTATGTTTTTCAAAAATATAATATTGACGGAGATCCAGGGCGTAAGATTTTTTTTGCAAATGTACTTTTTTTTTGTTTCTTTATACATGTTTTGGCATGTATAATTTTATAATTTGTAATGTGTGTATTTTCACAACCGTATAATGCCGATGTTCATTAAAACATGTGTAAATACAAAAAGTTCGGTCCTGTTAGCGGTTTTTATTAACATAATATACATAATATAACATAATAAACATAGTAAACATAATATAACATATTACAACCCGATGGGAAATTTAAAGGATAATAGAAACTGTAAAACAAAAAACAAATGCCGATTTTCACAAAAAAAATACCTGCTTTTTTACCCCTAATGGTATTTTTTAACATGGTAAAACACGGATTTCTTTATTTTTAAAGAAGAATCCAAATAGTCTAAACTTGCTTACGTCGGTATAGTGTAAAATGTAACAGGCACGGTGTTTGAATAATTAATACCATAATCAATAAACAACCCTTCCTTACCGCACTCCTGAGCTGGATTGTTCGCAAATGGTAAACAACGCATTGATATTGAAAAAGAAAATTCCAATTGTAATTACAAAATATATATTTCTATAAAAAAAAAACCTTCAATTGTTACTATCTGATGACGTCATCGATACTTTTTTAAATAAATCTATTAATTGTCTTAATGGTCGCGGAAATATTTCCTGAGCTTACGCAAGAAAATTTCTAAGAAAAGTCAATTGATAATTGTTCAAATGTTTAAATATTGACAACATAATTTTATGAATAGAATATGAAAATGCGTTTCCATTAGAATCATTCGTTCTGCCTCTCGTGATTTTCGAAAATAAGTGTTAGAAAGCGCAATTTTTGTTTTTCTATTAAATTTATGCAAGATGATTGCTGCTAGGATGTGTAGAGACGACAATGGATCCCATAGGAAAACTTAAATTTTGTATAACCGCAAAAACCTGATGTTATATGCACATCTCAAACCCATCTTCGTATTCAGCGCAAGATAATCTACTGAAAATGCTTATGTGACCCCGCACAAGAGAATCACCCTATCTGCCATCTCTCGTTTCGATAATATTAACTAGTGTGTTTGAAGGCGCATAACTCTAAAACTAATGAACAGAAAAAAATTAAATAAAGTAATCAGTTCTACATAAGTTGTAGGACTGTCAACATTTTGTGCCTCTCGGTGTAAACTTGAGCGCGAGAGAGATGCGAAAAGGTAACCGATTTTTGCACTTTTATATTAACGTTCGTCTTTCCATTTTTTTCCCTCGTAAACAGTTTGCCACAAAAATTTCAATTTTGGTTCAGGTTGCATTTAGAGCCTCTTCTATAGATTGGAGTTTTTGTTTTCTTCAGTTTTTGTATAATAAAGGTTGCGAACAAGATTTTCATGGAAACGGATATCTCAGTAACGAATATTACTACGATAACGGGATATGCAAATAAATAATCGTCATATTTTAATTAATGCGACTGTAGAAAAGGAATTGCATAATAATTTTTAAGTAATTTTTAAAGCGATTTAATATGAATGATATAAATTTCGTGCAGCGCGCAGTACGTCAATCGTAACGGTAAATGGAAATAACAAATAGTCGGAATGCTATTAAATTCAAGAGATGTGTATCGCAGTAAATAAAGATTATTTGCTTGCTAACTGCGTTGTCCTGCTAACATTCGTTACTGAGATATCGGCTTCCATCAAATTTATGTTTGCTACCTTTATTACACAAAAACTGAAGAAAACGAAAAGGCCAATCTATGGAAGAGACTCTAAATGCAACCTGAACAAAAACTGAAAATTTTGTGGTAAGTGGTTTAGGAAAAATAATCGGGAAGACGAGCGTTAATTTAAAACTGCCAAAATCGGGTACTTTTTCTCACTCCTCTCGCGCTCATGCTTACACCGAGAGGCAAACAATTTCGACAGTCATATAACTTATGCAGAAATGATTCAGGAGTATGGGCATACTTTATTTCAATTTTTCTGTTCAGTAGTTTTAGAGTTATGGGACTTCAAACACAGGGGTCAATACTATCGAAACGAGAGACGGCAGTTAGGGCAATTCTCTCGTACGGGGTCATTTATTCTCTTTCCATTCATAAACAGAAGTTATCAATATTACCTAATTTTCAGGATATTTTTAAATACCCGTTTGACAACTGACAAAATCAAGAATTGTAAAATAGTTCAGAACCAGCAATGAAAATTGTTAACGGCGAATTAAAATATGCATTAAGAACACAACAATATTAGAGAGAATTCACTCAAACATTACACAATCTGATATTCCAGAGAAGATTTAATTGAGTGAACAATAAAAATTCTTGAGTCAAATTAAGGAAACAATATTTCTAGACAAAAATATACAGCAAAATGCTAGAAAAAGTGACACCTGACGAAACCCCAGAACACTCTTCCTAAGTAAACAGTAAACTCCGTCAGATCTTTTAATGAAAAACAAAACCAACTCGCGTGCTTTGCCGTCGTCATTACTTTCGTATTCTTTCGCCTAGATCGTCTAGAACAAGCACGAAGAATCGTCGAACTACAAAGAAACCGCAGCCCAGGGAGCGACGGAAAACTTTGAGTGTTTCGGAGGTTTTTATGAAAGCGTGTTGGCGTGTTTCTGACACGACTCGAAGAGGCGGTACGCGAACTTTCCCGCGTAAATCATGCAACAACCCCTGACCTAGAGCAACCGCAATTTCGCTTTCGCCCTTTGGAGTTGTGCTCGAACCACGGGCGACCGCCGCGCGCGTCCCTACTAGGGAGCGAACTGAAAGAAATATCGGTGACGATAATGGGGACCGTAAGCCGATCTTGGCCAGCCCTCTATTATGCCGGACAAGACATAGGGCGCTATATTTTTCGTAGGGAATTACCCGGATAAATTGCGGTGCACCCCGCGATATTCTGGGTATGAGTTATAACGGCGACCGCCGCCGTCGAGTCAATGGAATTCGGTGGGTTCCAGATTGGATCTTGTTATATTACGGAAGTGATTTATTTATTCGTGTAACACTTGAAATTATTGACCAAGAATAGTGAGCGTTTGTGTGAATGCAAATAGTAGGTAGTGGTCGGTTTCTTTTCTATTAATAGTAAAGTAGGGAAATATGCACGCATATGTTTTAAAAGAAAATAGTTATTTATGTAATAACACATGTGAGATTTTTTTCGGCGGAGAGCTAAAACTGGATATTTATCTAAATTGCTTTGGACAAGTTCTTCCTTCATGATTGCAATACCTAATGCACGTTTCTAAGTTCATTTATTTTTGTTGCGTTCAGACTTATACAGGATGTCTTTATGGACGTAATCTACTGATGACTTTTTCGTAATAATTTTCGTGAGAGATTTTCGGGTGGCTGTGAGATCTACTGTCGGTCGAGATTCAATGCGATATGCCACAGAGATCAATCCTCCCCCTTAGCTTCTATTCTTACATTATATAAACGACTTGGTGCAAATAAATTTGGGAACCACAGTCACATTGGTTGACAATAACACTACGAGGCTAGATAAAAATAAATGATAAGTATGATTTCGTCTATGAATTCGTCAGAAACAAACGAAACTTTTGTTTTTCTTATGGACGCCATATTGGTTTTATACATGTTTGGATTCAGAGTCTTTTTCTGAGTTATTTGGTATGCCACATGCCATATTTAGAACACAATAAGCCGACAAAATTGAAGTTTTTTCTTAATATCTGAAAATCGCATGGTGCCATGAAAACACATTTGAGTGATACAGTATTTATGTGCCCATAGTCAAGTTACAGTAAAACTTTGGAATGTATTTATTTGTACTAACTACATAAAATAAAAAAGTAACAACATTTTAACAAACTAAATAACATTTTCAAAAATCTCGCCATTTTCGTGGTGGCATTTTTCACAGCATTCCGTAATACGGTGACCTTACCGAGGTCACCGAGTTCTGTCAATCGAATTGAAAGCGGAGATGACGGACGACGGTGTCATGTAACTCCCCAACGTTTCCAAAATTATAAACACCATTCACCTTGTTTCTTAAGACACTCCATAGATAAAAATCACAAGGGGTAAGATCCGGCATCTTGGTGGTCGTGACCATAATTAAAAAATGACATTTTTTGGTTTTTCAAAATATCTTGGGAACCGTTTGGAATTCAATTGTTTTCTGAACAGATTATCAAAGATCACATAAATATGCACTACTTTGTACATTTAACCGACTTTCTATCTCTAATAATAACAAAAGTACCCATACAATCCAACGTCCCGTGAGACATACTGTATAGTGTATGAAGGTTATTATTAAGGTTTTTTTATTATTAAAAATAATAAAAAAAAATCGTTAAACCAATACAATACACATATTTCAATATCTCAAAAATATAAACAAATAAACAAAATATCAAACTAAGTTAATTTTATAATTAACACTTCAATTTGTTCTTTGAGAGTGATGCATATTATAATGTGTCCCATGGGGCGGAATGAGTGGAATTTAATAATATGAAAAATAATAAAATAACCCTTCTATTTGGATTGACAATAAATTTACACACGACAGTTAATAGATTAGAATAATCTAAAAAATAATCCATTATCTTCTCAGTCTAGATATAAGAACATTACACATATTTCTAAGTAGGTAATTTGTTAAGAATAAAGTAATCTTAGCTAATGGCTATCCTGGCCAACAAAGAACAAAATCGGATAATTCAAATCTGTTTCTGGTATGCTTTTACCCGTACAATCTGAATCTGCAAGCAGAAATTTCAAATTGAGTCTACTTTTTTTGAGGAATGCATATTTGGGGCTTCTTGAAGCTTTTTGGCACTGCTTTTCTCAGAAATTGGATTAAAGTCAAAACTTCTGCATTCAGTTTCAGATTTTACAGAAAAAATGTAGGTATAGCAGGAAAAGTTATCACTTTTGTTCACTGTTAGTCGGAATAGTACCTAGCTTAGAATATTATATTTTTGACAAATTAAGTGCTTTAAAGTATTTAAATGCTCTGACATATTGACTAACAAGTTAATTGATTAATTTATTTCTTAAGTTAATAAGTGTGGCATGTAAAATTAATATAGTAAAATCAAATAATAGGTAATTTTATTATTTTTTTTATTATTACATTACAGTTATTCTCGATTTTGAGCCCATTTGAGGACGTGTTAATTAATTAATAATTAATAGATATAAAAGAATAAATTGAGGATCGCGCAGAAAAAAAAATAAAAGTTGGACCTACTAAATTAAATTTTGAAGTTTTGTTTTTATGTTCAAATACCTGTTTATTAATTAATTATTATTAATTAATTAATAAAAAGATTCCAACATATAAGAATGATTACCATAAAACAAAGAAAAATTGGCAGTCTTCTTTTAAATCATTATTAAAGTTAGGAGGATGATAGTTTTTACTAGATACTATTTGTACAAATTCAAACTAAAAATGGACAATTTTCTCAACTCATTTGCAATCCATTTACACTCGATTCCTTTTTATTTAATTTATTTAATTTATCGTGTCTACATCCTATTCCATAAATACGGTTAGCGGGCGTTAGCGGGAGTTAGCACTGATAATTACATTTAAGACAGTGACTGAGACGTATTTTAAGAGTCAATCTTGATCAAATGGATCGCTCGTTCATAAAAAACAAATTGAGAAGGGTCTAAATGTTACTTTACTTTTCAGCTATATTACACAACTGACATTTTTAGGAAACCTAAAAATGATATGTCATCAATTCTCTTTCTCAAAGATCATTCTTTGATTAATATGCAATTCGCAACGTTACCAATTCTTATTTTTACGTATGCCCTTTTTTCCTATCCGCGAAAACGCCAAAATATATTCATCTTACGCTGCGAGAACATTATTCTTTAAGATTCAGTAGATCCCCTTTCCAGAAAAGATGAGATCTGCTTTAGAAAAAGGGACGCAAAGCGGCAAAAAAGCCGGAATCCCATGACAACCGAGACTAGAAGGGAAAAGAAAGCTCAGACAGGCGAAAGGAAAATCCCTTTTTTGCTGAATTAACAGAAACAGGCGGCTCGCGTACGCCCTTCGAAGACTTTCTACGCCCTTTCATATTCCCCCTCTCCATACCATATTTCCGCAATAAATATAGAGAGCTTCGTAAATAAGAAAACAGGACCAATCTGATCCTTGATATAGGAAGAAATAGAGTGAATATATTGTTGAAAAATTTTCTGCTATGTGCGAAACATTCTGCGAAGTTTCTGTATAATTTGTTCGAAGTTGAAATTGGAAAACAGGTATGCATATTAGACAATAAGGCTTATTATCACAATAGGTTAAAGTTAATGCTACTTTTAAGTTGTTGATTAGTTTACTACTAAAATCAACAAATTTATTGTAATTATTATATGATGTAAGAAGAAATATAGTGGATAATATTGTTGAAAAATTGTGTGCTATGTGCGAAATATTCTGCAAAGTTTGTCCGTAATTTGTTCGAGGTTGAAATTGGAAAACAGGTATGTTGTATATCAGGAGCTTAATATCTGAAAAACTAATTTCCGCGTTATCGCCAGGAGCTATCTATGGAACGTAGCCAGGAGTGCACATATACGTATCGTGACTGCTGATAGTAAATTTCGTTTTACGATTTCTTTCCATTTAGAGAGCCATTTCAGATACGCGCGGACCGACGCCATTTGCATAAACCCTCTTTTAGAATTTTAAATTAAAATTTACCATCTGTCACTCTTCGAGTTTACCACTTAAATTGTCGTTGTCGGTTATTCCGTGAGAATATGAACATAAAAACCAATTAAAATAGTTTATAAAAAAGCAACATCTATCTAAGCATTAAATAAATGATTTGAATTAACATATTTTATTATAAAATAATCAAGAATTCGACGCAGTCTGTATCTTGCTTGTATGCTTGTATGGTTGAGTTACATGAAAAAAACTAGCCTGAAAGAAGTTACAAGAAGAATATATTGACATTAGTTAGGTTCAAAATTTCTAATGAGAACCAAGGTCGCGTGTAATATCATTGGATAGGTAAAAACAACTTTTGTTGGAATCTTTCTTTGTTCTTAATAACATAACACTACCTATAGAATTTAATGATATCAGTTTTTATATACGGAACATACCGGAAGTTGTAGGTTTATTCATATACAGATATAAAAACTAGGTTGTATGTGGTAACGTTGAATAGGAATTTTAAACAGCAACAACTTTTATGCAAAACACATACGTTTTACGAAATAAACCCCAAAAACCATTTGAACCTGACCTTGAGTGCACTTATTTCAGGTTTATTCTGGAAATTGAACTATATACAGTGTGTCCACGAAAGTCCGCACCATATGGAAAAATTTTTTATTGTTTATTTCTCAGAAAATTTTATTCTTGATAAAAGTTGGCGGCTCGTATGAAACCAAAACTGCAACCGTCAAATACGCACCAATAACCACCTAAGTATAGGTTCTTGTATAGGCAACCCAATGATACAAAAAAGAAAGAATATGAAACAAACAGTTTATTTTCTTTATGCAACATTGTTTAAATTTTAAAATAGGCATACACCAGTTATCTCAGGTGGATATGAAAAACAAAAGCATTATCCAGACATTATCCATTTAATCGTACTCACTGCAGTTTACGTTAGTTTATGTGAATAGCTTCAAGAAACCCCACAAAAATATGTTGACAAAATGAGGAAACAAGTTTGCCAGTGTTGCAAGAAGTAATCGAGCATAAAACGACTTCTGTTCGACAAATGCTTCACACAGCCAATGCAGTAAATCAACAGTACATAAAATTATAAAATTAAACAAGTATCACCCTTATAAACCAAAATTTATAAGTACACTAAAAGAAAGAGACTTTGACATCAGGTATGACTATACCATCTGGTTTGAGTTGAAAATGAAAGAGAACATAGTTTTTTTTTAAATGTTCTTTGTACAGATGCGGCAACATTTACGTCAAATGGGACTGTTTCTTCAGAAAATTGCCGGTGGCGGGCACATGAAAACCCGAACTTTACAGTAGAATGCCGAGATCAGTACCATTTTAAGACTAATGTGCTGTGCGGTATTTTGAATAATAAAATATTTGGGGCATTTTTTTCGTCAAAATTTAAATGGGGAATTATATCTTCAGTTCCTGAACAGAGAGTTGTCACCTTTTTTGCCGTTAATTCAACGGGAGTTAATTTGGTTCCTGCTTGATGGTGCGCCCATATACACAATATAAACTCTGTCTAGAACTTTTTAAATCATAAATTTGGCCATCGCTGGATAGGCAGAAATTCGGAATCAAGATCCTGGCGACCTAGATCCCCCGACTTAACCCCGTTAAATTTGTTTTTGTGGGTTTACGTATACGTATACAAACACCGACCATTTAGCGATATAAATCATTTAGAGGAATCTATCCAACATTTTAAGTAGTAGAAATAAAAGAACTTCATAGACAATAAATTAGCATTATTAACATATTCATAATAGTTATTAACTTAATAACGGGTAAATCAGTCATAATTAATTCTAGAAACAATAGATGTTTGATGCTTTAGTTATTTTTATTAAAATATTATCAGTGAAAATAAAATTTCGTAAGTGGTAGTACCGCGCGTCTCACCACTTGAGAATCGCTCGCTGTAGATGGATAACTACTATTATAAACCTATCCACAGTCATTAATATTAACTGAATAAAAGCTAAGACACGCTGCTGAATTAGTTATTGTATGATATATTAATATCTACAGGGTGAAATATCAACTTCGCACCAAGAAAATGAGTAATTTTGTGCTAGTTCTAAATAAACATTAGTTATGATACCAAAATAACAAAAAATATAAAAAATATATTCAAATTTCCAAAAAGTAGATTAAAAAGAACCTTTTAATACCAGTGGCATTTGCTAATATTGGTCACAAGAGTAATAATTAAGGAAAAACTGAAAATATTTTTTTTCAACGTTGGTGGCCCTGATTTCATATTTGAATATAATTTTTACTTCTAAACAACATTTCTAAATAAAGTTTATCGATAATAATGAAAATAAAGGTACTTTACTCTTATCACAAATTCATATATTCTGAATCGCTTGGTATATGGCACGGAAATTTACATATTTGATGGTTGCAGTTTTGGTTTCATATGAGCCGCCAACTTTTATAAAGAATAAAATTTTCTGAGAAATACACAATAAAATATTTTTCCATATGGTGCGGACTTTCGTGGACACACTGTATATCGCTGTATCCATACCGTTAGGAATAAAAAGTTCATTGTGACCCGTCTTGTATATTACTTTTGTTTGTGAATTAAAGTAGTTAAAGAAGTTGCTGTAGGTAATTGAAATATATGTCAGTAAACTTTCAGGATTACAGGGACAGTTTATACTGTTCTTGGTTTATTATGCGACCCTTTTGAGGTTCCAGGGCATTGGTTTCAGCTGTTTGATATAAATATGTAAAAATCGCAACAAAAAAAATGTCATGTTAAAAGGGATATATAATTTTAAACTGAAATAGTAAAACAATTTTTTCTGTTGACTCAAAGAGTCATTTTGTAGAGCTATAGAGCAGCTAGGTTTTCAGTTTTAATAGTTTGCTAAACATGGATAGTCCGACAAATCAATACCTACTGACAAATTTTGGGCGTACGCAAACCAATAAAACAGTCACAAAACCCCGTTGCATATAATTCCAGTTTGAAATGTAAACACGGTACAGCATCACGTCTATGCTGGTCAATATAGGAGACAGTGGCTATAAATCTGCCAGCAATTTAAATGAATAAAATATAAGGCCTTGCTCGTGTATACTGGCCTGGTTGACTGAGGATCGAACGGCAGATTTACTGCTCTGTGCACTAACTTAATAGTGGAATATACTGGACTACGACGCTTGAGCTACGAGATTATGTGGGATGACCGCATCCTATTTTCCGATATTTTTAGTTTCAGTATAGGTTATACGACATTTTCGAGAAATAGTCGAGTCATGTAAGTGTTTATTTGCTGACTAATGAGGTGTGAGCTTATCTTTGTTATCGTGTGAGGTGGCATACGGTACTTCTTTCAAAATACTTCGTCTGAAACTTTTGCAAGCCGAGAATTTGAATTTGTTGGACTCTCATCATGGAGTTATCTACTAGATACTGATACTCAATTGTGTTTTTAGAATTGTTTGAATTGAACTTTAACTAGGGCCTATTTTGATTTGACTTATTTTAGTCTCTAAAATAAAGTTTAGTCTCTAAAATAAAGACCAAAGAACAGCCTCCATCATTTTCGCGTATTTACTTTAATGACCAAAGAAAGAAAGCTAAGGTAAACGTCCCAAATTCAGACACTGTCCTAAATTCCGACGTACTTCTGTTTAGTTGGATAAAATAAGAAATCTACAACATTGAACTTTATTTTAGGACATCCAGTTTGTTGATGTGGCATTACACTTATCAATTCACAATCATTTATTATTCTACCAATGTTCTAAAGGTCAGAATATAACCTAGAAGTTTGACTGATGTTGATAATTGAGTGTTATGCTAAAAGTTGATTTTTTCTTATAAGGTCACTGCAATTCGTATTCTTTTTAAATCGCTACAGTATAACAGTAATTAAGAAAATTCTAATAATATCTATTTAGGCTGACTTTATATTTTCATAATAATATGGTGTACTACTCTTTTAACCACTAGGTATCATTTACAAATTTAGGGGTGTCGGAATTAGGTACATGTAAATATAGCACGTCCGTAAATCAGAC
Organism: Aphodius sticticus; assembly: GCA_963966075.1. NCBI lineage: Eukaryota > Metazoa > Arthropoda > Insecta > Coleoptera > Scarabaeidae > Aphodius > Aphodius sticticus. The sequence goes on from OZ014513.1 coordinate 14,201,079, forward strand.
ATGTGTGTCGGAATTGTGTACATGATTAGAAGTAATACATATGGCTCTATTGCTGTCTTTACACAAGAAAATAACATATTTTACATCGTCTGCTACAGTACACTTAATAGTACGCATTTTGCCCAAATTCCGATACGAATGTCGGAATTACGGACATTAATAATCCCTAATTATTACAGGGTGTCGGAATTACGATCATCAATAGTCCCGAATTCCGTCATAAATATCGACAGGCATCACAGAAGATGATTAAATGAGACAGAATGATGCAACATTAGCAGCGGGGACTAGAAAGTAGCGATTTTGGCATTATTACGCCACCTTTGAAGATAACAGCACTCATGCCATTAAAAAAATCATTATTCTGGTCTGAAACACCCAAATAAAGTAAAAAAAAACTGTTCTTCTGTAACAATATATCTAATGCTTGGAGAGAATATTTGTTATAGAAAAAGAAGGACGCACAAAATTCCAGATGCAAGAAACATTTAAATACAGATGAGGTAGAGAGGGCAAACTGAAGAAGACTAAGGACTTATTTAATACTGTGTTTCATTAAAAATGGTAAAACATACATGGCTCGCAGGCGTGTGTTGTGCTTATACGTTTCCACGGTTGATTCTCGTGTTTGCTACATCACCTGTAGTCTCTCTGAATGTTCGATTGCGCTGCCTTTTGCCCTTCCTATGCGTAAGTCGTTGTTTATTGTTATCATTACATCATAAACCTTGTTTTTCTTTGGACAGGTTGTCCTGCCTGATTTCATGTATTCTAAGTTTGTGTTCGATGTCTCTCTGGATGTAATATTTTTATGATTTGACTGTAAGATTGATCTTAATTATTGTTTTTTCCTGCGTTTACTTATTTCCTTTATATTGTAGATTATGCTACCGATGATGACGGTGACCCGTCAAAACTACTCTAGTAAATTAAAGAATTGTTTGCAAAGAAAAGAGGCCTTTTCTTTTGTTTATATACGATAACACTTTGGACTATGGACAGTTACTTATTCAATATGTTAAGCCTTATGGTTATTAATAAAAAAAATAGAGCCGTTGTTCTTCTCCAGGTAAGTCTCTAGGTGTTTCTATAGACAGAGCGTGTATATCCCAGAATAGTAACCGATAATGGGGGTAGATAAGCCTGTCCCGAGGGCGGTTATTACTCTATCTGGACGGTGAGCATTAATGTGCTAATGTATACAGAGGACCTACGTTCCACCTGCGCCTTCGCCCCCGAATTGTATTATGAATATATTTACATACGTGCAGGTACGCGAATATATAGATATATACGTGTACAGCAAGCCATGCTGGCGATTTATGGTATTCAATTTATTTGCGAACAGGGATGAATTACGAGATTCGGGGGTGGAAAGTCATCTGGGGCTTTCGGTTTGTTTATTATGGCCGTCCGCGCGACGGGAAATTGGTAATTTTCCGATTTGTAAGTACCAAATGGCTCTGATAAGCCGAATATAGCTTATCAGAGCCATCACTCGGAAATTGATCATTTTGTATAAGATTTTCCTTTTTATTTTAATAGATATGTAAGTACATATGCTTTAGTATTTGTAGAATTTTGTGGTTTTTGTTTGTTTAAAATTGGATTAGTAATAAGTTCTCCAGTGAATTGGACATTACGGATCGAGGGTAAATTAACAAGAATATAAGAAGGCTGCTTAACACTCCAGAAGTTAGAAGGATATATGTATAATTAATAAAAAATTTTCTTTTTTGATGAATTTCTTCCAATAAAAGTTCTTTTATTTTAAAATATCTACACACAGGGAAGTATATTCTCAAAACGTGAGAAAATTATTTACTTGCGGTTATTGCTTTAGATGAAAGTTAATATTTCCTTGGTTTGAAACAATTTCTTTCATTTAAGAATTCCTTGTTCTCACAATTCAAGAATATCCCAATCTCAGAGTTATTAGTTTCGGTTAAGTATATAATTTTCAAACCAAGTAGTTTAAATTCTCAATTCAAGAAGTTGATCAATATCTTGAATCAAGTAAGCCATTGCTTGCAACGCGCTTGCGCATTTACACTCAAACATGCACGAACGTTGCCGAGATTTAGGATTTTTCGCATCGGCCTTTGCCTTCAGTTAGTTGGGGTCTGCTATGGCGTTGTGTTCGCTGACTACCGAGTATTGTCCGGGAAGAGTTCAATATGTTAGTACTAATTTTGTAGGTACTGTACGCAATAACTACGCGATCTATAATATTATGAAAGTATATAGTTTTAATTTTGCGTGAATAGCCTACAGTACTTATGTTCAACGTATTTGCGACGCAGTTCGTAGTTGTGACTTGTGACGCACACGGTACGTAAATTTTGCCTAGCCATATAGTGGTCACCAAATCAACATACATGCCACAGAAAACTTACTTGTGTAATATAATGGAAACAATTTTATGTCTAATAGAATATGGTGTTTTTTCCATGCCTTAGATATTGTAGGTAGTGATAATTTATAAATAGGTAAGTATATATGAATTAAGCAAAGACATTTCATACAATAAAACAAATATCATTCGCTAAGTTATTGTCTACTTATTTCACACAATTCCCTACCTTTTAAAAAAAAAACTAAAATAGTAATTTCTATTCAATACATTATGATCATGTTCTTGAACTAATAATATCTATACTATAAATATTTTCTCATTGTCAAGCATATATATTCACTTTAAGAAAATTCCATTATTCTCAACGTGAGAATAGTTTTCTTGAATGAATAATATCTATACTCATTGCAAGAAAATATTTTCTCAGATATACAAGCATATGATTATTTCAATTCAACAATATCTCTTTATTCTTAACTTGAGAAAATAACTACTTGCGGCTATAGCAAACTAATCATTTACTTGGATGAAAGCATATTGCCTTGAGTGAAGTATTTACTTTTCTGTGTGTATCCAAAAATACCCCAACCGACCTAGGTTTAATTTAAAATTATAAAGCTGAGTGCAGTTATGACAACTTCTGTTACATTACGGAAATCAAAACTGCTATAATTAAAGTCTTCACGATGTCTTATTGTATGTTAGTTCTTTTTCCAAATCTATGACGTCATATATCCAAAAAATAATCCTGGGATAACAGTGGCCATATTAAAAGGTATAATGGTCCAAATATATGGTAACACCATGTTAAAAAAATAAACGTAAGAGATAGGACTACGATACAGAGAACAGAGTTGTCAGTAAATATAATAATTAAGAAGTAGAGTGCGGAATTATAACCATTTATTTTTGGAAAATACGCGCTTAAAATAAGCACGAAAAATGATAAAAAAAAGCACACAAAAAAGCGTTATAAGAATACGTATACCTTGTATTATTTTTGTATATTATATGTATTTATTAGCACATACACATCATACAAAACATTCGTATAACTGAGAAAATTGATACTTAACAATAGAAATAAACTATACACAATAAGTAAACGCCTTATATTTTATAAAAAAATGTATTCTTTTATTATACGCAGGTAGAGATAAATTGAGCACCTCAGAGGTATACTGTGTTAAGTATATAGGTTTTTGAATGATATTTGCGATTTTTAGACGCAAATCCACAGACCTACGACCTAACCCCCTAAAACGTCTATAAACACCCCAAAGAAGCAGTAAAAAGTAAAACAAGCAGGAATATGGCAAAATAAGCGCATATCTGCAAAATCCGGGTAAAAAAGCAAAATAAGCAAAATAAAAATAGCGCCAAATGCTTTATTTTTTCAGAATTCGTGGAGATCCTTAAGCTTTTTAAACTGCTCACATTAAAACTGTCCAAGCAAACTACTTAGAATCCGGAAGGTAATCAACCCTCAGCTTGAAGAAAAGTAACATCAAAATTGTCCACACCATACAAAATAATATTCTAAGAAGCACTGTCACTCCTTCTCGGTAACTACGATAGGAATAATGATGTCCATAAAGACCTTAAATCCACAATCACCCGAGTTTTAGTTTTGGCCATTATTTGGAACAATTTGCGAAAGTGAGGACATGCCTTCTTTTGTCGATGACAGAATGATTCTATTGGTGACTATAATTAAAATTTCTATAACTTTTATATCAAAATCCCTTGGCTAAAGTTTTTCAGGGTAGTAAAATGATCTGACGAGAGCACAAAAATAAAAGTAAAGCGAGAGAGATGGAGATAGCAGCTAGCCGGGGACCTTATAAACTCGCCCTAAGCGCATGATAGAATCAATGCTGGCCTTTGCAAATCCCCCTTGAATACGACGACGTCGCCACGTCCCCAGCCACCCTAGATTTATGATCCCAATTTGCTATACATCAGTCAATCGGGGCCAGCTGAGGAGAGAGAGAGGGGACCAGAGACCAGTTCTCGCAGTAACGGAACTAACCATCTAGAAGGCCAGATAACGGACCATTGCCATGTCGGCGCTGAGAAATGACCTATGATTACGTCCTAGGGCCTAATTTCGGTACCGTGCCAAGATATTTGTCAACTGCGGCGATTGTATAGATATATAGTACATTGGGAATCGATTGGTTTAAATTTACTTCCAGCCCAGTCAAGAAAAGCTCAATTTTATAGCGAGTAAAGGGAATAATTCGAAAGATACAACATACAAGTTTCTTATTCATCAAGACTTAATACACACATCCTATATAAATGAAAATAAAATTGAGTTGTAGAAATCTATGGACCAAACAATTTTGATTCAAATATTTTTGGTATCACTAAAAATACCGGTCATATTGACCACTGTATCTACCTAGAAACATACGGCGGTGAGTCAGCCTTTCACAAGTGACCAAGTACCACTTGTGAAATGCTGACTCGGCACAATGTGAGATGAAGCTTTATACAAAATTTTACTTAAAACCCAGTAGTTCTGGAGTCACGATTAGGTAGAACAATGAGAATATAGTGTATTTCTCTATCAGATATATCGAGATATACGATATAATCTACCTCTCTCGGTGCCTACTAACAGTAATTCGACAATAGAAAAACATTCTACCCTTATTCCGGAAATTCTTCTCTTCAAATGCGACGAAAGCTGATCAAAAAGTCAACGGGAAGATCACTAACACCAAACATCACACATTTATCACGTTTATTAAGCAAGACGCCAATAGTATTGATCGCGAAAATTGAGAAACGCGTAAAAATTGGAGGACGCTAACATTTTTCAAACGCCAGGGGCCTACAAAGGCGTTAGCACGGGCTGAAACAAAAAACCTCGCTGGCTCGCATACACGCAGACGTGGTGTGGGAGGGGATGTGGGTTCTGCGTATTGCGTTGTTGATCAACGGGGAACTATGTTATAGATACCTTTATTATCATCGTAACTTAGAGTGGGTATCTGTGTATGTATCTATTATTAGGGTTATTGTTCATTATTTCAATTTAATTATCCATTGCTAATAAAATTTAATATCGCATATTAACAACTACATTTATTATGTATCCTATTCATGGTTTTAAATTAGCTGATTTTTCATGTCTGCTATGCACGTCAACGAAGGAAATGCTTTGGAATGAGTCGTTGAAGGTAATGGAGTTTCTGTATTTGGCAACAATTTATTGAATACAAACTGAAACAGCGACTAAAAAACGACATAGAAATAATGTATATGTGACCGGCTTCGAAGAAAGGGGTCCTACGGCTAAATTTTCTTATTCTTTAACATGCAATTTATCTGACATCAATCGGACATAATTTGGCGAAGTAAGATAGTATTAAAGGGTACTGTTTGCGTACCTCGTTGTCACCTGGTGTGCTGTGTATTTTCATTTTCCTTATTTAAAGTAAAATTCGCATGAATAATTTATCAACTGCACAATATCAATAAGAAATCGACTTAATAAAATATTTTCAAACAGACATGTGCGTTGGAGATATACAGTTGAAAACATTATACTCGAGCAAAAAGCGTTCAAGTTTGCGAAACGCAGAAAAAAATTCGGTTCATAGCTGGAGAATTTCTTCGGCATCGAATTTAATTTTAATTTGTTTTCTGAGACACCTAAATAACGTCGAATAACGATGTAAATGCTGCACAGAAAAATACATTCTTATGTCCACAAAAAATTGCTTTTTAGACTACATATGTATGACTGGAATAAGCAATAATAATTTATGTTTTTAAATCAAAATGATGTCTACTACCTAATTAATATGATCTTGAAAAACAAATACACTTTGTGCCGGGCAGCGCTGTACTCTATTGTATATTTGTAACTATTATCAGCAACCGTAAGTATTCAAAATACAACATATCTTTTTAAACACTTTTTATTGATTCTCCAGAAGCTCAAGAATCATACAAACTCATTTTTACAATGGTTATTTTTGAAATGGCTGAATCTAAAATCAACAAATTGCGAACATTCATAAACTTTTCAGAAATGGCCTGCCTTTTTCGGGTTTCTTCACTTTTCAGTGTTTAATACCACCGATATTCTAGTATGCAATTGCAGTAACGAAACATAGAAATATAAATGGCGAAATCGCCACACAATGACAAGTCGTAATACTAAGACTCTTTTCTCAAAAAAAAATAATAGATAATATACTACTAAATTATAAATTTTGAAGTTTTGACGGTTTCAGTTTGCATAAATCTTATATTTGTAGTGCATAAACAGCCGCGGAACATGTGCAGTCAGAGCACTTTACTTGATCAGCAACGTGAATTGTGCCCTAAAACATACTCAAACACACCTCAAAGATGTTTATAACTCTGAAATGACAACGGAAAAAATCAAATAAACTACGTAATACTCCTGAAACATTTCTATATAACGTGTATCAAAACTGTCTGCTCTTAGGTTTAAACTTCAACATGAGACTTGTGAAAAATCGTACCCGATTTTTACAAACTTGTTTACAACCACTATTACATAAGAACATACGAAAACATAAATGCTAATCAATAGACAAGATTCCAAATATTTACTCGATCATGATCTGACATTTTTGCAGTAAGAGGTTTAGAAGAAGAAAAATTGGAAAGGCGAGTGTTAATTTAACACAGTTAAAACTGCAGAAAGCGGGTACCTCTTTCCACTTCTGTCGCGCTCATCTTTAAACCGAACCGTAGAAAATTATGATAGTGATACACTACATATAGAAACGATTAACTAATATATTACATTTTATTTTATTTGATTTTGATAAGTAGTTTCAGAGTTATGAGTCATCAAACACATGTCTCCATACTATTATTTAGCGCCGGGCAGCGCTGAACTCTAGACGCGTATTTCTTGAATTTTCTTCTTTCTTCTTGAATTCTTGATTTTAGCAGTAAAACCCCTTTCTTCCGAGCGGATGTAATAAACCTTCACATATAGTGAAGGTTTATTACACAAATTTCAGAAAGATAGGAAAGATAGGTTACAAAGCTAGCTACGCCGTATATTAAAACTCGAATTGACAATATGGTACAATTTAGACTCTTCATTTAAAAAAATAATTAAGATGATCAAACTTAACGGTGATACCAGAAACAATTTGCTTTGTCTCTAAGCAGATTGTATTAAAAGGGATAGATAAATTTGACAATACAGTTACTTTCTTGTGTGTCCAATACCTAAAAGTCCATAACACTTAACAATTTTTAATGAATTGTTCAAATTGTTTTAAAAATCAGTGTCTTTTTATTGAAATTAGTGCACCCATACATTTAGAATACCGAAGTACCGAAGTATCGAATCGTACAAAAATCCATAAAAATTCCTTCATTATCGATTCTCACAATAATACACCAGAACTGGACCAATGTTTTGTGAAATTACTGTAGATAGGCACCTATTATATCATTTGAGCAGTATTTGCCAGCAGTTAACCCATTCAAACAATCATTATATAAAGTTAAACAATACACAATTATCTCGGGGACAAAACCGTTTAAACATAACGGAAATAAGCAAATAGACCGACGGCCCCTTTCCACCGACCATTTGCGGGAAATCTTCAAAATGCGAATTGGAATGGTCGGTCTGGCGCGGTGTCCTGAAGTCTAGACATCGGATGGCGTTAAAGGCACCCACCCAGTCCCAAGCATGGTGTTTATTCAGTTCCAGTCCTCAAATACGACCGGCTACACACGGGCCTGCAGAGTAAATATTTTCCCGGCCGCTACAAACCCGCTCTACGTGCCTGCGTGAGTTTAACGAATGCCACGTCCATCCTCTCGTACCCTCCCTGTATGTGGGTATGGGGTTTATTCGGCGCTGGATATGCGAGAACCGCAGAAAACACAGAATGGGAAAACTCGGTTTGTTTCTTCACTAAACAATCGCGCTAAGCATAATAGTAACCCCACGGGGAACCCCTCAATTAATTGCTTGACATCATATTTGCGGAATGTTAGTTTTATGGAAGCTATAATGGTTATTCTTTCCTGTCATGAAGAAAAAATGGGAAAGTATATAGTGGGATAATTACTATATATACAAGGGAATTTGTTCGCCTGTAATATTATCAGTAGTGTGCGGATTCTAAGCATTTTGCTTGGATAGTTTTAATGTAAGCAGTTTAAAAAGCTTAATTAAGCTTAAAAGCGAATTCAGAAAAAAATAAAGCATTTGGCGCTATTTTCATTTTGCTTGTTTTGCTTTTTTCTGAATTTTGCAGTTATGCGCTTATTTTGCCATATTCTTGCTTATTTTAACTTTTTACGGATTTTTTGGGGTGTTTATACCAGTTTCTAGGGGGTTTAGGTCGCATTTGCGTCTCAAACATCGCAAAAATCTAATTTAAAAACGCATCTACTAGATTGTGATATACCAGCTATAACCGTGCGCTCAACACAACAGTTTTTCGACTTTTTAGTGTATTTGAAATGCTCTTAAGGATAAATGGCTGTCTGCCACATAGATAAAAAAAATCCCGAATTAATTATTCAAAACAATAAACTATTCTGCAGAATGTGGATGAAAATAGTATGTTATAAACTTGTAAATACATTGTTTCAGTAATACATATTAACTTTTAGAAAATAAACTGCTTCCGGGTTATGCCGTGTGTCAAGATTTGTTAATCCTGACGTTTCGCGCACCATGTTGCTCGCTTCTTCTAGAGTCGCATGCATACCTTCTCGGCTCTGTTGAACAAAGTGTTAATAACACTTCTCTTGTGTTGGGGGTGGTGGTGTGATTTGGCGTTCAAGTACCGATCGGTATGTGTCTTCTTACGGTAGACTGTATGTCCAAGCCTACCCGTTGACGTTCTGTATACCAGCACATCCAAGAAATGCAGCTGATTATCCTCTTCTATTTCCATCGTGAATTTGATGGAAGGACTAACATTGTTCAGGTGGTTAAGGAACTCAGTAAGTTTATCTCTACCGTATGGCCAAACCACAAAGGTATCGTCGACATATCTGACCCAGTGCTTGGGTTTGAAAAGACTTGACCTAATGGCTTTTTCTTCAAACAATTCCATGAAGAAATTAGCGATTACCGGTGACAAAGGTGATCCCATGGCTGCACCAAGTATGTGGTGGAGAGACAACACTCTACAAGATCCGGTACATCGGTTGGTAGACCTACTACAAGCAGAGGACATTCGTCAAGAGGTTTCCAGGATAATTAGGAAAGCTACCCCGCCGAAGAGCAATATTACCAAAGAAGAAAAGTACTCTCTAAAAACCATCAAGGACATCGATCCTCTGGAAATCTGGAAATCGATCCCAACGCGGTCAGGTGGAAAAGCACATGGAGCGGTAGCCCCAGATGTGCGCAGTCAGGTGTATAAGGGAGACTTTCTTGGTAGGTCTTATCGTATTCAATTAGCTTTGAAGAAGCGAGCAACATGGTTCGCAAAACGTCAGCACTAACAAATCTTGACACACGGCATAACCCGGAAGCAGTTTATTTTCTAAATGATTCTGGCCGTGAAAGCCTACCTACTTACATATTAACTTAATACTTTTTTTCTTCAATTTGTTCAAGTACGTTTAAATATAGAGACATTTTGGACTAAGAAGAATGTGTCACGTAGTTAAATCTGCGCCGAAAAATTCAAGCACAAATGCACGCGCGCAACTAGGTGGAAAACCACATGCTTCTTAGTTCAATTAAGTCCCTCAAAAGCAAACAGTGTTAAGTTACATTGAAATCCTATGTTCTTTACACAGTATACCTCTGAGGTGCTCAATTTATCTCTACCTGCGTATAATAAGCGAATTCACTTTTTTTAATAAAATATAATTATAATATATAATTATTGTGTATAGTTTATATCTATTGTTAAATATCAATTTCCTCAGTTTTACCAATGTTTTGTATGATGTGTATGTGCTAATAAATACATATATACAAAAAAATACATGGTATACGGATTCCTATAACGCTTTTTTGTGTGCTTTTTTCTCATTTTTCGTGCTTATTTTAAGCCCTTGTTTTCCAAGAATAAGTGGTTATAACTCCGCACTCTAATTATTTATCAGTATTAGTAGTTACTAGAAAAAAAGTAACACATGAAATAAAAATCATGAAAACGAAAAGTCTTTGCTGGAAAACACATGTAAAAAAGAATCGTGAAGAATTTAGCTTAAATGACAAGCAAATCTGCTGGCCTACTGTAATATCGTTGTTTTAACTGACCAATTCATATGATATTAGATAATATAGCTTTGTAAACATCAATACTAAGTATTCTAGGTATCCTCAGGTGCTCTTTATAAAAAAAAGAAGAAGGTCAGCTACCTGAGTTGGTCAACCTCATCAGGTAATCCTTTTGATTCTCTAAACCACTTGTTTCAGTAACCACTCAAACATCGCGTTTCCTGAAAGACGCTATCAGCAAACATCACAAATTAAGAATAGTTAAAATCGTTGACATACTGTTGATATCCTTCAAGTTCTTCTACTACATTGAGAACCTCAAAAACCATAAATAAAAGTCATCGAGTTTCGGAAAGCTATGGTTTCATAACGAAGAAACAAATATTTTTCAAAATGTACGATGTTGTCACATTGTACTAACTGATCATCATGGCCTTCCAAATTTTTTGATGTATTAGAAAGTTTCAAAAAGGAAATATACGCTTATCTCCTAGAATTTCGGACAAACAAATCGAAAAACAACCCCCTGCAGAGCTTTCTAGACTCCTCAATATACAAAACGATCGAATTTATTCTAGAATATCGCAATTTGCTCTAACGTTATAGTAAATAACCGGGGCGATGGAGAACGAAGATTTCACATAATATCCTGAAAGGGATGTCCCGTATTTTGAAAGCGATCACCGCGCAACCTATCGGCCGAAACTCGGCAGCCTTCTTTGTATCCGCTCGGCCATTGTGCGAGGCCAACCCCTTTGTGAGTCCCGCAGTTGCTGCGAGAAAATATGTGTGTACCTTTCCCCTGAAACCGACTGACGGCGGCGACGTCCGTGATGGAGAAAACGGGATTTCCCCGCAATACAATTCCACCACGACGACAACGACGACGCACAGTGGTCCATTTTGCACTTTTAGCTCAACAAAATTACTTTTTTTTTCTAAATTAACTTAAAATTGTCGTAATATAAGCCGAAAATAGTGAAAACCCTCAACCATAAGGGGGGGGGGGGAATGTTTTAAAGGGTTTGAAAAATATGGAAGTAGTTATAACTGCACTCAATTTCAGAATTTAAAAATAAAACCTAGGTCGTGCGCGGTATCGTGTGCGGAAAAAATTTTACTGAATCATATGGTTTACGAAATAAACCATATGCTATGGAATTATGGAAAAAAGCTATTTTTTGATCAGTTGAGTGTCCAAAACTGGCTTAAAGGGCTTATAATCGCCGTCATCAGATACGCTAAATCATTGACGATCGATAAAATATCAGTTGCCTTCTCTACCAACTAAATACAAAAGTATTGCCTGACATTTTCTTCATGATTGCAGCTACTGCAGATGCCATAACTGATTATGGTTTCTTTCGTAAAACGTATGATTTATGGACAAGAATTTTTTCAATCAAATGTTGTTTCTCATTAAAATATCTATCCAATGATGCCACACACGACCTAGGTTCTGGTTATTCCACTCCATGCAGTTATCAATCTTTCGGTATATTCTAAGAATCAAAACTCTTAAATAAGTCAGGTATTTTTATGTTATGTAAATTAGTTTCCTGAGCCTCTCTGACATATAGCCAAGTGCTCATAGTGCTCTTTCCTAATCTGTTCAGAAAACAGTTGAATTCCAAACTGTTCCCAAGCTATTTTGAAAAAAAAAACAAAAAATGTCATTTTTTAATTATGGTCATAACTTATTTATTTGTGATCCAATCAAAAAAGCGTTTTGATATTATAAAGGCACTTTTTTGTCTACAATTTGATTATGTCAGTTTAAAATTTTTTTTGCCAATGGATTAGTCAGAAACAAACGAAACTTTTCTTTTTCTTATGGAAGCCATGTTGGTTTTATACGTGTTTGGATTCATCATTTCTTTCTGAGTAATTTGGTATGCCACATGCCATGTTTTGAATCCAATAAGATAATAGAATTGACTGAAGATTGTACACTTCGAGAATTGCTGAAAATCGCATGGTGCCATGGAAGACATGTTGTGTTCAATGTGATATCTACCCATCTGCACCCATCTGTTGAACAAAATTGATGAAAACCCAGAATTTTATAAAAAAAAATATTATGGTCCGATGAAACATTATCTAACTGCCGTATTTTTAACTGAAACAAGACGCATTACTGGGTACTGTGCCCGCGAAAATCAGCACCTTTTTGTTCCGCGACATAATCAGGTGTGGTTTGGTTTTAAAGTGTGGTGCGGCATAGGGGTCAACCGATTAATCGTACCAATTTTTTATAACAAAAATTTAACTTCGGAGAGGTATCGGCAATATTGCTCTCTGAGGACGTGGAAGAAATAATAGACGATATACCGTTGGCCTTACGCTAAGGTATGTGGTTGCAACAAGACGGAGCATCTGCACATAATACCCGAATTGTGAGGAACTATTTAGATATTAGACATAAACGGAGAGTAATTGCTACCTATTCAGAAGTATCGTAACCACCAAGATTGCCGGATGTTACCCCTTGTGATTTTTATCTATGGAGTGACTTAAAAAATAAGGAGTATGGTGTTTATAATTTTGGAAACGTTGGAGAGTTACGTGACACCGTCATCGCCGCTTTCAATTCGATTGACAGAAGAACCCTCGGTAAGGTCACCGTATTACGGAATCCTGTGAAAAATGCCTCCACGAAAATGGCGAGATTTTTGAAAACATTATTTAGTTTGTTAAAATGTTGTTACTTTTTTATGTTGTGTAGTTAGTACAAATAAATACATTCCAAAAATAAATACATTCCTATAACTTGACTATGGGCACATAAATACTGCACCACTCAAATGTTCTTTTCACGGCACCATGCGATTTTCAGATATTAAAAGAAAATTCAGCTTTGTCGGCTTATTGTGTTCTAAATATGGCATGTGGCATACCAAATTACTCAGAAAAATTCTGAATCCAAACCTGTATAAAACCAATATGGCGTCCATAAGAAAAACAAAAGTTTGTTTCTGTTGAATTCATTGGCGAAAACAGTTAAAACTGATATAATCAAATTGTGGACAAAAAGTGCCTTTATAATGTCAAAACGCATTTTTGATGGGATCACAAATAAAGAAGTTATGACCATAATTAAAAAAATCATTTTCTGTTTTTGTCAAAATAGCTTGGAAACAATTTGGAATTCAACTATTTTCTGAACAGATTATGAAAGAGCACATAAATATGCACTACTTTGCCCATTTAACCGATTTTCTATCTTTAGTAATAACACAAGTACCCATACAATCCAACGTCCCGTGAGACACACTGTATAAAGCAAATATGACGTATTATGACAATATTACCTACGTGGTTATGCAACCAAGTAGGCAAAAGGAACATTTTGCAAAATTTGTTTCTAGTTGTTGCAAAAACAAAACTGTAAGCGTAATTTGATTTCCAAATTTTTATTAATGAATATTTAGTACTAAATCAAGTCTCATCCTCAGACATTGGGGCCATATTAAAGTTTACACCAACGACATTCACAATCACTTGGCAACAAATTGTTCAACAAAACAATCGAGAATTTATGCGGAAATTAATAATTAGTACAAAAACCTACATCATACTTTACCCCGTTACTGTACGATATCTAAATTTTCCAGGATGGCAAACTGATTGGTTTTAAGACATTTGGTTATCTAAGAACATATTTATATCACTTTGGATTAAATTGGACCAACTCGCTAAAATAATTTTGAACGGCTAGATTCGCATTTCGGCCACTGTGCGACGTCCGTGTTTTCCGTCCGCATAAATTCTCATCTTCAGTGAGAGAGCGGGTTTTCCGGTCCCGGCGAACGCGACCGCGTGCATTGTTCGGCCTGAAAAATAGCCCGGAATTTTTTTCGCTATGCAGGCAGCGTGGTCTAGGGGCATTCTTAAAACACACCGTGATATTAAAAAATGGTTTCCGGTTGCTGCCCCTCGTCGCCAGTAATAATAAAGAACCGCGGATTGAAGGTATGGGGTTTCCATCCCTCCTGTCTGCAAGATAAATTAAATTGAAGAGAAATCCATTCAGGTCCTCTGGACTGAGGTATAGTACAAAGAAAAATTGTGGGGACTTTACGTGCAAACGAAATTCTGTTTCTACATAATAACGAAAATGAGGTTTTAAAACTTGGTGAAGATGCATATTTGTCAATCCAACATTTTGTTACATGTATTAAAAAAAGAGAAAAGGAAACCCGCACGTCACAGGAGAAGTCCAATAGTGTTAATACATTTCAGACACATTCTGTTGTAGATGTCATGAGATAAAAAAAGTCAACATTAAGTCGAAAAATGACTAGAAAAACAGCCATTCAAATCGAAATTTAGCCCTGTCACTCCTGTCATTACTAAATGTATCATTACTTTATAAGAAAATCATACTTTACTCTTATTGAGAATTATTTGAAGATACAGGATAACAAATGACGGAAAACTATACGTATGTCTACACTCTACAAGTAACATTAAATACAACTAAAAAATTATAGAATGAAGACGTACGGATATTATTATTCAAGTGTTATAACCAGTGGCCGGACAAAAATGTATATTTTCCAGTGTCGTGCACGGGACACGTGCTGGTGGGGACGCGGCTAGCCGGTCTGGCTTCGGCTCATGGTATACATACCACCACTACACCTGCTTTGGCGTTGATCGAGTACAGTCGCTTGCCTTGTTTAAATTTCCGCTTCGTCGATAGATAATTTGAGCAGCTTCTTTCAATTGTGTTGTTTCTTGAAATTTTGTGTGAATATCTGTTTTTATTTTACATTTCCAATTTGTTCTTCTGTTTTATACTTAGAGTTGAATTATTTTTTTTATTTTATAGTTGTACTTAGTTTGAAAATCCTGCAATGAATCGTTTGCTAGCTGAGTTTGGCAATACTTTCACGTTCGTTAAGAAAGGGGAAGTGGTTTGCAATTTCTGCTCACGAAATTTAATTATTCGTAGTAAACAATGTCTTCGGGCTCATGTAAAAACAAAAAAACTCATGGAAATGTATCAGGAACGTCAACTAAAAACTTTTTTGATGATTTATGTAAAACATTTATTTCTGCTAATATACCTTTAACAAAAATTAATAATCCCGTTTTTAAAAAAATTATCAAAAAGTATACTGGACGAGACTTACCCGATGAATCCACAATTAGAAATTATTACGTACAAGGGCAATATGACAAAACAATTTCTAAAATAAAGTCAAAACTATCCGATAAATATATTTGGGTTTCTGCAGATGACACTACGGATATGAAGGGTAGATGTGTGGTCAACGTCGTTGTCGGATTGTTGGACCCGCAAGACTTATATAAACCCTATTTAATATCTACTTAGTTTCGCGGTACCGTCAAAGCTGAAGACATATGTACAATAGTAAATGACGCCATAAAAAAGTAGGAATCACAGACGCTACCAAAGTATTACTGTTTGTTTCTGACGCTGCTGCGATTATGTTAAAAGTTGGAAAATTACTTAAACAACATTTTTCAAATATTCTTCATTTGACATGTTTTGCACACGCTATTCATGGAATTTGTGAATTTATTCGGGAAGAATTTCCAGACGTGAATACGCTAATAAGCACATGCAAAAAAAAATTATTGAAAGCTCCTTCCAGATTGTCTCTTTACAAGGAAAAGTGCCCTAATCTACCTTTTCCACCACAACCAGTTATTACGAGATGGGGTACATGGTTAGAAGCGGCAATTTTGTATGCAAGAAACTTTGATAACATCAAACCCTTTGTCTTAAATTTGCCTGATGAAGCAGTTAGTATTAAAGACTGCAAAAAAGTACTATCATTACAAGATTTGCATGAACAATTAAAATTTATTGATACAAATTTTGCGCAAGTATTGCCAACCATAAAGTTTCTAGAACAACAAAATGTTGAACTTGCAAGCAGTTTTCAAAGGATTGAATCTCTGTACGAAAGGTTATGAAGCATTGAAGCACCAATCAGTAAAAAATTACAAAAAAAAATTGATGCGGTAGTACATAGAAATCCGGATTTTAATATTTTAAAACAAATCTCTACGAATTCATTTACGGATGAAGGAATTTCTCAAAAATATTCCAATTTGGTGTTGGTTTATTCTTTTGCGCCTGTGACTAGCTGCGATGTAGAAAGATCATTTTCAAGGTTTAAAGACATTTTAACAGCTAAGCGAAATAATTTTACTGAAGATAATTTAGAAAAATATGCAGTAATACAATCGTTCAATGCATATCCAAGAAATGAGTAAAATATTTCAGTGGGCACGTGTTGCATATAGTTACGACAAACATTTAATATTAAATTCACTCGGTTTACGAGCGACCGCCAGGCGCTTCGCGTCTATGGATATCAATCCAATCGACCGCATAAGTCGTCATTGACTCATGCGTGCCCGCTACGCACACTCATAGCTGGGCGACTTCTAACACTGCGAGACATACATTTTTGTCCGGCCACTGGTTATAACTTATAAGACGTCAATAGACACATGAGTACGTTGGGGCAAGATGAGCGATGCGAGGAGTGCCCAAATAAACTAAAACAAAGGAAAAGACTTTTGAAGAAGATAGAACCTTTTTTGCACTAAACATTAAGTTTTGCTGAATCACCTTTCGTTAAATGTTCATTTCAACCCCTGTTATGTTTTACCCAAACAAAAACAAAAACAACACGTTTTTTAGTATCTATTTCCAACAAATAAGCTCACTTGATCTGTAATT
Source organism: Aphodius sticticus (assembly GCA_963966075.1). Classification (NCBI taxonomy): domain Eukaryota; kingdom Metazoa; phylum Arthropoda; class Insecta; order Coleoptera; family Scarabaeidae; genus Aphodius; species Aphodius sticticus. The sequence continues at coordinate 14,218,371 of OZ014513.1, forward strand.
TTTCGTCAGCTCTAGCAATTGATTACAGCCCACGTTTGCGTAAATCACTTTCGGGTAAACTACCCCAACCCGGACACGGGGTTTGGAGGGTGGTAAAAAATCGCTCGTTACAGTTTTTATTTTGGGCACCGAGAGTTCTAATTCATCCAGCTGCTGGGGGGTGGAATTCGCAAGCCGACGCTTGCCCACTCACCCCAAAATAAATCCACCCGAGCGAACACGTATAAAAAGTCGAACGAACAACGGTGTACGCCACTGAATCCGTCGGGAATAACACAACCGCCCACGCGGGCAAAAAAAGCAAAGCGTACAGCTCCAGATATATATGTAAAGCTGGCCACCATCAATTTTGCCGTGGGCCAGAACTATTTGAATCAATCGGCCATTCAATATGTTGATGGTATTTTATTTTGGGGCTACCCGTTAATTTTGTACGGTTTAAAACACTGCTGTGCTGTAGTAAAAAGGCTGGTCACCACCGTTGGGCAGCCTTTTTTAATGAAGCCATTATTTCTACGACTAACAGATTTATTTTTATTGATCTGGTATGTTGTTGTTGTTCCGTTGGATATTTTGCCATTCGGATGGCATACGTTGATTTTTTTCATTCAATTTGTTTGGAAAAGCGGACTGGGCACCTGCAACTGACGTGTGTTTATTAAGGGGGCGTTCACACTAACGACAATGTCGTTTGCTTGTCGTTTGCTATGACAAAGTCTGGCAGGCACAATTTTTCAATGCTTTTTCGTTAATTAAAAATGTTCATATTAACAATAATTCTAACCATTTTAATACACTGCTCAAAAAAATTAGGGGAACACTTTTTTCTAAACCTGTAACTTTTTAAATAATAGTTCTGGGCAAATAAAATTTGGTATCCTTTAAGGGCATATATTTAACTAAAGAAAATTACAAAAACAATGTTACAACTCTCGAAAAATAAAATGAAAAAACTGTCAAGTATGCTTTGAATTCACCTATGAAAGCCTACTAAAGATGACAAATGAATAGTTGTCAGTTTTCGTTAATTAGAAACGTCATTAGAAGTAAAATGAGGCATCTTAGCGAAGTGCAAGTTGCTCGTGCTGCCGCCCTTAGTCAGCATGGCCATTTTTCTCTCTACATCGTTGTACCGTCACAGCAGGAGACCTCCTAAACCAACGTTTCCCAACCGCCGGTCCGCGGACCGGTGCCGGTCCGCAGAAATATTTTACCAGTCCGCGAAAAATTTCGCCCGTATCAAGGCGGCACAGCGCCCGGCGCCGTCGCGGCTTGTTCTCTTCTGTGCAGCTACGAATCATTAACGGCAAGAACATACATTTGTAGGTATTTCTTTATAAATATAGTAAGCGTCGCAAATTGTGTTGCTTAACTGTTAACAGAAGATGGGTATGTTGTTTCTATTGTATTTACATATATTCTTATATTATTTTTCTATACTTCATACACACAGAAAAGTGATCTCTCGAACGAAGAGAGAATTACTTGGCTGAAGTAGTTGGTAGGTTCGTATATACGCGAGAGATTATTGACTTCAACCAAGAAATTTTATTTCTTGGAATAATTACTAGATCTAAGAAAGTGATGAAGTAAGTAAACAGTCTTGAATGAAGTGTATATTTTTATTCCCGGTAAATATTTTTAGCTACTTAATGTAAGAATTTTAAAGATTTGGCACAAATACGTTTTCTATTGCTAATTAACAAGATAGGTATGTTATATTTACTTACTCGTTCTAAACTGTTGCGTGCGTTACATCAAACTATTCCGTGTTGAAACGTTTATTGTACACTATAAATCACAATACACATCCCCAATAAATCACAAGGCACATCCCCTACGGGTACGTCGGTGTTGTTTTGGTACTAGAGGCTCCTATATGGCGCTATCACCACGCGCGGGCGCGCGAGCCTTCACAAAGCACGGTGCGCATATTTATTCCAGAAGAAACGGATTACTTGAAAGAAGTGAGAATCACTTCAGTTAAATAATTGGCGGGCTTTTATTCAGTAAACAATACTTACTTATATTAAATGTCTTATATTTTCTTGGATCAAGTAACTACGCACTTGGACGGATTTACTATTACTTCGTTCGTTTACTTCGGAGTTTACTTCGGAGAAATTAACATTCTTGGGACCAAAAATTCAATTACTTCTTTCAATACAATATTGGTTCTTATAAAGAAAGAATTTATTTGTTGACAGCATTTATCTGAGAAATTATTTTACTTATATTGAGTATGTGGCATTTCTTGTATATACCTAACTTTCTACATCCAAGTAAATATGCATTTGAATCTAGTAAATAAATTCAAGAAATTATGTTTTCTCGTTATAAATAATCACTTTTCTGTGTGTATTTGCTATAGCTATCACTAACTGGCACTAATACCAGTCAATAAAGATGCGTGTAAAACATGCACAAACAGTATATTCCAAATACATATCATCTTCTTTTATTCTGAACTACTATATTATACGATCATTAGTTTGGTGGTGGCAACATTGCTTACCTCTACATACAACATAGTTTACGATTTGTGTATGCTCCACCCCTGTATTGTGTTAGATCGCTTGTCTTTTATTTTATCGCGCTCGAGCGTATTGTTTTTGAATATTGTGTCTTATAGTGTGTTGTGTGGTGTTTCGGAAAATAAATTTTCTTTCGTAAAACTTGAAGCCGTACAAAATGGAAGTACCTAAAAAAAGTCAAACAGCAAAACGTTCCTACTTTCTTTGGTGAAAGCAAGGACAATATTCAGGAGAAAAGTACCAAGTACCAAGTACCAGTGCTTCAAGTGTAGACGGGCAATAGGAAAATAAATGGGTCGATACTTCTGAATATACAATACAACCAAAAAAGAGCAAAGGTAACTTTATTAGGCAATATGATAAGGAGTATTAAAAGTTCGGTTTATTGTACCCCTGGCAGCGAACTATCGCCACTGCCTTTGTGTGTAGTACGTTCAGAAATTCTTTCAAATGAAGCTATAACGCCTTCAAAACTAGCTCATCATTTACATTCAAAGCATAGACATTTTACTGATAAGCCACTGGACTTTTTTGAAAAATTAAACGATCAGATGAAAATTCAGAAAAGGCAAATGAAAATTATGATGACTAAATAGTAACAAGTCACTGCTTCAAGAGTCTTATTTCGTAGCTCTTCGTATCGCTAAAACAAAAAACCATTCACTATTGGTGAGGAGTTAGTAAAGCTTTACGTCTTAGATGTCGTTCAATAAATTTTGGGTCCTCAAGCTGCTACAAAATTAGAGGCTGTACCACTATCTGATACCAGAACTCAGAAAAGAATTAATGACATGGCCACCGAAATTGAAATACAAGTTATAGTGTTTGTATAAGTGTCCACTTTTTTAGGTCGAAAACAGTTTAAGCATGTACAGTGTAAAAATCAATTTTATTCAGAAGTTACATAATTTACACAAGTATTTAAAATTACGTACCTACTTAAAAAAATTAACAAAAAATCAAAATGGCGGCGTACCGGCATTTCTTCTCAAAACTCGTTTTAAAATCATCAAATGCGTTGAGTCGAGTATCTCAGCCAATTCATAACCGATTGACTTGAAATTGAGACAATCTTAACCGATACATATACCAGTCCAGCAAGTTTTTTTTATGAAATTTTCAAAACTTCATTTTGGTTACAGCTATTTGGTTACAACATTGTCGAATAAACAGTGTCCAATTTGTGTTAAATAACATGCCAAAAAAATACTATTTGCTAAAATGCTACGTACTGGACTGGGTTTGGATCAATGAATACATAAAATCTGTCTATGTAGTAATTTTAAATCAGTCAGATGTGAATTGGTTGAGATATCCGACCGTTTTTTAAATGCAAATGATTATAAAGCAAAAGACTTGCGTCAAACAGAATTTCTAGCAGAATATTTGATTATTGAATACGTAGGTATAATTTTTCTACCTCCAAGGGTGGTATTACCCCTTAATTGTCAGCCGGTCCGCGAAATATTTCTCCTACTTTTGCCGGTCCGCAGGCGTAAAAATGTTGAAGAACGCTGTCCTAAACAACCTAAGACGAGCACATGGAATAGAAATTTCTGATCAAACTGTGATCAAACAGATTAAAAAAAGCTAATTTAAAACCAAGAAGACCTGTCCACGCACTACGATTTACGCAGCATCACAAAGCAGCGCGAATGAGGTTTGCTCTGGATCACAGAGATTGGCAACTTCATCATTGGACGCCTGTACTGTTTACAGACGAGTCCAGATTTTGTTTAACTCGTTTGCGACGGTCGAGTACGTGTAGATTAGGGTGGCTCTTATACAACACTTTTAAAATTTTTTAATAATTTTTCGTGGTCTACCGTTCAGTTTAGTTCCATTCTATGAAAAAAGAGCTCTGTGGAATTTGGTAAGAGGGGCAAGGTGTGCCCCTAGGCCCTTGAAAATGCAAAATAAACCAAAAATTACATAAGAATCCAATTAATTTTTTTTTACAAAAATTTTTCTGCAGTAAGTAATTAGCAAAAAAAATACTGTTAAATTATATTAAATTATATGTAAATTGTATTAAATTAATAAACTATAATAAATAATTAATTAATTAGTATCCATAGTACCTAGTATTTAGCTTATAGTACTTAGTAGCTTATAGTACTTAGTATTTAGCTTATATAATTCTATAAGACTATTACTTCAGTTCACTTCAGTATACTAGAAAAAACATTTATCGAGAAAATATTTACAAAATAATAAACACGAAATAAAGAGTTAATAATTTACAAAAGAAAATGTCATGATAAATTAAAAATCCTGGAACCCGGAAGAAGTTTATTTTCTAAAAATCCTTATTCTTCGATAAAGTTTGTTTTCTGCTATCTGGGAACTTTTGGCGGTACTGACTTACAACTTGAAGCACATATTGCTTCTGTTGCTCGTTTTTTGTAAATAAGTTATTGTAGTCCACCATTAGCTTCACGCCTATCTCGGCCGGATCGTTTACAACGTTCAGTTTCTTAACCAGGCTTAGAGCATTGACAAAATCTTTATTTTTATGCCACTGCGATCGAATCTAGTGAAAAATTGCCTTGTTTTATTAGAAAAAAGTTGTGCGATTCCATTGATTATTATTTCTGGGATTTGCTTTATTTCCACTTTAATCCTTTTAACATTTTCTTCTTATACGTCTGTTTCACGATTTAATGCTTTGACCATTTTCATTTTTGATTGAGAAGGCAAATTAGAATCAAAGAACGCCAGGACGATGGATACAGGGGATAGATACCATAAATTATTTTTAATGTTTTCTAAAGCCACACGAGAGATGGCACGATCAATAACCTGATATTTATAAAGATGCGAGAGAACCCTAGAATTCAAATATGGCGGTTTCGCTGCAGAAGGAGCACAAAACCACGCTTCGACAGATATGCTGATTAGGAAAATGCATTTTCCTCATGCGCTGATAATTTAAATTCATCGCGAAACATGAATACTTTCAAGCAATGAATACCCTTTGCCATCCACCTTGCATGATGGATAGCCCCTGGGACACGGAAGGACACTCCGTGTTTCGCCAAGAAAAATAGCAGTCAATTCTAAAAATTCTCTATAATCCTCTCTGGTATGTTGTTCTTGCAAAGCGTCTCGTACAAAATCAAGAATTCGGCATACATCGACCGGATCCAAATATTCCTTGACATTTTCATGCTCGATTCAGGTTTTAGAATGATTAACGTTAACTCCAGACCAAGCATTTTGGAACTTTTTTAAGATTGGTAGAGTTGGGCCTGTACTTTTCCCAACTGTCTTTTACTTGAAAACAGTTTTAAATAGATTTCGTAAATCTGATACCGACTGGGTAAATAGTTAATACTAAAGGTTCTTTTCTAGAAAGTTTTCAATCAAAACACACGTACCTTTAAAAGTGCGATTTGATGCTGTGTCAAAAAGTAATGCTTTCACGTAATCCTGAAGGCCCCATTCCGCAAGCGTTTCACAAACAGCTGTTGCCTGTTCTTTACCAACCCCCGATTGCAATGCAAGTACACCAAGAAGTTGATCAGTACCACAATTTCAAGGGTAATCAGGCTATCCATTTTTGAGGGCCGAGGGGCACACTTCACACTTATCGGATTAACTTCAAATTTCGCTCAGCTTATTTTTTTATATAAAGGAACTAAATTGAGGGGTAGCACAAACAAAAAATTCAACTTGAAAAATAAGAGCCACCCTAGTGTAGATACGTGTGGATAGACGTCCTGGTGAAGGCTACACAGCCGCTACTGTACAGGAAGTGGATAGATTTGGTCGTGGATCTGTGATGGGTTAGGCTGGAATAAGTATAGATAACAGAACTGATCTTGTCGTGGTTCCTGGTAGACTAAATGCCATGAATTACATCGAAAACATCTTTGAGGACCATGTGGTGCCTGCAGCATATGGCGTCCGTCAAAATTTCATCCTAACGTAGGACAATGCTAAGCCACATACCGCCGGCATCACCAAAAGCTTTTTACATGAACGTGGGATTCAGGTCATGGAATGGCCGGCGTTAAGTCCTGACCTGAATCCCATTGACCACGTGTGGAACCAGCTTGACCGATCCGGTCGCAAGCGCCCTAATCCACCACTAATCATACAGGAACTGACACAAGCCTGACTGAGGAATGGGAAAGCATACCCCAAGAATCTCTTCGCAGACTAGTGCGAAGCATGCCACGCAGGTGTAAGGAAGTGATTCGTGCTCGTGGAGGGCATACACTGTATTAAACCTCACCAATCCACAGAAAATCCGACTGTCATCGATACTATGACAGTAATTTCCATTTTGTTTTGCGTTACTAATTTACATTTTTAAGTGTAACTTAGAAGTAACTAAGAGTTGTAACATTGTTTTTGTAATTTTCTTTAATTAAATATATGCCGTTGAACTATACCAAACTTGATTTGCCTAGAACTATTATTTAAAATTTAAAGTATTCTTAATACAACATATCAAAAATCTAGAATGACTGAACTAATAAGCACACTTTTACAGTAACATGTATCTACATTCCGTTCTAGAAATTTATTAAAATGCTTCAATGTTGTTGTGATCATTCGTGATTTTCTAGCTATTTTAAAACAATGTACAATTCACCAATTTATGACTTCAGTGGACATCAGTTTGGTTTAAAGTATCGATCAAAACACGTATTTTAACCTCCTAAATACGTATACCAAATACTGAAATATAATCCAAACAACTGGGTCGACACTTTTCAATTTCACCAAGCACTCATCCATTATTAAAACATCAACCATTAAATATTGCAGCTAGCCGCCAGTTTTACCCGTTGTTAATGCCACGTCCGTCGCACCTAATCCGACAAAATTGTTGTCTCGCCCCCAAAACAAAGGCCACTCGCTCGGACGTTGCTCGCAACTGACCCAGATAAATGTAGTCAATTGCGTTGAATCGAGATTAATATCCTATTCCAACGTACTAAGCTCAGCTCCTCACTGTTCCACAGTCCCCTTTGCCTCTGAAAACCGGTATGAGAAACCCACGAAACCCCACAAAACCCCACGAAACCCCACCAAGCCCCTCAATATCATCCCAGCTGAATCCCACCCATTCCCCCCTTATTCTCTCTTGTCGGATGGCGTCTGGCTCAGATCTGGCCAACATTTAATTAAATTTCAAGTGGCCTCTGAATACGCGTTCTCGCCTCCCGCGTACCGCCGATGACGTAAAAATGACGCCCATTTGCGAGGCCGTCCGCATCACTTGTCAGAGGACGACCGCTATAATTTGAATTTTGTCTGGTCCGTCCGCGCACTCCACAAAATTGGAGATTGCGAGCCCTGAAGAGGGCCATAAATCATACGATCGCGTGTTATGCTCGCCGGAAGTGAAGTTTCTACGAATTTACAAGAATTGGAACGGTTGTAATTCAGAAATTGGTGTTTGAGGAGGAGTGTGATGGAAAAGGATGGTTGAAAATATGCAGATTTGATTATATTTTATGGATTATTCCAAGAGTTTTAGTGATGCTTGGGCATATATTTAACTAGTTTCCCCTTCTGTTGTTCACCGTTTCTGGAATCGGTTTCGGGAGACTGGCCAGTATCTAAGAACAGCTAGACAAAGTCGCAATCGAAAAACTACTGAAAATCAATATCGATTACTATCGATTATTGGCCTTTCCTCTCTACGTCAGCGTACTGCCACAGCACGAGACCTCCTAAACGACCTGAGACGAGCACATGGAAGAGAAATTTCTGATGAACCTGTTAGAAACAGTTTAAAAGAAGCGAATTTGAAACCAAGAAGACCCGTCGGCGCACCACGCCTTACGCATCATCACAAACCAGCACGAATGAGGTTTGCTCTGGATCACAGAGATTGGCAACTTCGTCACTGGATGCCTGTACTGTTTACAGACGAGTCCAGATTTCGTTCAACTCGTTGCGACGCACAGTGTGAAAAATTCCCAAAAAGCTGGCCAAAATTCATATTTTATAGTTTTCAAAATAAACAGAATTGACCCCACATGACAACTCTTTGATATCACACGTATCAGAATCGTAAATTGTAAAAATGTTTGCAGAACCGGTTAAGAATGGTATCAGTTCAAAGTTGTCGATTTGTGCACAGCGTATGTTTGGGTGTTTGACACCATTGCAATTGTAATTTTCTGTGGGCTTGTTGACAATAACTTTATTATTTTTCTAAAATGAATAGTGTTCCTCAAGGTATGTAAATACGTTTTATAATTTATTCTGTGCAGTTAAATAATTTAACATGTTTTTTGCAACGTTTATTACAACGTAGCAAAAATTTTATAAACTTAAAGTTCGCCTAGACTTTTATAAAATTCCCCGCATATCCCCGGTTAGAATTATAGCTCATTGTAAAGATCAGACTTTGTACTTTTTGGATATGTAGACAGTTTCTCCTCATACTTACTCAAAATGATTTTCTGTTTATTTTTAGAATGTAATACATACAATTTACGTATGCGTCTAAGGGAAGGCTGTTTAATTTTTTTCTTATTAAGCTAGACGAGTCAACTTTGTTGGAGGATTTCTAGTACTATGAGATGTTGTTGAGGTTGGATTGATTTTTTTTTGCCAAAAATTGCGTCATCCTTTAAATTTTTTAATAGTGTTTTAATAGGACGACTTGAAAAACTGCCGACAACTGAGCATAAAAATTAAATAATGTTTTAATATTATAATTAATTGTAGCAATAAATAACAAAAAATGAGTTTTGCTGATCTTGGTAATAAAAATTGCTGAAATGTCGTTTTTGGATGCAGGCACATGTGCCTTGATATTGAAAGGGAACGATTCCAAAGCAAATGATTTTAGACGCAAAAAACAGTTTTAAAACTCTGAAATTAGCCATAATGACAAATATTCAGCAATTAATAATTTTGACGCATGGTATAACCCGGAATGAATAATTTATTTTCTAACATCAGCACAATTAGTACCAAATATCAACGGAACTTGAAAATAAAGAAGACAGTTCCGAATATGCAGATGTAGAAAATGAAGTATGTACTGATAAATATTGTGAAGCTGATGATGAAGATGAAGAAGACCAAGACGAATGAACAAATACATTTGTATATTCTCTTTTATAATTTTATATTATTCAATAGGCATAATATCTTTTTATTTACTAAATTTTTAAAATTACTTATTTCATTCATATTTCAATTATTAAAGAAGAATATTAAGCAAAACCACATTTACATTTTAACCTTTAGTGCCTAGAATAAATGCTCTGTTACATTATATATGATAGAAACTTAATTAAGTGCGTTTCCATTTCATAATACGGGAACAACCGGATTTAAACCTGGTTGGGACATACTTTTCAGGATTTGTCGTTGTTATTAATTAGGTTATCCGATTAAAAGTAATTTTGGAACAAATGTCCGCTATTTTTCTACTCTTCTAATTTTGGGTTTGTAATCACCAACCCCGAATAATAAATTTCAGCTAAATTCAAAATATAAAAACAAATGTCAGCCAATATTTGATATTTTGCTTTTTTATTTTTTGTTCGAATTTATAATCATCTATAGGTTAATAATATGGTGACATACAGGCGGGATGTAAATTTTAAATAAATCAAAAATTACAGCCACAACCTGGATTTGAACCAGGGACCTTTGCGTTTCTAGCACAATGCTCTGCCAACTGAGCTACTGAGGCCTATGTCAAATGACAAATGACATAGGCCTCAGTAGCTCAGTTGGCAGAGCATTGTGCTAGAAACGCAAAGGTCCCTGGTTCAAATCCAGGTTGTGGCTGTAATTTTTGATTTATTTAAAATTTACATCCCGCCTGTATGTCACCATATTATTAACCTATAAATATTAATTTGACAAGTTATGTCGTTAAACATTTTCATTATAATCATCTACCTCAAATGCCCACAAATATTGAATTTCAACTAAATTGAATGTAGTTTTCGTACAAATGTCCGTAATTTGAATTCAGATTTATAATCAGCGATCCCAAATCCCCGTCTAGTAACAAATTTCAGCTAAATTGAAAGTAATTTAAGAACTGATGTCCGCCATATTGGATCCGCCATTTTGATTTTTTGTTTATTTATTTCGGATTTATAATCAGCTACTCCAAATCCCCACAAATACTTAATTTCAACTAAATTAAAAATAGTTTTCGAACAAATTTCCGCCATATTGCGTCGGACATTTTGTTTTTTAAACTTAGAATTTAGATTTATAATCAGCGACCCCAAATCCCCCCTAATACCGAATTTCAGCTAAATTGAAAATAATTTAAGTATTGATGTCCGCCATATTGGATTGGCCATTTTGTTTTTTTCAACTTTTGATTTCGGATTTGTAATCGGCGACCCTTCAAATTTTAGATTACCGAGTTTTACCTAAATAGAAAATGCTTTCGACTTTTGGCCAGGTTTTTGGGAATATTTCACACTGTGCGACGGTCGAGTACGTAGATATAGACGTCCTGGTGAACGCTACGCAACCGCTACTATACAGGAAGTGGATAGATTTGGTGGTGGATCTGCGATGGTTTGGGCTGGAATCAGTATAGACAACAGAACTGATGTTGTTGTTGTTCCTGGTAGACTAAATGCCATGAATTACAGCGACAACATCTTGGAGGACCATGTGGTGCCTGCTGCATATGGCGTCGGTCAAAATTTCATCCTAATGCAGGACAATGCAAAGCCACAAGTCCTGACCTGAATCCTATTGAACACGTATGAGATCAGCTTGAGCGAGGTGTTCGGAAGCGCCCTAATCCACCACTAACCATACAGGAACTGACACAAGCCCTGATTGAGGAATGGGAAGGCATACCCCAAGAATCTCTTCGCAGACTAGTGCGAAGCATGCCACGCAGGTGTGACGAAGTGATTCGTGCTCGTGGAGGGCATACACTGTATTAAACCTCACAAATCCACAGAAAACTGGACTGTCATCGATAGTATGACAGTCCTTTCCATTTTGTTAAGCGTTATTAATTTACATTCTTCTTAAGTGTAACTTACAGGTTTCGAAAAAAGTGTTCCTCTAATTTTTTTGAGCAGTGTATCATAATAATTTGGCCATTCCCCCAAACATATTTTTTGTTTTACATATTTCTAAAGTACCTACGCTTTATAGTGAACACTTGCCTGTTCACTATGTTGTATAAGAAGCATAATCAACCTAACACAATTTAATTACTTGTAATTCCCAACGGGTCTGTTATCTTTGTTCGGCATCGTCATGCAATTAGACTCGCTCAAGTTCCGTATTTGAATAGTAGAGGCAGAACTGATAAGGAGAAATGCCAAGTTAATAAAACGCTCTGCGTTAATTAATGGAGTAACATTGTCGTATTCGCCAGAATGCGGTGCTCAATCATTAAGATCCAAAGTCTCGAGTCGAGGCGAAAACGAAACCAAAAAGCAACAAATCGAATTAACGCGATTTCAAGCACGCTTACCCCCCTCTACAGGACTGTCTGGAAACTAATAAATTGAGAGCGGGCACGACAGAGCCGAGCACTTAATAAATATGCAAATAAACATGCAATTTTAGCGTGCACCACCATAGGATCTTATACTGTGAATATTGTTATTGTTTTGATGGTTCCTTTGGTATTTAGTTGTTTTATTTTAAATGTACATTTCGTACAGTCTGGAATAGCGTCTATATTATGTAATTTAAATACGCAGAAAATTTCTCATTTAATCATTAGCATTTTCAAATAGCGCAACTTAAAAAACGAGGTAATTTGGATTTAGATTAAATTGTTCTTGCTTTTTATTTTTAGTCTTATTATTTGGTGGAATTGGATAAAACAATTCGCATGTGTACTTTGCTCTATAAAGAACTAAAAAAGCATGTCTTAGGCCCCGATAGCATAGATATTTGTGCATTGTTCTAATTTCCATTAATGGAGTTTCTTTTCTGAAATGTTCTTAAATTATTGTTTCTCGACTATTTATCCAGATTGTGATTATTTTTAGATTAATGAAAAATATCTGTAAAAATATGTGATGTTAAGGATATTTAAATTTAAATTTTGAACGAAATTTTATGCACAATAAAGTAATGATGTTTTCATTTGAGCCGAAATCTGATAATAATATTTTTCTTTATTACAAATAAGTATCGATAAATATTTAAAATTAATCAAAATCAGTTTGACTAAATTACAAACACAATACACGTTTAAAAATCGTTTGAATAAGTTAATTATTGTTTTTGTGAAAGTGTTGCATTTCTATGACTATAAAATGCCATTCATTCACCCCACCAGGAGCTCAAAGTAGTACCTACGTTTTCCGTCAGCAATATTTAATATAGAATTTGTCAATTTGACTGAAATTATATTCTGGTGTATATTCTATACACCAGATCTGTTCTCTTACAGAATAAACAGTCGATTCTCTAAACACAAGGTGAATCCGTATTCCCTACATTCTTGTTTAACGTTTTGCGATAAACTCGAAAATCAACAAAAAATTAATAAAAATCCTGATAAAAGTCGATGTATTTTAATGGAAACCAGAAATTGTTCAAAAATAATTTTATTTAAAATAACAAAGTTGATAAAAACATTGATGTAAAACTAGACCGTTTTCGGGTTACAATCTTTTGAAGAATAACCTGTTTTGTGAAATACCTACCTCGTGTGTTGCAAAATTTGTCTAAACCTAGCATGCCCTTCAATACAGTGAATTTGAAAACATTTTAACACTGGATTTGAAGAAATTCCTCACAAAAACATTCACAAGATCATACCAAACAATCAAATAAATGTTTGGCTATACGTTTATTAGTCGTATGTTCATAAAATATGACGCTCTATCACTCCTTCTAATATTCGGGACGTGGAACAACACATTCTGTACAATAATGTAAAAACTATAATTTTTTTATATATTCGGTATAGCCAGGAATGACAGAGAGCAAGATTTTCTTTCGATAGTAAATTTTACACACGGTGGTCCATTTTAAATCATGATCTTTTTAGTTTAAAAATGTTGTAGTTGAATACAAGTGTTGAACACTCTATATAAGATATCAACGCACGATTTGAATATTTTTGTCACTTATTTTAAATTGGCGATATATTTCAAATGTCGGAGCTACAAATATGGGTAGGGATTTTGTTTTTGGACAAATTTTACAAAATAACCTTGCTATGAATCGTAACCAATGATTCTTCAAGTACCGTCCAGATACCTATTCCCACAAAAAAAAAGGTTTTATTCAATTTATATCAAATAATATTAACAAAATTAAGACCTGTCTATAGTATTAAAAGAACCTGTTAGATTAGGAAGACTAGAATTCCAGCATTTCGCTATAAATTTACACATTCGAAAATATAATAATTTTTAATATTATTTCAAATCCTACCTTATATGTCCAGTCCATTGTCTTCTGGAAAGTCCATGGGGAACCGATGGTTTTGATATGATTACCAAAATAATACTATGCTATTTAAACAAAACAAGCTGATAAAATGCCAAAAACTATTATTATATTATTATCTTCGCCAATAAAGGCAACCGATGTTTACAATAACTAATTTATTGGAGAAAATTATTATTTCAATAATTATTCCTTATTTGTTTTTTGAGTAATTAAGACAAATCAAATCATCTTTTTCAAAATATTTAAAAAATATGAGGGAATTTGAATTTCACTATGATTATTTACTAATTGACTTATAATAACTTGTGTTCTTTTGTCGATTTCTAACATTATAATGTTCTTCAAGCTCTTCTTAAGTCAAAATATGATATTAGATTATAAATCACCCTTAAGATGTTATTCGGTATTTGAAAGTAACTAAATTAGACAAATTATTAATAGTATCATACGTACAGCAAATTTATCAAGTATTTAAAAAAATAACTAATCTACCACTCAGACTCAAATGACAGTAGTACTCCTGACACCAGTATTTTGAAAAATTAATTAGCATTTTCTATTTACAAAAAAAAACTATGTTAAAAACTATGGTATGTATCTATATTTTTAAATAAAAATTTAATTTAAATTATTTTGAGTTGTTTACCTATCAAAATACACAGTAAAAATATGCATCTTTAAAATCAGATATCTAAAAAAAATTTCTAAAAATGTCGATAGGAAGAAGCCATTTCCTGTCGTTTACTTAAAATTTAGTATTTGTAAATTGTAATAAATAAAGCAATAAGAAAATTTTTTAAATTTAGTGAATACATTTTAGTTGTGTAATGTATATGATGCAATATCATTATTATCCTGAGATTTTCAGTTCAACGTTTGTTATCTTAATTAAAAAAATTATGTTTCTAATCAAAAGCACTACCAACATTGGGAAGACGTAAACTTAACTAGCAGAGTAATTATCTTGATGTATACAATAATTAAGTTTAAAAATAAAATCATTATACCTAAACCGACTGGAAATGATGGACCACAATTCATATCAAATGATAAAGTGAACAACCACGTGACGCACCAGTTTTTTTTAGCAAAGTGGCCGAGGTGAGAATAGCAAAAAAGCAGTTATCAGCGTTTAGAAGGACATATGCGTTGAAATTTCTGCTTTCGCGTCATTTGTATTTAAATTTGAAACATTAGTTGAAATATTTGATACTGACTAAAATAGGATAACAAACAACGGTTTATTGTATTCACTAGGTAATTTAGTATGTGTAAGCTCACTCGAACGACAACACTGACACCAAGAAACCAAAATCGTAAAGTACTTAAAGTACTTTCAAAAATATCCATAAAATATGCTTTCCAACCAATAAACAATCCCTCTATAATAAGTATTAGTAAATGTTTAATTAAAAATAAACCACCACAGAATTTTATCTAAAGAGCAAATGATAAAAATTCTGAAAAACTATTCAAACAGGAGATCACGTAAATACAAATAGCATTTTATCAGGTCATTGAGCAAAATAACATAGTATATTAAAGGTATTTACATATCTCTTAGCTTGAGTCGGCGTTGTCCATTTGTACCTCGAAGATTTCACTTGGTTTCACCGAAATAAAGTCCAACGTATTACTAAAAAACGCGACGCACCGACCGACTGATGCAACCAAAGAACCTTCCCCAAATTCTAGACTTCAGAAAAACTCATGACTGCAACGCAATAAATATTGGTCTATTTCAACACGCACAAAATGAGCAACTTTTTGTCAATATCGAATCACAACCGGTCAATCAAAAAAAAACCGATACCTGAGCGGTGTTTTCTTCGTGTTGAAACACAAAGATTAATTAGGTACTCCTAATACATATATGTAGAAATGTACTGCACAAATACAATTATTCAGATTCAACTGACGGAATAAAAACCTTCGATTTTCTGAAGCCTTTCAATCTGGAACGATTCCGCGATTTTAAAAATGGTTACGTACCGATAACGATCTGCGTGTATGTAGATTAATGTCCAACGGGCACCATTGCATTGTGAGAATTAAATTTTGTTAGGATTGCATCATTCTTCAGCAATAATTCTACCACAACAACAAACACGTTCAAACTGCAACCAATCACTAACGGAAATTTGGTATGGACGGATGTGGTGGGGATCCTAGACGCGCAAAAGCAAATACGTTTTTTGTGGGTCTGAGTGGTCTGACACTCGGATAAACCAAGAAATTTGGACGAGAAGGGAGTGGGGATGTGTAGCCAATATACAAACAGTGTTTATCGTTGGTGCATATCGTGCTGTTTAGAGGGAAGGTCTTATTTTAGCAATTACTAGCAATATTACGTATATTTTAAAGTTTGAGTCCGCATGTAAATTATATAGCAATACAAAGGACCTGCCTTGTGTCTGATAGGAAGTATTTTCCGACTATTTATACAGTTTACACGTAAGTACAAAATAACCTCAATTTTCATGGGCGTTCGTGAAGGTTCGCGTAGGGTTTTAATAAATATATTTGTATAGGTATTTCATAATGATATTATGATGTCCCTTATTTGGTTATTTTATTATTATGTATTATACTGATACATTTATGCATAATATTGTTTAATTTATTGGTTATGTTTTATGTTTTCTGATAGAGTCCCTAAGAATTAGGAACTATGAAAGATGTGGATAGATGGTTCAAAGATATTACTGGAACAACGCCGTTTATTACCGTAAGTGTTCAAGAAGAAGATTCAGATTTTATTGAACCACCGCTTACTGATAGTAAAGAGAATTTGATGTTACCTTATGCTACTTCCTCCCAGGTATGTTTCTTTTATTAAATTTAATGGAAGAATATATTGTTTTGTTATATTATATATGTTATATTAACAACTTAAAAAATCTGATGTGGCCAGGCACATGACTAGTATGACTATCATACTATATATATAACACTAATAGTTTAGCTGCATGAGATTCTATTTAATCGAGATCGGCCATGTCTGCATTAAAATAAAACTAGTAGAACTAGACAGATATGTTGATTATATTGACAGTAGGTATTGTCAAAACATTAGCGTTTGACACTACCTACTGTCATTAGAATCAACATATCTGACCTATCCTGGCTTACTAGTTTAATGCAGTACGACCGATCTCGATGAAATAGAATTTGCTCATGCAGCTAAACTATTAATTTTACCAAAAATGTCATTGTCATAAATTATTCAGAATTTCCTCTACTTTAATTTATTATTTAACTATTTCGACGAAATTCCAGAAATGGCGGCTTATTTGCAAAATCTTTCAAAAATGCTGACTAAACCTCCAGTTCCTTTGGACCCTTTTCAACAGAAAGCTTTTCAGCTCTAAGTTAGGTCATGAAACTTCTAAATATGAAGTTTCGTCCCGATACCTTTTTCTGGAATCGTCGCCACAAAAAACGGGTACACACACACATACACACACACATACACACACATCCATACACACGGACATTTTTTTTGTACCTTGGTCAAAAATGTTCAGGGGACCCAAAAACACATATTTCCGCTAAAATCTCAATTTTTTTTTGGCATGATTACAATATTTTACATACTACGTATGATAAATAAAAATATAAAGTAAAATATTTTACATACAATTGCTTTTTGCTTTAATCGAAAAGATACATATTTAAAAATATACAAAACTGCTTAATAGTTGAACACACATTCCAGGATAATTTGTAGATATCAATTCAATTATTCTTATTTAATTAGTTCTTTGATGCTTAACACCAACGGTTCATAATTAGATAACAGACAACCTAAATCAAAATTCTCCAAACAATTTTCAAAAAGCATAAAGAAGTATCATCAAATATCATTAGTATGATTAGTAACCTCTACATTCAAGTACAGACCACTTTTGAGGCTATTTTCCAACCGCAGAGAACAATTTATCCTTAAGGACGAACACGCCGACTTGCACCGAAAACCGTTCCTTTCGAATCGTCGCAATCAGTGTGTTGTCCTTTGGGCAAGAGTCCTGGCCGGGGGGTCATCGAGACGCCGTTTGGTTCAGACGTGTCCGGCCTAACAAAGGACACACAGTCTCCTGTCATCCGCACGCCTCTGCCCCGCTGACACCGCCCGACCAGCAAAAATATAAAGCACCCAGACGCTGGCAGACAAAACAGTCCAGAGACCCTCGGAATTGGTAATAGGTAGACTTACCATACGTCCCGGTTTGACCGGGAAAGTCCCGGTTTGAGACATCGGTCCCGGCGTCCTGGTCGGTTTGTTATTTTGTACCGGTTAAAATGTTTAACAAGGTTTTATAACAGTAACTCAGATAAAGTCACTCAGATCAAAGGATCTATCACAAAAATACAATTTTATTCTTTAATTAAATTTGCAAACTTTGCCGCTTACACAACCATATTTTGTAAAATACTATTTTACTTCCATTGTTCAACTTTGTAATATACACAACAAAACTGTCAGTCTTTAAAACTTTCAGTTTACAGATCAACAAAATAAAGACAGTTTGCCAGTATTTCAGGTTTTATTGTATAAAACAGGTAAAAACAAATACAGTATGTATTTATTTTCTTTAGAAGGGTTGCGGAAATGGAGAAAGATATATTTTTCGTCGTGTTATTCAATAATTTTATATTAAAATATATCATCTTTTGACGGGAGTTACTGCACACTAATACACAATATTGTGAGTTGCAATTGAAAACATATTTATAATTTTTTAATAAATTGCGCATAACTTTATTCCATACGTCAACAGATAGATAGTTAGATAGTTAATCGAGTTAAGCATCCTTTCATTTCCGCAGCGAAAAACAGATTTCCATCAAGTTTTGAGATATATTACGAGGAAACGCTATTGAAAAATAATTATAGATTTTACAAGAATGGTTCTTTAGATATATGAAGTAAACATTTCTTTCATATGTCATATTGTAGGTAATTGAAAGTTGTATTTACTCATAAACGCTGGGTTCTTCGTGGCAAACAACTCCCTAAATCACAATAAATTGTATCTATGACAAATTACATATCTTTATTACACAAAACTGCTTATAACTTTTACAAAAATTGTTGACATATTTCTCTCATATGCGAAACCGTAGGTGCAAAAACCCCCAAAGGACGATGTTATGTAAAGCACCGACTGCAGGGAATTGATATTTTGGTTGGCTGCGTAAACAAAATGTTTATAACTTTTTCTAAGGTTACCTATTGCACTTTCCAGCATACACCAAATTGTAGGTAATTAGTTCGGGTAGTCATACATGCCTGCTAACAGTTTTGCTCCGAGGCGAACAACCTTTCCTATTGATTTTAGAACATTATGCGCACATATATTATGATTATTTATATATATCTAGACATTTTAATAATTTAAACAAACTGGAAAATATATTGAAAAAATAAATATCATCAACTTTTGAGCTATACAGGTGCAGTGCTTTTCGAATTATCAACGGTTTAAAAATAATCTTTAATTCCATGGATTTCCAACAACACGCTATTTGTGCGTAGTTTGACTTGTTTTTATCATATTTCTGCTATATTTTATGCACATTTTATGAGACGATTAAAAAATAATATTTATATGTATAAAAGTATATATACACTGTGGGCCAAAAAAAAAACGGTACAAATTTTCAATTGCTCATATTTCCAAAGATATTAAGTTAATTGAAGCATTTATTTGAAAAACTAACTGCATATGTTTGAAGATTGAAAACAAACCATAAAAGGAACAGTAGAGATTTTATAGCATCGTATACGGGGTGATTTTTTAGTATACAGGGTGAAATTTTGAAACTTCGTCTTATTGCTCATTTTATTCAAAAAAGCACTAGAATAGGACGTTTACAACGATAATATTGCATAGACACGAAAAATCTGATGGCGTACTTGATTTATCTTTAAAGATGGTGGAGAAACCATTACCAACTTTTAATTTTCTTATGGTCGCCATCTTTGACTATGAAATTTTTTAAGGATTTTTTTACCTGTTTTACTTATTGTACTACACTTGTTGGGCTGTAGTTGTTTTGCAAATTTTTAATTTTTTTTGCATGGGTACTAAGATCAACATAGTTTTTTATTGAACTAGAATTGAGGCAGTTTGCTTTCACTTGTCTGACGGTTAGGTCTTTTCTGTTCGTTTTTCACTTAAAAATTACATCTTAAAATGAAAAATATCGAAAAAGTACTCTTCATTTAAATATAACGTAAAAAATAAAAAAGAAGACTTGGTTTGAAGTGACGTGATATACTCAAAAAACGTTGATTCCAGTTCCAATTTAATCTTTGCAAAAGCAAACAAAAGAACAAGAACAATCGTCTAAAATTTACAGTTAAACAACAAGTGTGTTACATCATAATTGAAACTGACGAAAAGATCAACTAAAATGCTAAAATCAAACATACCGTCTATAACAAGACCAATGGTTTCTCCACGATCTTTCAAGATAGCTCAAGTATACAATTAGATTTCTGGTGCCATTGCACTGTTTTTGTTACAAACGTCGTATCCACTGGTTTTTTTAGTAAAAAAAAAATTGATTAAAAATTTTACCCTGTATAAGAAAGAAAATCACCCTGTATACGATGCTATAAAAACTCTACTGTTCTTTTTGACCAAAAGAAGACGAATGTCATTACATATTGATTTTAATACACCTATGATTTCAAATTAAATTGACCCGATATTATCAGAAATATTGCATAGCCAAACATAAAGCAACATAACTTTGGATTGACACGTTCTGTTATTACGAATATGGTAGGTTTTCAATCTTCACACTACAAGCAATTAGCTTTTTAAAGAAATATTTGTATTGTCTACATATTATTGGAAATTCGAGTCATTAAAAATTTGTACCGTTTTTTTTTGGCCCACAGTGTATATCTATCGAAAAATAGGAGTGTAAAGTCTCCATCACGTCTTACATTTGGGCAACGTAGGCATCTGGCTTAGCATCCACTAAAAAATCGAAATGACGTGTCACATCTCTTGTGATGAAAAAATGTTTTTTAACGGAAAAGAAAATCTTGTCTTATTTTTGCACAGTATTTTTTATTGTCTTGTCTTATAAAGAATTCGTTTTGAATACTGTTACAGACTTCATTATTATATCAAAAATATCTAGAAATTAACAAAAACTTATTACTTAGGTCTAAAAATTAACAAAGAAAAAATCCCTGGTTCAAATCCAGGTTGTGGCTGTAATTTTTAATTTATTTAAATATTACATCTAAGAAAGTAGGTCGCGTAGATCGCCGATCCGGCCAGATCACCGATTCGAGTAGATCGCTGATCCGGGTAGATCGCCGATCCGGGTAGATCGCCGATTCGAGTAGATCACCGATCTCGTAGATCGAGACGTCATTCCTGTCCCGGTTTGGAATTTCATATTCATGGTAAGCCTAGTAATAGGGTATTACGGTCATATGAAAATTTGACAAAAATCACTAAACAAATGATTCTACACCATGTCAGATGTCATCGTGAGACGTTTATTCTCTGCGCGTTGGTTTGTTTATGGTAAGATTGAAATTAAAGGTCATTAGAAGCAATTCTCATTCAATTTTCAAACGGCGTTTACTCTTAAATTAAAGTAAAGTTTGTCATTTTATTGTTAAACCAGGATCAGTAGCGCATATTCTTTCTAAAAATACCCTATTCTCCCCTTTTAAGGATACCTCCAATAGGGAATGTCAGTCCTTGGTCTTGCGGATGCTGAATCAATAAGTCGAGGATATAAGAACGACGAAAAAAGAAGAAAGTCAATTATCGATCACGTGCATGTGTGCCGGAGGTCTCTTTCTCCGTCTCCGCGGTGCTGTCTCTGTTTCTCTGCACGGACCTGGAAATTTCAATCGAAATTGATGTTCTCCCCCTTTGTACGTCGTGCTTCTTCAATATACATGCTCAAAGGGCTCATAATCGGGGTTGGGATCCTCCAATATTTGTCGGTTTAGGGCTCTTAGCGAGATTGAACTGTTTAGTGTGCTCTGCTATATCTGCTAAACGATTTCGCACCGTTGATGGAACTGACGCGTGGCCAATAGCAGAGAAGTGATGGTACTCAAACAGTAATTAAAGACTATATATTATGGCAAAGTAGACATTCTACGAGATTTGGTTTCTTATTACTGTTTAGAATCTCTTTGTGACATTTCAAACGCAATAATTATTATTATGATATGATAATTAAAAAAAATAGTATACATATTGCACTTAACGTTAAATAGATGTCATTTGTTATGTTGTTTTTGAACTCATGCAATGCAAACTTTAGATGTTTAGATGAAAAAAAAAGGACTTTCAGAGCAGTTGTGATTATCTTCTATGCCAACTTTTGTCTAACAAAAGCCATGCAAATTACTATACGCTCAGAGCGTCTTGAAGTAACTGTTCGATTTTCTACTTTTAAGTAGGATTACTTGACGTCAGCTTTTTACCGAACAAGTCCAAAATGTCCTGTTTTATTAATAGTTTTAGGAAAACAAGATTGATTGGGATCAGATAGATAAACAGTAAGGTGGTCCTTACTTTTTAATAACCTAAATTACATATCATTAAATTTAAAACATTATCCATTAGCTTTTAACTCTAAAACTTAGATCAGAGCATTTCAAATACTTCAAGAAAAGTCAAGAAATGCAGAATTGACCAAAAACCTGATATCCAACATTTAAGGAAAATTAAGTTTCCTAAAAATGTCCGAAATTGTTCTTTTTATAGATGTATTATATGTTTGCATGTATAAACTGTGTACTGTGAGTATTTTATGACTATTGAAATAAAACGTAAACTGTGAAGGCGTTGTTTGTAAAATTTTGGTAGCATTTTCATGCTGAAAGATTTCAAAAGACAATTTCAATACATTTCAGCTGCGTGTCTTATTATTACTTCAGTCTCACTACTACATATCTACTTTTATTACTGATTGAAAGTATTATATACTTTCAATATACTATATTATACTATATCATATACGTTTGTAAACAAATTGCAATGAAAAGAATTTTGTGGCAACAATGTCGACAACAGTGTTTTTAAAAAACAAGATGTTTTACTGAAAATACAGAAAATAGGATCTTTCTGGTGATATCTGTAAACTGTTTTCGATAGAATAGCCCAAAATCACAAGCTTAAAGTCAGTTTGAAAAAAAATGTGCGTCAAGTTGCACTGAATTACAAAACGATTAAAAGTGTTTCAGGGAAAGGTTCTACTTTAAGTTTTTTCTTGGAAATATACATTTTCCCAAGACTCAAATTTTACAATGTACCTATCACCCCCGTACTGCCAGGTTTCCTTTGCTACTCACGGAAATATGGCAACCGTACTTTTGAGTATTTTCTTTTAAAATCGTCACGATTTTTTTTTTAAATTGTTCATAGACTCATAAATGTAGCAAATTTTTGGGTTTAGAGTGAGGAATTCAGCAACTAAGGAATATGATACTTTTCAGTTGCTACGGCACTCAAAGTTTCGAAAACATCTGAGAGATCAAAGCTAACCTAAGCCCAATTTAGTGTAGCATTGGACAGGAAATAGAAGGATCTTCTCAGCAGCAAAGCTGTGTAAACAGTAAACCAATCAAATATTTTTAAATTACAGTTAGACAGAAAAATGCATGCTACAAAGATGAAGTATTTATCTTTAAATCGGAGCATTTGAGGAGTGACATAGATGGACAAATAATGAAATAAAACCCTAAGACAAGAACTTATATCAACATTGTCATACATTAAGGAGATGAAAACAATGTGTCATCTATACTGAAGGGGAAGAACAAGGGTAAATTGAAACGGAGTTGCGAGAAAGATACTGGATGGAAGAAAACAAGAATAAATATAACGAAGTGAAGGCACAACTGGAGGACACAATACAGTGTAGAAGATTACTGAAAGTAGAATAAACGTACAATATTCAACCACCTAAAGGACTTTACTAACGTCAGATTCGAATTGTAACTTTGTCGAGGCAATTTATGTTAAAACAACCCTTAAAATTTTAATTCTATCCCGGAGAGATTGCGAACAAAGTGTCCCATCAGAATTTAATTGCCCCAAAAGACCAAAGTTCGCGCCGCTCTCTCGGCACGGCAAAGAAAGATTTCTCAACACAATTGGGTTAAATGAGTGCACCAGTGGCGGAAGAAGACCCATTCACCGCCGGCGAGAAGTAGTAGAGATCTTTTTCGACAATGGCGCTTGTAACAATACACATAAATTTCATGTAAAATGGGGCAATTCCGCGACAAAGTCGGCCTCCCTTAACACAGAACCACGGCATTGTCGTGAGGTTTTTCGAGGAGAGATAGCGAACTACTGCACAGCAAAAAAAAACACACATACATACAGTTACATTCATATACACACACATACACACACACACACTGTGAGGATCCTCGACAAAAGATACGCTTGATTTACACCGTGCATGTTGCAAGTGGAACGTTCGTGACCAAGTATTTAACCAGATAAGGGAGTTCGTTGTAACTGAAGAGATACTACGATAATGATTCGTATAATGCGTATCTGCTCTTTATCCGGTATTTTTATCGCAAGTTGAGCGTACAGGTCGCGTATATAGGTTAGAACAAGGCCGGACTGTCGACTGCAAAAATACAGCCGATTGTTATCTCGAAACCGGGAATAAATTGCATGCGATTAATTCGCGCCGCCTACCTTTCTAATTACAATTAATGGACTGCAGTTGTGTGGTTTTTCTATGGATGCTTTCCTGTTTTTCCATCGGACGGACGTAGTATTTTTAACACGGTAAATAGAATCGATTACATTAAAGAGGAAACATCACAGTTTTATACAGGCTTTCTATTAAACATTCCAAATTCAAATGTATGCACAGGATGTTTATTAATTGAGTGGTTTCGTAAGCTTGTTTTTCCATATTATTTATTTTCCCATGTGTGGCCGGGAAGATTAAAACCGACCAAACCCAATCAAGGGTTGCCAGCTCAAAAAATTAATTTCGCAGAAAAATGCAGTTTGTTTTATGTGTGTTTTATAAAAAGAAGTTGTTTTGATGTGATAAAATTAACCAGATATGTTTAAAGTTAGAACCAATATAAAGTAGCTAATTTCGTCTGCCAGATGAATGTTGGTGTTTTAAACAGTATCTCAAAACTTCCTCAGATTTGTTTATTATCAAAATCACAAAATTCACTATAAAAATAATCTTACTAGGAACGAAAAAGTATGAGAAGAACTTCATTAAAACAGAAACTGTTTGTTATTTTCATAAGGCTTCGACTTAATAATGAAAATACATACAGGGTTAACCAAAATTACTGGAATAACTAAATAATTCTCCAACCGTAAGAAATATCAAAAGATTGTTCAAACAGAAATTTTTTTGCTTTCACCAAGCTATCGTCCAAATATATTTTCATTATTCAGAGTGCTCGATTTATTATAGAACTTCGGTAACCTATCCTTTTTTCAAATAGAACACCCTATATATGATCACATTTCTTGCTTCTAAGATTAATTCTAAGAATTTTTTATAGGAATCATATTTTTATAAAATGCTTATTTTTTATTTATATGCTATTAACCAAAAATAGTCAAAATTACTGGAACGCCGTAATAATTCTCCAACTGTAAATAAAATCAAAAAATTTAAAAAAAAATAAGTTTTTTGGGTTTAAACAACCTCTCGTTCAAATATATATTTATTGTATACCATGTATATATTTAATATACATGATACCATGTATTTAATATACATGGTGTTTATTTTATTATGAAAATTTGCAAACCTTTCCTTTTTCTAACAGAACACCCCTAAATAAGTGTTCCGGTAATTTTAACTATTTTTCGGTAATAGCTTCTAATTAAAAAATAGCGCATTTTATAAAAAAATGATTCGTATAAAAAATTCTTAGAATTAATCTTAGAATTAAAAAAAATAATAATATATAGGGTGTTCTATTTAAAAAAAGGAAATGTTACCAAATTTCAATAATAAAATGAGCACGTTGTACATTAAAAATATATTTAAAAGATAGCTTGTTTAAAGCCAAAAAACTTTTGTTTGAACAATTTTTGGAAATTTCTTACGGTTGGAGAATTATTTATGTGTTCCGGTAATTTTGGCTAACCTGTAGGTATATCTATATCCGAATAATACCCGATTTTCATTTTCATAATTGTCAAATTGTTTGTATTTTCCACAGATCTTAAAAACTTTTGACAACTCACTACTGGTTATCAAAGATAAGAATATATTAATATTATTCTAAAATAATAAAAAAAAAATATTCCTGTAAATGTTTTTGTGGTCATGAAAGAAAACGATTTGTGACAAAATGTGACAATAATGTTTAGGCCAATAATTAAATATTGGTCTAATCTTAATATTTTGTTGTCCGAGATTGATTTCTATATTTATAGTCTGTTGGTCTAGTTGAGTTTTTGTGAGACCAGCTGTGGCCGGGATATAGTTGAACCTGGTTAACATTGGAAGTGGTTTCGAGGGAGACAGCTGGTCTAGGTGATTTTTCGGCCGATTCATTCGCTACAAAATATTCGTGAGAGCAAGTCGTCTCGTTGTGTTCGACAATTATTGAAGTGATTATTCATTGGTGATAGATATTTGGTCTACTTGATGGTTCAGTATTGTTCTATATTGATCTAGTTGGTACGTTATTGGTCTAGTATTGGATATTTATTCTATAATATAATCATCAACGTGGGAATCGAACGTTTTGATCGTTCATCATTGTCATTACTTGTTTGTTATGTGCTAATTGTTCTTTCGTATACAGTCCACTGTGGTTTTTGTTATTTCTATCGCCTTTGGCGAAAACAAGCACCCTAAGGTTAAAAAAACAATGCCAACCAATATTATGAACAGCCCC
Source organism: Aphodius sticticus (assembly GCA_963966075.1). NCBI lineage: Eukaryota > Metazoa > Arthropoda > Insecta > Coleoptera > Scarabaeidae > Aphodius > Aphodius sticticus. The sequence goes on from OZ014513.1 coordinate 14,245,203, forward strand.
GTATACAAAGTCTAGGTTACATGTTTTAAAACTGACATTGCCTTCTAAAACAAGTTGAATTATTATAAAACAAATCCAGCAGTATAGTGAGGAATTCAAAAATTTACAAGATAATAGGGTATTACAATCTTATGGAACACCTTGTACACAAATCCAGCAGTTTAGTGAGGAATTCAAAAATTTACAAGAAAATAAGGTATTACAATCTTATGGAACACCTTGTACATTAATTTTAAAACCACGTCGTATTGCGACATCAAACAAGATACGGCGTCAAGATTTATAAGTATATGGTAGCCAAAGTTGAAAAAATAAAACAAAGGAAACATTAATTGATTAAAATATTATTACATTTTCTATTAATATTCAAAAACAAAGCTATAAACATCATATCATACCTCACATAACTCACTTTATGTACGCTGTTTCTAAAAAAATCTCTAAAGTTTATCAGTTTAACGTTTTGGTCAACATACCCTATTTACCTCTTGTTATTGTTGACAATCACCGATGAAAATAACACATTCTATTACGGATGTAACTCCTACACCCAACGTCAATGTTTTCACCTAACTTCCATAATTAAACCGACGTAAAATAAACAAGAAATCATCAACACTCTCTCAGCTACAACCACGGGTATCAACTTAATTTACTTTCCTATCACAGTAGATTTTTTTGCTTGTATCTTTCAGCGATCCAAAACGTGCCTAGTCATAGCCGGTCGGCGAACGTCGAGGGAAAATGTGAAGTTTTGGTTGGCATCGCGTACTCGCCCCGGCGATGATTGAGGCAAATTCAATTTCCTTATCGCACTGGAACCGGGGACACAATGAATTTCAATTAAGGTGCCGGGACACTTGAGGTCTGAATTAATTTAAGAAGTGTCGAAACTCAATTGCCCAGTCAGCCAACCAACGTCCTCCGGTCCAGCACTCCCGCCCCACCCATTACCATGCGCCAGTTGTGTAATTTGTTTAAAGTAATTTATTCAAAATAAAGCCCAAAGCTAGAATTAATATAATTATATCATGTCGTTTTAATAAAAAAATTATCCTGTCTACTGTGTTATAATGTCTCTACTATTGTGATTGATCAAAACCAAAGAAATGTCAGTACCGTCCGTATCTTGTATTTAATCTATTGTTATGTTATATCTAGTTCCTCAAATACCGGACCTTGTTAAATGATTCTCTATCCCTATATGAAAAATCTTATTATTTTTACCAATTTAATTACACTTCTTAACTCCTGGCAACTTTACAAATCCTTTTATAACTACGATTAAAAATTGCGGATGTAAAATAAACCTTTAGGTTAATATCCGTGAAATTGCTACGGTTTCAGGAGGAGAAATATGTTCATTATTACGGGCCAAAAGAGTAATACTAATTAAACGCCGAGGGTTGAAAATATGCGAAAACTTTCGGGGGATTTTTAAATTTCACCCTCCGAAAAGTCGACAGGGCGATGGTAGAAACTTTTCTATATCAAAGGCAGTTTAATGCAGTTTTAAGTTTGTCGGCGGGGCATAGTTGGGGTTGACTGCTCAATCGCGCCTCGAACCCTCTTTGACGTAGGGACGGAAAGGATATATTCGGACGGCGAAAAGTGGAAACCGGCAGGACGACATCGGTATATATATATCGATCCCGGAGCCGAGGACCTTCCGCTCTGGACGTGTTCATGCTTATTTAATGCGGAAAGTTTTCGGTAAACTCGCTCACTCGGGTACGCTAGCACGGCTGTTCTGGACATTTTTTAAACTACTTTTTAAGGCATGCAAATTTACCTTTTTTATTTCCATCACAACAATTACCACCACAGTTCGAAACGTACTTTTATATACACACCCGCGATATATTTCAACCTAATTTATGGGTCGTCTCTATAGCGAATAATTAAAAATTGACACGAAACAAGCATAAGTTGAAAATAACCGGCACCTCCACCATTTCTACATATGCTTCTTTCAGCGGCTTTTCTTTCCAGTAAAGTAATTTATGTGATAAAACCTAAGACAGGGATAGGAACTAATGCATTTTCTTCCATAAAATCATTATTTTTGCAAAAGTAATTCGCAAAAAAACAGTTTATAAGGCAAAAATCATGCCGAAAAATCCTTTTCCGTTAACATAGGTGTGGTCAATGGCTGTAAAATCGTGTAGAAATCAGCGTAGACATCGTTTCAATTCTATTTATTAGTCTTATTGGCACGACGTGCGGAAACAACAGTCTGTTTTAGATCTAATGTAAACGTCCCAAATTCAGACACTGTCCTAACTTCCGACACATTTCTGTTTAGTTGGATAAAATAAGAAATCTACAACATTGAACTTTAATTTGGGACATCCGGTTTGTTGATTCGACATTACACTTATCAACCCACAATCGTTTTCTTATTCTACCAATGTTGTAACGGTCAGAATATAACCTAAAAGTTTGACTGATCTTGATAATTGAGTGCTATGCTAAAAGTTGATTTTTTCCTTATAAGGTAACTGCAATTCGACTTCTTTTTACATCGCTACAGGGTAATAGTAGGGTAGGGTGGGGCGCATTTGGACATGGGGCACTTTTGCACAATTGCAATTTATATCTCCATTTGCGAAAATATTTAAACACAAACGTAAATATAGGTACCTCATGAACAAACGGTTTCCATATTTACATGTATGTTTAAATATTTTCGCAACTGCAGATAGGAATTTCAATTATCCAATTGTGCCCCATGTGCAAATGTGCCCCAGCCTACCCTAATTTAGAAAATTCTAATAATATCTATTTAGGTTGACTAAAAATGCTTTATATTTTCATAATAATACGGTGTACTAGTCTTTTAACTGCTATTATTTACAAATGTAGGGGTCGGAATTAGGTACATGTAAATATAGCACGTCCTTAAATCAGACATGTGTTTCGGAATTGTGTACATGGTTAGAAATAATACGTATGGCTCTATTGCTGTCTTTACACAAGAAAATAACATATTTTACATCGTTTGCTATGTTACAATCCCTAATTATTATACTAGCAGCAGAAGTAACGATTTTGGCATTATGGTGTTTTACCACTTTTGGAGATAACAGTTGAAGTCATGCCATCTCCAGTTAAAAAATCATTATTCTGGCCTGAAGCACCCAAATAATGTAAAAATAGACTGTTTTTCTGTAACATTACTATCTAATGCTTGGAGAGAATATTTGGTAATAAAAGAGAAGAAAGCATAAAAGAAAATCATTCTAGAGAAATAAGAAAGTAAGCGAAAAATGAACAGGTGAAAAAGGAGATGCACGAAACATTTAAATACAGATGAGGGAGAGAGGGCAAACTGAACAACAGAATAATAATAAAAAAATAAATAAAATAAAATGTACACGTCAATGTACCACAAGTGTCTAATTTAGGAGCACTGTCTGCATTAGGTTCACTAAGGATTTCGGATCAAAATATAAGCTTAGTGTCGGAATTAGGGGTAATTGTTAAATATAATATAAATTACATAACTGTTATCAATTTTCTTTAAAACTCAATAGCCAGATATCTTTAGAACGTAATATTTGTTTAAAAAAAGTTGACATAGTCACTATCACCACATAAATATAAATTCTGCAGTTACAAATGTAACAAAAATTCCTTAACCTGTCTTTGGGACGTTTGCCTTATATGTATACTGACATGATAGAGCCATGATATGAGCATGTGTATTGGCATCTGTATTTTAATAGCAATTTTTAACTTGTAATTGTATCTGTTACAAACATTCAGAAATTGAGAAAGTGAGAGTTGGAATTGGAAAAAATTGGGTAGAACCAAAAACTAAATGATGAAAATTTATATGGTTATAAACCTTGTAAACTTCACAGGGTGTCGTACGTTTTTTGGCTATTTTTCTTCAAAATATCTCTGAAATCATTGCCAGCGAAAAGATAGGAATGGCACGTAAATTCTTTCCAACAAATAATATATTAGGGAATACATACATAAATATTCTAATGATTATAACGATCTGCGGGCAAGCCAATTATTTCTCAAATTAATCCACCCACCTAGATAACCCACCCTTAGCCTTAAAATACGTAAAATATCCTCCGCAATTATTTGAGATTGAGCATCCAATTTACTTGGAGAGATCGATTTCTCTAAGGGTCTCAAAGTGTCCTCCGCCATCGTCCTCCTTAGACCTCTCTCACTCCAATTAAATTATTCCTGTATTTATAAGAGTCCCTGCTCGTTCCCCCACCTTCGCGATTGCCTCCCCTCGCGCGTCGGAGATGGTCCGCTCACTTGCTCAGCCAACTACTCCAGAAACTGCAAACTGCTAGACAATAGTGAAGTTTCGTAACTGTAGGGCATACTTAGTAGTACAAGAGGTTTTAATCTTGTTTAATGGTGCAGTGGCCTCTGGAGGAAAGAGCTCGTTCACGGGATGTTGCGCGTTGCGCTCAGTATTGAATAGGGGTGGGTGGAGGGCAGTGAGAGGAGGCAAGCCGCTGAAAGCCTGAAATATGCTTGCAGCGGATTTTTTAATGCGATGAAACCTACGTCTTAATTATGCGAAGGAATACGGTTCCGTAAATAGGAAATATTGCTCATTGTGGAGCTTGAAAATTTGCTGGAGGTATTTTCCATGAAGGAATCGGAGGAATTAGGATGAATTCTGTCTGCTGTGATAATGGCAAGAACTGTGTGTGCTCAATGATTATATTTCTTAGTTTTCATTGAATAAGATTCTTCAAACAGGGAAGTAAATCATTGCAATTTACGAGTGCAAAATTGCGGAGGCGATTGAATATTTCGGTTAAATAATAGACCTGAAAAAAAAGATTAGACTGCTCCAAACTTTTTTTTAACAACTCAATCTTAAAACCGAAAATCAGCTATCTGCTGTGGATCTTAGCTTGGTACATTTTAGTTTATGTTTTAGTTTAAGTAAATTAGCCAGTAAAAAAGGTTAGATACGTATATAGGATGCTGCTTTTGTTTTTCAACGTCACCAAAACAGGGAAATAAAAAGGACCAAAGAAGTTAAATTTCTAATAAAATAATAAATGTCTAATAATTTTGAAGTAATTTTTAAAGCGATTCAGTATGAATGATGAAGGATTTCGTGCAGCGCGCAGTAAGTCAATCGTGACGGTAAATGGAAACGTAACTGGGACAGTGGAAGATTATTTACTATTAGTACGATACGATCAGAACAATTTAATTTCGGAATTTTGAATAGTAGTGCGTGTTGAATATAGATAAGGAATTTAGATGTACAATTAATTATAATATTTTACAAAAACGGATTCACTGAAAGCGTCAAAACTTCGCATCTCGTTCGACTGCCTCGCACCAAACCCCACAAGCGAGGGAAGCCAAACTGCGTAAAACATTGTTCATGTTTATTTCGGTCTTAAAGATTAAAAATTAGTCGGAATTCTATTAAATTCAAGGAATGTGTATCGCTGTAAATAAGGATTATTTGCATGCTAACTGCGTTGTCCTGCTAACATTCGTTACCGAAATATCGGCTTCCATCAAAATCTTGTTCGCAACCTTTATTACATAAAAACTGAAGAAAACAAAAATGCCAATTTATAGAACTCTAAATGCAAGCTGAACAAAAACTGAAATTTTTGTGGTGGTTTAAGAGAAAAAAATCGGAAAGACGCGCGTTAATTTAAAATCGGGTACTTTTTCACTTCTCTCGCGCTAATGTTTACATCGAGAAATGATGTAGATGATATAGAAATGATTCAGGAGTATGGCATACTTTATTTAAATTTTTTCTGTTCAGTAGTTTTAGAGTTAATTCTTTAGAGTCTCGTGGGGGGTCACATATGCTAAATTTTTTTTTTATTCGCAAGACAGAAGATACTGAAATTATCGTCATAAATAACATCAATGCTGACCTAGCTTCGTAAAAAATCATGTACAAGTTGATTTTTATTGCATGAAAACTACCTATTATTGTATAAAAGTAGCACATTTAGTCTTAAAACACGAAAAAGTTACAAGAGGGTTGTAATTTAATCGCAGAATCCTAAAAGCAATACACCAAATTAAAACCAAAGAATTGCCAATTTTTCGTCTTATAGTAAATTTATGATATTATTTTTTCGGTTTTAGAAAAATTAGAATAGGAATCGTACAAAAGAATTTGCTAATTTCTGCAATTTTCCTTACATTGTTTTTTTCTTGAACCCACCAGGGATCAGTATTTCTAATTTATGTCTATTTTACAAGAAAAATGTTCGAAGAAGTAGTATATGTACAAGTTATATGTATAAGTATATGTACAACACTTTCTACTATTTGAAAAATGCTATAGATATTCACTAAATAAATATTCACCTAAATACTGAAAAGAGGCGGATAAAACGTTTATATAAACCCTTTTATCCAGTTTAATATTATATCTACATAGTTTAATACATATAAAATTAGACCTACGAATGCAGAAATAACGACAGCAATATTTTTTCCACTATCAACATTTGACAATTAGTGAAATTACAATTTTGCGAGGCTTTGTAATATTCCACTGGCTACGTAAATCAAATCAAACTGAAACAAAGGTAATCCAAAACATAACATACTATATTTCATGTTTGTTAACACGCACACCAATACTATATTATTATTAATGGAATATTTTATATCCATTACATAATTGCTACACACACCGCTGTGCATTTTCAAAGTGACTCCGAGAACTGCTATAATAACATTCAATTAAAGCACTATGTTGGGATCGTGTTGTAGCGTTCCTTATTCATCAGGGTAAAAACCCTTAAGTGATAATCGATACTAGCCGCTGTCATTTGTTAAAGTTGGAGTGTGGGTTTCAATAATAAATGACGCTGATTCATATACATACTGGTCTGCACGAGCCAACAGTAAAGTTGATTCACCCCTAAGTGTAATGAAACCTGTATCTGATATCACACACATTCAAATAGTCTAACCAATACTGTTAAACCTTTTGATTATTATGAGATTATTATTTTTAATATGTAAACATTATAATGTACAGTCATGGAAAGATGTATGTTCCTATCGGTATCTTACATTTTCTAACGAGCATGTCGGTTATACATTCATGTACCTACTGGTTTTTGTTATTCTCTCCTCGGCCGCTATGCAAAAAATGGATATACCACAGACACACAACTTTAAAATTCTGAAATCGCAATAGTAACATACATATTTCCGTAACTGTACCTTTTAGAAAAATACGTTCAAAAGTAGTTTTACAAAACCATTTTTCTTTAATGTGTTCGTCGTCGTCTCATCGTGTCTTAATTTTAGTTTTAACATGTTTAGAGAATAACGCGTTAACAATTGATAAGTTTTGGTGGGGTGTTGGTAATGATATTAAGGGTAGGAAGTTGTAGGTTTGGTCCTAGAAGTTTGCGAGGAGCTCCAGATAGTGGTAGAGCGAAGTTCGTACGGTTTCGTTCTGTATAATTTACTGCAAACTTCAGGAAGCAGAAGACCACTGTTCATTGTTAGCAAACTATTGACGTACACTACCCGAGTAACATGTAACTTTTCTCTGGAGGTATTCGGTGGTAAAGTTGTCCCAAGTAAATGCATTTTGTTGTTGTTGAGAAGATAATTATTTAACAAGGTAATTATTTTAATTATTGATATGTGCGAGACAAATTAACTAGCATTCAACTTGATAATTTTAGATTCTGTAGTAATACAAGTGCACCGTGTAGACCAAGTTGTAGTATATTCGTAGGGCGGTAGGATTTATAGCACTTAGGAGTAAATAACAGTTGTTGTTGTTATTCCATAGAGAGATTTATTTTTCGTAAAAGTCGACAGTTTCAATCGTGGTTACGATCATCATCAAGACAGAACGAATCAAACATAAACCGATAATGAGCACAATAGACGGGTAGCAGCAGTGCAGCGAACGACGACTAAACACGGCATAGTTAAAACAATTAAACCAACAGGCAGAGACCACATGTATCAGACAGCAAACTCAATTGACAGCCCTTTTTATTTTTCGTAAAAGTCGACAGTTTCAATCGTGGTTACGATCATCATCAAGACAGAACGAATCAAACATAAACCGATAATGAGCACAATAGACGGGTAGCAGCAGTGCAGCGAACGACGACTAAACACGGCATAGTTAAAACAATTAAACCAACAGGCAGAGACCACATGTATCAGACAGCAAACTCAATTGACAGCCTGTCAATTGCTGTCAATTGAGTTTGCTGTCTGATACATGTGGTCTCTGCCTGTTGGTTTAATTGTTTTAACTATGCCGTGTTTAGTCGTCGTTCGCTGCACTGCTGCTACCCGTCTATTGTGCTCATTATCGGTTTATGTTTGATTCGTTCTGTCTTGATGATGATCGTAACCACGATTGAAACTGTCGACTTTTACGAAAAATAAATCTCTCTATGGAATAACACCAACAACTGTTATTTACTCCTAAGTGCTATAAATCCTACCGCCCTACGAATATACTACAACTTGATAATTTTAGTTATTATTGTCGAGATAGAGTTTGACACAACATATATCAAGGTCATTTAGATTTGCTAGCCAATACATTTTTTTTTGTAAATCACAATGAGAATAGTTATTACAATTTTGTACGTTACTTTACTTACTCCCTATATACAGGATGGTTCATGACGTGCCCCACCAGGGATCAGTCTTTCTAATTTATGTCCATTTTACAAGAAAAATGTTCAAATTAATGTGTTTTGGCTAGTTGAAGTGCACTGTTTAAAAAAAATGAGTTAAGTACAGTACACTACACTTATAAGATACCCTATTTTATGGGGAACATAATTCATGTAAATTTCACTTCCCTTAGTACCATTTTTATATGGTCTTTAAAATTCTATTCAAATATGTGATAATAGTATTCGTGGTAAAAGGATTCAAGTGTACTTAAACTCTGTTACTTCCAACAGTATACGCGAGTTAAGTCACATGATAGTATCCGCCCTAGTGTCATAAAGCGTTAATGTTGTTGCTACTTCCTAGTATGTTTACTAGTGGTTATATTTTGTGCCACTATTGTAGCACATAAAGTAACATGAGTTCTGATATTACTAAAAATAAATCCACTAAAAATATTGTTACTTGTTTTGATTTGCAATAGGCACTGCCGTCACCCTTATTAACAATTTCTAAAGGTTTCTATTTTACTAAAGATTGTTGTATACAGCAATTCCTGCAGACGTCAAAATAAAAATAAAAACTTTGGAAAATTATTCGGTTTGAGTATTCAAGTCACCAATATAACAGTGATTAAGTTATATTGGTTAAGTTCCTTGAACCTGGACCTACATACATGGAGTGTGACCATAGTTTTGGTTTATTTGAGAAAGAAAAGGCAAATTCCTCTAGTTTTATCAGATTGTGCAGATTGGGAGATCGTAGTAGGAGGCAAATCAATAATTTTGTGTGTGTAACCAAAGACGATGTTTACACTTTTTTACCATTTTATGAAATAATGAAGGACCCTAAAAATGATAGCGGTGGCACAAACTGGAGAGAAATTTGCCATGTCGTTTATTATAAAAACGAAAGACGCGTTTGGATACAAGAATAGTATAAACAGTAATATTAAACCTCAAAATTTGGACATTTGTCTTGCCGGTTTTCAATACTAAGCCTTTGAATAATATATCAAACGAAATAAAAGTACAGAGCCCTAATCACATTGTTGAAATATATTCCACCACTCCATCACGCCTTTTATACAAATATAGATATAAAACATGATATAACAATAGGTGGAAGAAAAGGACAGAGGAAAAATATGATTTATGGGAATACTCATAAAGATGACGCCGTTATATTATATTTCGATTACGAATACAAAAATTGCGTTATACTTTACTTTAGGTAACTTGTCATTTGTATGTTTTTTAATAAAGTTCATTTTAATACAGTAAATGCACTTGAACCATTTAACCACCAACATTTGTGCAAAAAAGTAAGTTAAAAAATAAAAATAAAATAAAATTAAAATAATAATACAATTTTCCAAACTTATTTCTAAAATTTTGAAATACAACTTTAATGTAAAGCTTATTATCTCAGAACTACAAAACGTGCACTTAAACCCTTTTACTTCTAGGCCCCTCTTGTACATACCCTTTCTACATACACAGTGATCTAAAATTACTGAGGACAGGTTGAATTTCCCGCCAATTTGAATAACTGTGATGTTGGCAATGGTTGCAAATGACAGCTGTTATTTTGGTCCAGTGGCGTAGGTGTTCCTTCTTGTAAAGAAAAAAAAAGCTTAATTTTATTTAAGAAAACTGGATGAACTTACCAGAATAATGAAAAATCCTTAATATTTTTAGGAAGACTCTTCAAGAACCCAATAACAAATTAATTGAGAAAAAAGATGAAATATCGTAGCAGAGGAACGTACACACAGAAAAGTGATCTCTCGAACGAAGAGACAATTACTTGGCTGAAGTAGTTGGTAGGTTCGTATATACGCCAGAGATTATTGACATCAACCAAGAAATTTTAATTACTTTGAATAATTCCTAGATTTAAGAAAGTGGTTACTCTGGTGAAGTAAGTAAACAGTCTTCAATGAATTGTATATTTTTATTCCCGGTAAATATTTTAAGCTACTTAATGTAAGAATTTTAAAGATTTGGCACAAATACGTTTTCTATTGCTAATTAACAAGATAGGTATGTTATATTTACTTACTCGTTCTAAACTGTTGCGTGCGTTACATCAAACTATTCCGTGTTGAAACGTTTATTGCACACTATAAATCACAATACACATCCCCAATAAATTACAACGCACATCCCCTACGTGTACTTCGTTGTTGTTTTGCGTACTAGGTTAGGCAGGCTCCTTTACGGCGCCAATACACGCACGGGCGCGCGAGTCTTGACAAAATCACGGTGCGCATATTTATTCCAGAGAAAGGGATTACTTGAAAGAAGTGAGAATCACTTCAGTTAAATAATTGGTGGTTTTTATTCAGTAAACAATACTTACTTATATTAAATGTCTTCTATTTTCTTGAATCAAGTAACTACGCACTTGGATGGATTTACTATTACTTCGTTTGAGAAATTAACATTTTTGGGACGAAAAATTCAATTACTTCTTTCAATACTATATTGGTTCTAATAAAGAAAGAATTTATTTGTTGACAGCATTTATCTGAGAAATTATTTTACTTATATTGAGTATGTGGCATTTCTTGTATATACCTAACTTTCTATATCCAAGTAAATATGCATTTGAATCTAGTAAATAAATTCAAGAAATTATGTTTTCTCGTTCCAAATAATCACTTTTCTGTGTGTAACCCTTACTGACGAGTTCACTATGGTATCTGACAGTGATCGTAACCTGTGCATGCGTAACCATGCACGCATACCATCTTAGTAACACTAAATAAGTTCAAAACTGTGGCGGGAAATTCAACCTGTCCTCAGTCATTTTAGATCATCCGTTACTTAGATACCTGTGTATTGAGGATGCCGAAGGAGATGAGGATGGAGATGAGGACGCCGATGAAGAGGGCCTTCGGTAGTATTTTTGTTTGTGCGGGTAGTTTTTTAAACAATTTTTTGAAATTTTAATGAGAAATCCGGACCAAACTTCTTGTTTAATTTTAATGATTATGGCAAGAATTTTTATTTTATTTCGTATATTTTAGTTCTTTACCCGCCAAGTGGGTAAACTGGCGGGTAAGTATGTATCATAATATTCCTTTTAATTTTTATCGTGGGATAAGCGCCCGCGGCGCAAGGCACTGTATTTTAAAATTTGTTTTGTAGAATATGTTAATTTGTATTGTTTAAAATTTTAATTAATAAACATATTTTCAAGTTCAAGTTGTAAATATCATAATTGTGTGTATAATTGTCACACAGAGAAGTTCTTGGCTAACCTGTTTTTAAGTGACTGAAGTCCGGGCCACACTAACGCGTAACGTTTAATGCTTAACGTGTAATGTTCAAAGTAATGCGTTAATATCGAGTGTGACCACAACTTAAAGCATTAACTGGCCAATCAGAAACGCGGAAAAAGATGACGCGTCAGTTAACGCATAAAGGCGTTACACGTTAGGCGTTAGTGTAGTCCGGGCATTCGAGTGATAATAATGCTCCCCTTCTCAATATAGGCTTATGGATAGAACTAATTTTATTTTTTTCTTCACATGGACTTTGAGACATTTCGACTGAGAATAAGACAACTAGCCATTATGGTCTATATCCAGGACAAAAATTGATGATTGCTGCATTGGTTGGCAAATGGTGGACAATATCATGGCGTTTGTGACATCCATTTCCCCAGTGCCAGTTTTTTTGGCTTTATCATTTTTTTTCTAAAACATTTCCATACATTTTTGATAATACTATATGTGTGAGCATGGTTGTGGTGTAAAACGCAGTTTGAAATAACGAATACCGCTTTTATGCATTCGTTTCTAATCGTGTGTGGTACTGTAATAAAAATTAAAACGTATAATTTCCTATTGTTTATTAGCATTAATTAACAAATATTGCAAGCAATATTTCTTTTTAATTTTGACGTATTTATTCTCAAACTTACTCCTATGCAATTTAAACGTGCAGTGCCGGTAGATGCTACTACGACAAAAAATAATTCTAAAGTGTTAAATTATCTGTGTAGTTGAATAACATGTATGCAGTTGTTCCGCTGCCGGCAAATCATTTTTTACATAGTAAATATTGTACTGTGTAAAACAATTCATGTGTACTTTTTTCAAATTATTTAAAAGTTGAAATATTGACCAAATCATGTGTTACCCGGCACGCCCTTCTGGAGGAATTGAAAGCTCCATATACTCCTAAGTCCATATGCTAGTTTATACTCAGAATAACTTTTACTAAAAAAAAAAGAATCACTAAAGCATTTGTTATTGCTTAAAATAAATTGCGGGGAAAAGTGGGATACCCTTTTGCATAGAAACTGGAATGAAGTATAGTCACTTTTCAACAATAAAAAAATACTCTCATGTTCTTCTCCACCATTGCGATCATTGGTACTCGGAAAACCCCCCGGGCCAGAAAAATTGCAATCGTAACTAAAGTATCATGTGGTTTAAGGGATAGTACGATGCCTTGAACACATTTTAGTTATTGCATTAACTTTATACTATTGCTGGCACAAACCAAGAAATGTAAAAAAAGCACAGCATCAGGATTTGAGTATTGCGGTCGCGTACAACTTGTTGCGATGACATGTGCGGTTTGACAGAATACAAAAATTTACTTTAGACGTTTCCAAGGTTATGAACATACGTCACTCGGTATGCCACATGAAGTTAGCTGATTCGAATTTGACGTTTTACGTGAGCATATAAAAAATAATAATAATTATAGTTACATTGTTTTCTTTATCGGAGATGAGCAAGCCTTCAAATTTATATAAATTTGAACAGGCATAGTTAGTGACGTATTCCAGCGTCTATTTCCTGGTCTCTTATTGGTCTAAAATTGCCAGACAACCTGAATATTTTAGTATCCTTGAGACGTTTCGACGTAAGCGATTTGTTGACATGGTAACTTTGTTGTGTTACGGACATTGTAGGCATTTGTCTATTTGTCCTTGTCTATTTGTGGAAATGTCACAAATGTGCTGACCCCAAATTTATCGAATTGTGGATTAACTATGTAAAAGTCATTTTTTTAACACTGTATCAATATATCAGCCATGCAAATGTGTACAGAACACGTACACATGAATAAAAATGGCTCTTGAATTAGAACTGGGAACTTGTAGTACATATTACTTTGTATTATGGAATCATTACAAGCATAGAATTTGACCTAAACATGTAGGACTTGTTGTGTTTGTGTTACGGGCATAGTTACGGGCCCCAGATGTTTCCAAACGTCAACGTAGTGTGCTATCTGTCAATACAATAATTATTAGTATATTTAATGCCAACCATCGTTCATATTCTATAAATTTGTAGTGACATAGCCTTTTCCCTCGTCTTCTATAGTAAGTAAGGTACACTGAATCAATCATCCAAACGTCTCTCGAGCGGTCATTACAATTTTAGACGGTAGAGGTCGCCGTTGCGTGCACGCCGCTTCTCTAAATGTGTACACGAAAGATTCAGGATGACCAATACAAAGCCGGCCATCTTTGCAAGTTAGCATGGGTCGGACGGTTTGTGCATGACGTCTGGCATAATTTGTCATGTACACGACGGCCCGTATCCGGTAACCTAGCCGCCAGTCATAACTTAGCGCTTATCGGTTGTACGTCCTTCGAGCTGCGCTCTTGTCCGAGCCAGGACAAACAAATTAATCGTCCGTGGCTTGCCTGTAGTGACGACGTTGGCCGACGACAATTATTTACGTCGTTAGTCGTTTTCTTGTGTTCCTGGTTCGCAAGTTAAATGCCCTGGATGAGCGCATTCATGGCTATGGTGTCAGTAAACTGTGATGTAAGTCGCGGATAGTAAATTGTGTGGTTGAACTAGGATTATTAGTCTAGTCTAAGGACGGGGCTTTCAATGCCAGTTTATACCATAAACCAAATTGTATCTCAAGGGTTTTATATATCTAAACTCGTTTTAGATATACAGGGTGAGTCACTAGAGTCGCGGTGGTAGATATAGCAATTATCTTTAGAGATGGAAAAAAATATTTAATACAAAAGTTGTTTGGCATATCATTTTCTACAACGTAAAATTATTTTCATTTATACTGGGTGTTGCATTTAGGCGTAGCAGAAAATAAATTAACTTTTTTAAATGGAATGCCCTGTATATTATAACATATTATGATTGCGAAGAAAATTGTCTTACTAATTGTATCAGGTGATATTGACGTAAAGCTAATAGTTTCTGCAATATTCAATTTTTTATTAAAAAAATGGCCGTTGCAGGCCTTTTCCGAAAACTACGTAATAGCGTCATTTTTGCAGATATTTTCTTACAACTTTGTCAGAAAATAACCAATACTAATAGGGAGGTGATAGTGCCCAAATAAATTTGATGCGCTCTACAGGGTGTTCCTAGCACCTAATCAATTTTGATATTTTTCAAATGGCTTTTTCTTGAGTTTTTTAAATGGAACGCCCTGTATATTATTTGCTGGTTGCATTTCCCATTAAGTTGCCTTTAATTTATATTAAGTGTGGCATATACATATTTGTACCCGTTTTCGTGATATTTGGAATTTAAAGAAAATGTGTAATAAAGTATACCAATACAGTGCTTTAATATTACACCCTGTATAATTGAGTTAGTTTTTTTCATGTATTTTGTTTAATATAAATAAATTATAAATGTTGGTAAAGTTAAAAATGCTATTTTTTAAAAAGATACATTTAAATAGCAGAGTTACGCTAATATTTTAAGTTAGCTTAGATTTACTTAACCTCGTTGTCATGGAAACAAAAACAAATAACAGACGTGTAGTTATTGCTGTCAACAGACTTAATATAGCTAACCAACATTTGTAATCTCTGTTAACGATGAATTTTAATTATACTAAAGAGGAACTGATAAATATTATTTACATCTATGGAGAAGTCGGCAAAAACGCTCTACTGGCCTCAAGAATTTACGCTCAGCGATATCCCGAAAGACGGCATCCCGATGCAAGAACAATTAATAGAGTTCGGGAACGTTTTGAATCAACAGGTACTATTACTTACAAAAAAAGAACAAGAACAAAAGCGGCGACACATGAAGAGAATGAATTTCTGGTAGTTGCTAGTGTGGTAGAAAATCCATACTCAAGCACTAGACAAATAAGAAATCAAGGAATAACCCAATCATCTGTGTCCAGAATAATACGGCGACACAAGTATCATCCATATCATGTGCAACATGTACAGGAATTGAGCGAAAACGATTTAGAAAAGAGATTAAATTTTTGTAATTGGGCAGCTGCTAAAATTCAACAACAAGCAAATTTTTTTGACTTTGTTCTTTTTACTGATGAAGCTACGTTTCATAAAAATGCGTATGTTAACCAACATAACTTCCATTTTTATGCAACAGAAAATCCTCGCGTTATCAGGCCTTTGGACCATCAACATAGATGGTCACTCAATGTATGGGGTGGAATAGTAGGTACCAATTTGCTAGGGCCTTACTTTTTTGAGGGTTCCGTAAATGGTCAAAGGTACTTACATTTTCTTAACAACCATCTACATGAATATTTAGATAAATATTCGCCAAAACTTAATTTTCCATCACGACGGAGCCCCACCCCACTTTAGTCTGAACGTAAGACAATTTTTGAACAACCAATACCCCAACAAATGAATTGGAAGACGAGGCCCTACGTTATGGCCGCCAAGATCTCCTGATCTAAATAAGTTGGATTTTTTTTTTGTGGGGTCATGTTAAGGAATTAGTATACCAGACACCACCTACCACACAAGACGATATGAAGATTAGAATAAGAAATGTTTTTGCTGACATCAGAGAAAATAAGAGAGAGATGTTAAGAAATACTTCGAGATCTTTTACCCATCGGATTAATGCTTGTAGAAGACAAAATGGAGGGCATTTTGAACACCTACCAAATCAATAACTACTTGTTGTTTTATCTTTAATTGTTATAGTTTTTTACTAGTTTTATGTTAATGCTTATCAAGTTTAAAAAATAGTTTAATAAATGTTATTCGTTGTGGTTTCTCTTAATTATTTGTTTTTATTTAATTTTTAGTTGTCTCAAATTATATTAATTTTTCATATTGAGTAACTAAATAGTAATTCCATGTACTTTTCAATTTATTTTGAGCAATTCTGTCAGTTTTTTAATTCAACAAAAGTATTTTTTTCCTTTCTATGTTCTCTTTACAAAAAAAATCATTAAAAAAGAACCATGTTATGCAGGGTGTAATATTAAAGCACTGTATTGGTATACTTTATTACACATTTTCTTTAAATTCCAAATATCACGAAAACGGGTACAAATATGTATATGCCACACTTAATATAAATTAAAGGCAACTTAATGGGAAATGCAACCAGCAAATAATATACAGGGCCTTCCATTTAAAAAACTCAAGAAAAAGCCATTTGAAAAATATCAAAATTGATTAGGTGCTAGGAACACCCTGTATAGCGCATCAAATTTATTTGGGCACTATCACCTCCCTATTAGTATTGGTTATTTTCTGACAAAGTTGTAAGAAAATATCTGCAAAAATGACGCTATTACGTAGTTTTCGGAAAAGGCCTGCAACGGCCATTTTTTTAATAAAAAATTGAATATTGCAGAAACTATTAGCTTTACGTCAATATCACCTGATACAATTAGTAAGACAATTTTCTTCGCAATCATAATATGTTATAATATACAGGGCATTCCATTTAAAGAAGTTAATTTATTTTCTGCTACACCTAAATGCAACACCCAGTATAAATGAAAATAATTTTACGTTGTAGAAAATGATATGCCAAACAACTTTTGTATTAAATATTTTTTTCCATCTCTAAAGATAATTGCTATATCTACCACCGCGACTCTAGTGACTCACCCTGTATATCTAAACCAAAATTTACGACAGATAGCCTACACTCATGAGTTTGAACATTTCTCTTCTAAAATATACATAAATGAGAAAAGAGATGTCATTTTGAGTAAGAAAAGTCAATAATATTAATAATATCTGATACAATAACTAAAATTCATACATTGTTTCACAGGTAACGTGCAAATTGCTGTAGTTAGGGAATAAAGGGTTGTCGGACATTATTCATATTTTGAATATTTTACTCAACATGACGTCTTCTGTCGCTGGTTGTCGCCTGGGACACGTCATGGATCATCCTATATACATGGCGTAAATAAAGTAAGGAATAATTCTGGTAACTCTTCTGATGTTACAACAAAAATGTTTTGGATATGTTGTTTTGTCGAATATATAACAATAACTAGACAGTTATATACCAATAGATAACTGCATAACAGTTAATTAATTTAAATTAATTAGCCATATCCGTAATGTCACCAAAAAGCACTTTAGCCCTTAAATGCATATGGTTGCAGAACTGCAACAAACTGTTTGTTGTAGTTCTACAATATTATGCGTTCAGTACAGGATTTCTTTTGTGTAGTTGACATATGATAAAAGGTAAAGTTGTGATATAAAGATGTGTTACGAAATTTGTTTGTTGTATTTCTACAACATTATGCGCTTAGTACAGAATTTGTTTTATTTCACATTTGTAATCGGTAAAGTTGTGATATAAAGATGTTGTAGTATAAGGTTGGTTTGGTTGTAGTTCCACAACATTATGCGTTCAGTTTTCATTTTTATAGTAGCTAAATGTGTAAATATCTGCTACGAAAGAGAACAAAGTATTTTCTATAATTACATATAGTTTTTTAACTTTTAAGAATGAAATGTGGTATCTAAGAAATCCTTACGTGAAGAACAACGAGAATATTGGAATATATTTGAGTGAATATATTTCAAGAATTATAACGAGAATATATTATAACGAGAATATATTTGAGTGAAATTAGTATTCTTAGTGATCATGAAGATTTCTCTGACACCAATAGCTTAGTAGATGAAATGAAAAGCTTCTTGAAACTTTGCAGTTTTATTTAATTGCTACAAACAAGTTTCGGCTTACGCCATCATCAGTGTAACTAAACAAAAAAGCAAAATAAAACAATGAGAGCTAATGTCACCAGTAAAAAATATTTAGTTTTCATACTGGTATTTTGACTGCAAGTTTCCTTAAAGATTTTGTATTTGTTACATTGGTTGTCTTTGCTTTCTTTTGCTTTTAGTTTACTTACACTGATGGTGATGTAAGTCGTAACATGTTTGTAGCAATTAAATAAACCTGCAAAGTTTCAAGATACTTTTCTTTTTATATATCAATTTTTCATCACTTGAACTGGTAAATTACTTGATTCTGTGTCTAATCCGCCATCAGTTAAAGAACAAGCTAGTGCAGAAGATGCAAATACTGATAGCGAGGATAATTATGATAATGTAGTTTCTACCAGTACCAACCGAAAGACCAAAGAAAATGTCAACGCAACAAAGCGAAGAGTAAAGAAAATGATTTAGCATTAACTTTTCACAGAAATGGAACTTTATAAATTGCCTATGCCCCATGAATGTTTAAAATAGTTATTTACTTACACTTTTCAGATAAAATTGACATTGAATAAAATTTATATTTGTAACAAACTGGTGTTTCTAAACCATTACATACTACAGCGGCAAAATTGAAACAATATATAGGTATTTTAATTTTAATGTCCGTTGTGTTTTCATGTCTTACTGAAACACAAGTTGTTACTGGAATAGTGACATCGGTGTGGATATGATAATAAAAACTATGACACTTGAGTGGTGGTATATTCACCTACCTATAAAGTCCTCAGTGTTTATGTGACCTGTCAGGGTTGTTGCGCTATTTTAGCCCATTAAATGAGAAGATGTGCCAGAGGTAGCGATCAGAACGTGAACATAAGGAGCACAAAATGCGACCCACCACCGCCTCCGACACATCTTCTCATTTAACAGGCTAAAATATCGCCACAAATATGTCAGGTCTGACCTAAGAATTTAGGACTTTGTAGGTAGCTGAAAATACCGTGTCTTAGTCGATTTGAGAAAATACGACAATTTGTGCATTTTAACGACAATGTCATTATTACCAGATTCTCCTGGAAAGTGTGCATACTTTCCAGGAGAATCTAGTAATAATGCCTTGAATTCACAAACTTGACAAAACCCACGAGTGTCGTTATTTTGGTAGCCATCATAGATCGACATAAAATATTCGCAAAGAGTATAAAATGATATATTCGTATATTTTACCATTTGCTAGATATGACATTAGCAACCGCATGTATATTACATCGGAATAGCCACTTCAAAGTCCTCTCTTGATACAAAATGACATTCTTTGACATTCTTAGAGAAGTTGCAATATGCCTGTGTCGACTTGGACAAGCGAGCAGTGTAAAAATAGGATCCCTCTTTAATCAGAAGAACTAGAAGAAATGATGATAAAAAAGAAGGGTGAACCATCTCAACATGCAACTGTGAAATATGTACGGTTGGATCAATTAGGACAAGCATGTGGGCTAAACTTGTACTGTGATAAGAAAAATAATTCTTTTAAAAAGGTTTCATATAGAACAATAGTATCTATAATTATTATATATCATAACGCGCAATGTTGTGTATCTGCAACATTTATTGATTTGTACATTAAATTCCTTGAAAGCAGAAAATACACTTTTAAATTTTTAACTTTCAAAGAAACTATGGTTTTAACGGTTAAATGCAGTTGGCAAATGGTGGAGGCGCCGTAGTTTCGAACAAAATGCGTTCTAGCAACCAATTATAGTTATAAAATCCATAAAATAGTCGACAATACATCATTAAACAAACATCACCTTCATAATTAATGCACAATTATCGTCTTTAATTATATCCGATCAGTGCGCGGTTTGAAAATGATAAATATTGCGAATAGCCCCGTACCCATTAACTTTTAGTCCATGTTGCAATAACGCAATTATATTTTTTTAGTTATATTACCCGCTATTAACAAGAGAAGTGCATTAAAAATTGGTTTATCCACGCGCCGTATGGCAATTAATAATTTTTCGGAATTATTAATCCGCTATATTCATATTCCAGCAGTTAAAATAGGGGCATTCGCTCTGGGTTTTGCATAAAATTAAAACGTATCATGGTTGCGGATGACGGCGAATGGACCGCACTTTTTTGCGAGATACCGTCGGTGCAACTTTAAGGGCTGAACCGGAGTGAGCTGACTAATGGATTTAGGTTTGCGTTCGTTAGGAATTCAATTGTTTTTGCGGTGGCCGCTACGTCGAAAAAGCACGGATTACTGTCCCTTGCGATCCGCGAGACTCACCCTTGGAGATATCCTCCAAAAAAATTTGGTTTCCGCAATGTTTCCGCAAAGTAGCTCCTGGTTTTTCTAGATGTGAAGCAGAACGCGAAATAAATTACGTAAAGCAGGGTTAAAAATGAAAATATTTGCGTATAGTGGAAACATTGAACCGTAAGCATCAAAACCTTGGAATCCATAACAACAAAACAGATTATGATGATACTTGTTTATACTGTTGCTTACTTACTATTAAAAATCAAGAGATAAAAATACATGTGTGATAATAACCCAGAGTTTGAAGATCAACAAAAAATTTAAATATTCAAAACACGATTTTTAATTTAACAAGTTAAGTTAACAATTATTTGTCATCTTAGAAATTAAGCAGCTTTTAAAGTATATATATATATATATATATATATATATATATATATATATATATATATATATATATATATATATAATGGATGTTAATTCTTTGCAGAAACCTGCATATATTGATATAAAACCTTGAAATAGTTAATACAAGATGGCGGTAATTTTTTTAAGTTAAAAAACTACAGCCACGCCTGGGATTCGAACCCAGATATACGGATTGCCGGTCCGACGTTTTACCAATTAGACTAACGTGACCTATGACATACAATAGGTTAATTTTCATAGGTCACGTTAGTCTAATTGGTAAAACGTCGGACCGGCAATCCGTATATCTGGGTTCGAATCCCAGGCGTGGCTGTAGTTTTTTAACTTAAAAAAATTACCGCCATCTTGTATTAACTATTTCAAAGTTATATATATATATATATATATATATATATATATATATATATATATATATATAAGAAAACGCTATTTATACTCCATAAGCAATAATGCTAAAGAAAGAACTTTTCTTAACATTAGACAACCATTTTTAAGTTGTGTGTGTGTGGGGGGGGGCATAGGAATGTAGAGGATATCACAACTCATAAATATCAGTCAGTTTACCGTAGGCAATGCTTTTAGCGGTATAAATTTGCCCCTTGCGCAATAAATGTCGAAAAAATCGCTGCACCTTCGCCAATATTCCCTCCCAAATCACCCAGTACCCTTCGAGGGCTGCATCTGCCCTTTCCGCAAGCTGACATGTTTATAGGTCGAGGAAATTATTATAATAATTCATAGGCGGTTTCCAGTTCCGGTCAGGTCCAGGTCCCCAGGATTCGCCCTCCAATTTCAAATGACCGATATATCATTGAGATTACATCGCATGAACTTTGGAATTTTTAGCAATAGATAAGTTACTAGTATGATGTTATTTAATGTTACTAGGTAATCATTTTGTAATATAGTGCCTCTATTATTTTTTATGGTTGTGGGAAATAAATTAAATACTTATTATTATGTAGTAAAGGCTGTAACGAAGGTTTTATGGATGATAATAATTTTTTTAAGTCGTTAAATTTGTTAAATCGAAAAGAAATCTTACACATTCGAATACTTTATATTCGCAATATAAAGAAATGGGCAGCGGTGCCTTTGTTACTTGTTTTTTGCGACACTAGACGACGTTCGTAGCGGAATGCAATAACATATGATTCGAGAGGAGGAGGGGTTAGCTCGACCCGGCAGTCTACGATGTGACAGTCAAACAGCAGAACAAATGACTAGCGATTCCTAGCCTAGACAAGTTTTTGCCGGAGGCTGTCTTTGTGCCGGCATCCGGACGTCACATTCGCACTGTTCGTATGCAGAGCCACCTAGCGGACGTTTTGATAAATGGATGGTAATTTCGAACGAGGCCGGAATTTATCCGACAAAACTGGGTTGTAACAGCGGGAAGGCCTTTTCCTGGTCGTAACCTTTATAGAAATGGAGGGAGATAAACTAAAATTCAAATAAAATCAGTAAAACTAATTTAAAAATGTTACCTTTGCTTAGATAGTAATTTAAAACAAATCGTTAAGCGAGTGTATATTTTTTTGGTAAACAAAATATGATTAGAGACCCTCTTAAGCCTTTTAATCACCCAACGGTAACCACTTTTCTCAAACTAATTTGAATGATATTGTAGAATTACGAGGTAGAATTACTAAATCGAGGTCACAAATTTGCACTCCCTATTCAGAAAACCTTATAAACACAACCATTGAATTGGATTCAGCTATCACTAACCTTCCTAATCACACAATCATTAAAAAAGAAAAAGCACACAAATTTCACATTCCCGTTTCTTCATCCAACCTATGAAAACCACGATCAACATTAAAACTAAATTAAACAACTCTACAGCGGTTCTGGTTCAAGCTGATAAAAATGCGGGTGTTGTTATTATGCACTTACACACCTACATACATAAAACAACTGAATTTCTCTCAGAAAATAATACAAAGAAATCAAAAGGATCCCCTACCTAATGTCATTACTAAAACTAAACAAATCATTCACTCTTGCAGAGACACTCATGAATTTTACCCACTACAATTTTTTCAACATTTTACATTTTATCCCTTTGAACCCTTTCATTCTTCAGTTATATGCCCTCCATAAACGCCACCAACCATTTTATCCACCCCATTACAGCTTTCTATAACTCGCCCACCAGTCTCTTAACAAAATATATGTTTAGTATATTTCGTTCAGTCAATTTCAAACCCACCTATACCGTAAAAATTCCCTAGAATACATAAATTGTATTAATAACTACAACCCCTCAGGATGTATCTTGGACATAACTTTAACTCTTGCTGATGAACTTTTGAAATCTCACTACTCATATTTCAAATTTTGACACCATTCTAAAGCATATTATTACACAAAACTATTGTACCTTTAAGGGGAGGTTCTCATGTAATAGGTTGGAAAAATATTTTTTTTTCATTCACATTTTGAAACCTTGAACTGTATAAAATATGCTCCTGAAACAGTTTTTTGATTCTCGCAAGATTTATGGATTTATAGCCTATGGTATTCTCCGGTCAAAATTTTCTTCATTAAGCGCAAAGAGATGCGTTTATTCAAATGATAATTTTTGCTAACCCTTTACTAGGAATGTGAAATTTTGATACAGTATAGAGAACGTATAGATCTAGATGCTTATGATGAGTAAAGTATTATATTTCATTGAATTCATATAGAAAAGAAGTTTTAGAAAGTATAATGTTGCTGCCTTCTCTTGTAGAGTATACCTTCTCTAGAAACACGATCTTTCAGACTGGCATGCGCGATTACTTTTGAATCGTTAAACGGATCGAGCTATTATTTTTTCCCTTAGAGAAAACACTTCATTGGAGGCTGTACCTCATATTAAGTGAAACTTTTAAATAATTATATTATATATAACGATTTGAAACCGAAAAAGAGTGTAAAAAATGGATCTTAAAATTCAAACAGCAGCCATTTTGCCAATTTTCAACTTTTAGCACTAAATTTTGGTTTAGCCTCCAACTAATTTCATCTAGTTTCACAGCGTTTTTTTAAATTCGATTTCCGTTCAATTTTATAGGAGCTACCTGATAGTTCCTACAATAGTGTCCACTTCTTGCATATAATTTTTTATGGCACAATTTCTTTTTGTACACTAAAGTATAATGAATATATTGCAAAAGAAAAAATATTGATATCTCTTACAATTTATTTGAAAAACTGTCCCAAAGTTGAGCTACTTTTTAGGTCTCTATATGAGAACCTACCCTTAATGATAATTTTTTTAAAATTAAGGTAGGTCTTCCTATGGGAATGAACTTATCAGGTCTTCTATTGGACATTTTCCTTAACCACATGGAGAACCACATGTTATTCATCCTATTAAACCTTTTAAACCACATATCAAAACTTGAATACGTTATGTTGACGACGTTTTCTGCATTTGGGGAGGAAATTTGACTGAACTTAACGATATGCTTAACTACATCAATAATTTACACCCTAACCTTAAATTTACCATCGAAATAGAAAAAAAAAAACAACAAACTATTGAATTTTCTTGATCTTTCCATTTTTAGACATGAAAAACAATTCTCCTTTGTCATTTATAGAAAGCCAACCTCTGTTCCTACCATCATCCCATTAGATTCTTTTCATCCCTTATATCACACCGTCTAGCTTCGCTCCGTTTCTTTTTCCGCAGAGCATCAACTTATCCCCTCAACAATACTGATAAACTTCAGAATCAAAATTTTGCATGAAACCAGAATCGCTATAGACCCCCTCTACACCAGAGAAACTTCACAAGCCAACTCTTCACATACAATCCCTCTAATTTTAAACTCCCAAAAATCCGCAGACCCTATAACATTGTTCCCGCTTAAAAACTAACACCCAAATCCTTCATATTCTATCGAAGCGACGCCAGGTGCCAAGATGTATATTGCAGGAAAGTGGTGTTTATGCGTTGAACTGTCATAACGCTATTTATATCGGCCAAAGGGACAGGACGCTGGCGGCACGTCTTAGCGAGCACAAATATCAACTAACTTCTAATATTTACAAACACATGCCATAAGTTTCTTTTTGATAATGTTAAATTGATCCATAAATGTCAGAAGGGCTATTAGATTAGACCTTTTGGAGCAGCTTGCAATAGAGCGGCACAAGAAGTCTCCTCACCTCCTCATCAACACCCAGACAGATTTTTTGTATAAACCTCTATTTTCATACCTTTAAATTTAAATTTGTCAAAACATTCATTCTACCAAAATCTTGGGCTTCACCCCTTCATCCTCTGTCTGGTTGTTGATTTGAGTTTTTGACTTGTTCCCCCTTAGTATGCTTTTTTCCCTTTCCACATTGCCCTGATGCTTGCCGCCAGCTTTCTGTGATTTTGTCGCTCACATTTTTATTTTTATTCTTTGATTATATTCATTATTTATGTTTTTTGTCGAAGGTTCCCCAATCCCAATAATGTCCTTATTTTTATTTTGTGTTCCATTTGCTATTTTGTCTTTTTGTCCTGTGATACCAGAGCATATAAAAATAAATTTCTGCAAAGCTTAATAGGTTTTTATTTCTTGTTTTGTCTATATATATATATATATATCTTTGCAACATGAACCAAACTCATAATTATTTAAATCAAACGTTATTGTGATTTGTTATCCTCAAACTCAAACAGCCATCTTGCCATATCCTACAAAGCCGGTGTTGAAATTTTCTGGTGAACGTTAGCGTGAAATTAATCCTTAGAAATAGTATAATCCTTGTGGGGGAATCCCAGGACAATTACTATCCTTTTCCGAACCGTATTCCGCGCATAGCATTATCGTGGAAGCAGGAGAACTTGTGTGGCGGAGGCGCCGGGAGACAGCTGCGGGAGTAGGAGTTGACACATGAGCGGATAGACAACGGTGCCTACATTATGCCGTCTGTCAACACCCACTACGTCACGAATTGCGTTATTGCCGCACCCCGCTGCGACTGTTTGTCCTAAATTTCACTATGTTGATGTTTCATTAAGCCATGGATGGATGGCTAGTTATCAACCCACCTATCTCTATCCATCTCACTGGGTACATTCTAGGGTTGCAATATTTTGAAAAATCGTCACGAAGACATCTTACACAGAGGAAGGTTTATAAAAAAAACATATTTTTACAAAGAATATGCGTTTACTGAAACTTGTTTTACAAATACAATGTCAACTTGATTAGTTATTTGGCAACGTTGCTTCATTTCGACGTAGTTATGTTCCATTATTGCGTACCACTTTTTACCACTTTTAATCGCAATATTATCATTCTTAGAAAGAGCGTAACATTCTTGTAATTATAAGAAATAGACAAGATCAGTAGTCAATGTTCCCTCTTCTTGAGAGATTCCATTTTCTTCACTAACCAGGATTACCCACTAGGCGCAAGAAGCGCGCGCCTAGGGGCCCCCGCTAGTGGGGGTACCTCCAAATTGATTTTTTTATTGTAGGATAAGAAACAAGATAATATTACATTTCGACGAAATATTGCCTAACAACATTTTCAGAATAAAACCAAGTTTTATCGTAAACGTTCATAATGTAATTGGTGATGACACACTTGTATCTGAATTAAATAATAGGAATGCAATTTATCACAAAATTGTATAAAATTACCATACAGTAGTAAAGGTTAAGGGGGCCCCAAAGTGCATGTTTGTTGTGGAAATAACAAAACGCGATGTATCCTTCAGAGTGAAACAAAATTTCATCATATACGTACATAATGTAATTTCTAACACATTTGTATCGAAATTAAGCCATAGGTGCAAGAGCAAGAGTGAGTATTATACTACAAATTAGCGCAAGATTAAACCCCACATGCGTGGGATCCAAATTAAATATTGTTCTTTTATGCTTTTATATGCACTAACGCGAGCGAGTTTATTAATTCTCCAAATACCTAAATAATATTCATAAACAACAGAAGTGCGGCGATGTGTGTAGTTTAGCTATTGACTAAAATGTCCAGAGAGGATATATAATGTAGAAAGAAAGAGATAAATTCGACATCGGAAATTCCACAATAACTTCATCGACTCTGCAATCAACAATTATAATAGCGAATTAATAAACAATAGAAAGGCGGCAATATTTATTGGAATTCTATTGGAATTCAATTATCCAGACAGAATTTTTACACCTAAGATGTAGAAAAAAAAGGACAACGTTGAAACAATTCGTAATGAAAAAAAAATTAATAAACATTGAGAGAAAATATTAGAAACTGAGAATACATACCAATAACTGATATAATAAAATCTACAAAATTTACAAAATCATAACAAACAGTTCATTCATTGCCTACTAGTGAGCTTTTAAGGGTACATTCTGGTGTAACACACTAAAAGTAAGGCATATTTTTTACTATTTCTTCTATGTTTTTCTATTCTATTTCCTTTTTTTTCACACATTTATTCAAAGACATATCGCCATTGGGTAAACTAGAAATGTTGTAAATATAAATAATTAAAAATAATTAAAATGTAAATAATTGTTGTACATTTGCAAATTCTTATTGTGACAATGAGTTAGTACTTCCGGCAAATTTTCTACCAAAAAACGAACTAAAAACGACTTTTCCAAACTCCTAATCTTGTCCACCTTTGCTTTTTATCATAATCTTCAAGAGATTAGCAAAACAAAACTAACACATTGCAAATATCGACATTCTTATAAATACAGTAGAGCGTCGATAATCCGAACTAATTGGGACCGAAGGTGGTTCGGATTATCAAATTGTTGGGATTTTCGAAAATAACCTAGAAAGTGACACTTTAGGCCTAAAACATGCCTAAAATGCCCTTTAATCGATTAAATATACATATATTAAACTACCTATTACATAATTATGTATTTAAACTCTTTTAAAACGCGTTCGGATTTTTGACGTTTCGGATATTTGACGTTCGGATTTTTGACGTTCTACTGTAAATATGTCAACTTCGCCTATAAATGTCTTCCGATCTTGGTAGCTCAATTTATTAGAGGTTCCGACAAAAATTCCAGCGGCCACTGGTTCAAACCCCGGCCAAGGTTATTTTCTAAAAATATCCTTATCTGAATTAATTATTATTCTGAATTAATTAGTTATTCGTATTATGAACGAAGAATAATAATAATTAGCCGTAATATTAATTGAAACAAGTTCAACATATTTCAAATTGTTTATTAAATATGTTTAAAAATTAGTATTAGTATTATTATATAGCGCTGAATATATAATAAATAATGCTTGATTAATAATTGATTTTCAATGTTATTACATTTTGTCAATCATGCGGATAGGATATTTTGACAATTTGCTTTAATGAGAATAATACTTATTTTTGGCAATAAACAATTTTTTTGTGTTCATTTCTTTCCGTTTATTATTTTAAACGCGGCCGCAAACTTATTAAAAAAAATAATTTCTTATATTTTATTTACAGTTTGGTACAAAATCTATAATTTATTTTTCTTTCCTTCAAGATAGAAATGACAATTTATAACTTTTTCTTACTTAAAATATTTAAATTTATAGAATCCTTCTTCATTTATATTGATATTCAGTTCCATCCCGCTTAATTTTATGTTATATCGTTTTGTAATATAAGACGATGGTAATAATATAACTTTGCGCTTGAGTATTTATACATTATGTATTTCTCTAAATGTTTATTTGTTTTTATTTCAAATTATATTTTTGCACAACTTAGCATAGATTTTCTTTCTTAAAAAAAATGAATTTTATTATATTACATCGTTTAAATTTTGCTTTCGAATGGATGAGGTATAGGGGCCCCAAACCAGGATGTGCTTAGGGCCCCTAATTTAGTTAATCCGCGACTGCGACTAACAAAAACAATTGATAAAATTGAATTCAATTACTGAGTTTGTAAGAGATATTGTCCAAAGTTACGTTCATACCCACTCACGAAGTCCGCGCAGGAAGATCGATAAACAGTTGAAAGTTGAAGACGTTTCACCACCCAGCGGGCGCTGTACTATCTCCATTAAAATTATACTGTCCGCAGTATACATATATATATATATATATATATATAGTTCGCGAGTTGAATTACCAGGGTAGTAAAACAACGCGCTCTCGCGGACAAGACGTAAAATTATACGAAATTGGGGTGGAAAGCCTTCGTTGCCCATGGCAATCTATCGGGAACTCTAATTTTATGAGTAACCTATTTCCGACGACGAGAAGGGTTTTAGGGGTGGATTTTGGGGGGAGGGGGGAATGGGAGACAATAACCTGGTGGACGACGCTCAATTTTGACGGTCCTCCGGGGAAGGATTCGAATTGGCTGGTCGATGATGACCCCCAAGGCTTGCTAGAGCTGGCCATAGCCATTTCTCTCGTTTCACTCAAATATCGATCACTATAATGGAATGTCCGTCTGGTCGAGCTTCTCTCTGGTGCTTCTACTCGTTTAAATACATCCGAGGAATACTCGGACCAATCGGCCATTAACATGGCGGTTATTTCAGCATTTTTCGGATTACCGATCCTGTTCAGGACTATCGGTCGCTTTGTGAGTTAGGGCTGGCAGAGAACTGCAGATGCTCATTGGTATTGTAATTGTAACTTATTTTAAGGTAGGAAATGAATTAATTGGATTTACAGTATGTATTACAAGTCCTCAATTAAATTGGTTTTGTAGGCCTTGAAATAAACACGTAGGTTGATACAGCTATTACAATCTGCAAAGTCAACTGAGCGATTATGAGACAGCGCATGAGAGAATCGCCGTAACTGCCATCTCTCGTTTCGACAATATTGACCCCTGTGTTTGAAGGAGCATAACTCCACTGAACAGAAAAAAATGAAATAAAGTGTATCATACTCCTGAATCATTTCCACATAAGTTATATGACTGTCAACATTTTTTGCCTCTCGGTGTAAACACAAGCGCTAGAGAAATGAGGAAAGGTCCCGGTCCCCGATCTTTACACTTTTAAAATAATTTTGGTAGTTCCATTTTTTTCTCGTAAACCGCTTGCCACAAAATTTTCAATTTTCGTTCAGGTTGACCCTCTTCTACACATTCGCGTTTTTGTTTTCGTCATATCGTCATATTTTATTTAATGTGACTGTAGAAAAGGAATTGCATTATAATTTTTAAGTAATTTTTAAAGCGATTTAATATGAATGATATACATTTCGTGCGCACCCACTACGTCAATCGTAACGCTAAATGGAAACCTAGCTGGAACAGTGGATTATTTGCTTTTAGTACGATACGATCAGAACCATTAAATTTCGGTATTTTGAATAGTAGTGCGAGTCAAATAAAAATAATGAATTTAGATGTACAATTAATTATACTCAACAATATTTTACAAACACGGATTCAAACGGATACCCTGATCGCGTAAAAACTTCGCATCTCGTTCGACTGCCTCGCACCAAAACCCACAAGCGAGGGAAGCCGAACTGCGCAAAATATTGTTTCGGTCTTAAAAATTAACAAGGGATATACAAGGATACAAGGGATAAATTCAAGGGGTATGTATCGCAGTAAATAAGGATTATTTGCATGATAATTGCGTTGTCATGCTAACATTCGTTCCCGAGATATCGACTTCCATTAAAATCTTGTTCTAAACCTTTATTACATAAAAACTGAAGAAAACGAAAACGCCAATTTATAGAAGACACTTTCTTCGGTTTTATGGACAGCATTCTTCATATTGATATTGCTGGATTGTTATAAAGTGACACAAGTAAAAAGTAGGTAAAGTAGAAAATCATTTGATTGTGACAAATAATAAGTCTGGCACTAATAATGGAAGTATAAATAGTGTGTCCGTTTGCTGAAACCTATAAGACAAATGTTCGTTTTTATTACACATGCCAAAAAAGTTAGAAGTAAATTTCAATAGAGCCGAAAAGGAGAAAAAAGTGACACAACAAAATAGAAAAAAAAGTAAAATTGGGTTTTGAGCTTGTCTATATTAAGTAAACGCAATTGAACGATTTTAAATCGGTGTTTCACCTGCCAAAAAATCCATTCTTAATTGCTTATGGAAAAAATGGGGAAGGTATTTCAGTCGCGCGGAGCGCGACTGTCCCCCTAAATGGACCATTCTACGTTGCGTGAGTTTTCGAAATCGACGAAAAACGACCTCTCGGGCGTTTTTGCTTCAAAATTTTCCGAAACGCGAGCGATTTTGGTGAAAGGACCTCAACATTTCAGTAGCTGTTTATTTCCCGTTGTCATGGCTGCGAGCTAGAAACGTCAAAAACACAACCATAACCTATTCACATTGGTATGTACAAAGCTAAGCGATTGCATTATCTGCGGGGGCCTAAATGCACAAACTCCGTAGTCCGTATCCACAAATAATCTTTGATAAACCTATAACCATGTTGTACGTATAATAATAATTATTAATTCGTAATTATTTGCCTTTGCGTTAATATTTGTTCGAAGAATTATATATGTATCGATCTAATGAATGTTATTTGCGAAATGTTCGCGTCTCAAACCAAACGTGAAAGCACCGCGCAGTTAGAACCTATTTTAACCTAATACGAATACAACTGTAAGTAAATTAATATAAATTAGCATAATTAGTTTAAAATTGTCCGTTTGCTTTCCCCTAATTTTTACAGCTTGAGAGATTATATATTAGATGGCACCACAAGATATTTCTGCTACTAGCGCCCCTAGCGGGCGTGAAATATCGTCACATAACCTATAATTATGCATCATTTAGAATGAACACAATACAAAGTATAACTGCAAGACCTGTGTGCAAGACCAAGAAGTAGTAGAAGATCAATAGGGTGTGGAATTGATAGAGGCGCCTGAAAAAAGCCTCCTATGGCTCGGAATATGGTCCCCAGCAAGATTTTGTTGCGAACAGTATCACCCACTTTCAACTGCCCGTGGTTCTTTCGAATGGTTTCTCCAGATTAAACAAAAATACAGTAAAACAATTCTATGGAATTCATCAATTTGTTGTAAACATGGAGGTAATTTTTGAGTTTAGAACATGTAGCTTTTGTTAATTTAATATATTTGCAGGTAACGTGGTATGATGAAATGCACACACGCAGTGGAAATGGATGCAGGTCTTTCGGTCTTAATAACACCGAGTTGCTTTGCGCAGACAACGTACCATAACAAAGTAAACAATTATTTATTTAAGTAAAAACTCGACCCAAAAGTTAGCGTTTCCAAGGGAGTACCGGTTGATTAGATTTGGCTATGACGCAAGGTTACTAAAAATAGACAGGTTGTCTGGTAACTTATAAGCATACGTCACTCAGTTTGCAACATGAACTCAACTGATATGGAATTCATCGTTTTATGTGAGTGTATAAAAAATAATAGTTTTAGGTTGGAGATGGGTCATAAAACGGCCCGTAGCATGTCAGCAAGCCTTCTAATTTCTATGAATTCATATAAATTTAAACGGGCATATTAAGTGACGTATTCTCTACCTTTTTTTGCTGGCCTCTTATATTGGCCCGAAGTTGCCAGACAACATGTAAATTTTAATGTGGTTGGCCATAGCCGACATCATAATGTTATATTTGCCTGTAAATATTTATTTAGCTCATGTGGCCACAGTAACCAAATGCATTTTTTTGGCAGCGAGGTGCAGGCAAAAAAACTTAAACAATTTACTATGTTAAAAAGCTTTTAATCAACTCGAGATTAGGTAATATTAATTATATTAAAAATTTTATTAGTTCGGTTCAAAAGTTTTGGGTATTACGTACCTATTGTATTAGCACTGGAACATCATTCCGATTTCTATCCAATCCATTTGTTAACTGAAGTGAAAATCATGCATTGAATCATCCAACTTTGTTTTAAAATTTAAATATGAATATTGTGTTTTAAATGATACTATTTAATTATAAATTGTTCAACCATTTTTTTGTTTAAATTTTGATATTTCTTTTTGAGTTTTTGGTTTATAGACACAAATAAATTTTAAATTAAATATTTTCACAATCTTTTAGTGTGCTTTTGCTTGACAGGCAAGGGTACATTTTATTTTCCATTTGTGTTACGAAGGAGGAAAGGTACTGGTATATAAATTTAATATTTTACCATTTATTTCTATTTAAAAAGTGAGCGCTTGGCTGTATAGTTTTTGTCCAATATATCAAAACAATAATAGAACTACCTAATGGTAACATTATACATTATTCACTTTTGAAGTTGAATGGATTTCTCCCAATTGTTTTTCAAAATATTTTTCCTTAAACTTAATTATGTCTATGTACTAAAGAATCCAAAGCTTCATCATTCAACAGTGGTATCATCAATGGCAATCAACACATGACAGAATATGATATATAAAAAATCCTATTGCATGTATAATAAAAATTATAAAGGATATATTCTATGACTAAATGTCTTGAATGGTTTGAAATTATTAAAATAAGATTTTGTTTTTTTTTTAGTTGAATAAAATTTCAAAAACTAATAGGGCAACATACATAAAATATGCTCTTTTTGATGACATTAAAAATATTAAAAAACGGCGGAGATATTATTACCAACGAGACCTGTTGTCAAAATATTATTGGCATTCTTGACCACACAACAATGAAATTGAAATTATGAAATTTTCAGGAAACATTGTTGAAACATAGTCCAAATGTGGGAAACATAGCTATAATATAAATTGACAAAACATTTTCTCAGAGGTGATAAAGTTTGTCTCTTACAAAAAATAAAATTTATTGCGACAAATTATATTATTGTCACTTGCGGAAGACTATTTTTTTAATACGCCAATTTCTTTTTGGTTGTATATATGAGTCCATAGAAACAACTCTATATCAACTTGAAAGTTAGATTTTTAAGACAGCCAGTGTATAGGTGGTCTATCGATTTCTGCGATGTACCGATTCACTGATCTACCCAATAGGCGGTCTACAGGTCCACTAGTGTATGGCATATATTTCATTGCAATCTGTTTGCATACAAGAAGTTTCATTATTATTATTATCCATAATAATAAAGTGTACTCTAAAGCAGGGCTGCGGAGTCGGTAAAAAAATTCTCGACTCCGACTCCAGATATTTTTCGTAGTCCGACTCCGACTCAGACTCTGACTCCAGAAAAATTGCATACAAAAATATTTTCAAATGATTCTGTGTAATAAAAATCTTACATGTAAATAAGCACAAATTTGACACAGAACAATACAACGAGCAATATTAAATTTGCTATTAAAACAAAAATACTACCAGTAAAAATAAGAAACAAATTTAATAAATTAAATGTCCATTCGAGTAATGTGATTGTATTAAGCACATGGCTTGTGCATATCAAATCACTGACAGACAAATGCTGAACCCATAGGAAAAACAGAAGTTTTATTTGTGTCCAGCGAATTTGTAGGCAAAAAAATTTAAACTGACAATCTAAATGTAAATAAAAACGACCTATAAGATATCAAAAAGACGTATTGATCGGACCACAAATAGAAAAGTTATATAAAAACACAAATAAACAGACCACAAATAAAAAAGTTATTTATAAAATGTAATTTCTTTGTTTATTTAAAATATCTGTATTAAACTGTTTTCACATTAGAGAACATACAAATCGTCATGACTTTGTCTATTTACCGACTATCTTACTCTAATAATAACAAAAGCACCCATAAGACACAGTCTATAATATGAAATAAAATTCATTCTAATAAAAACAAAATTAAGTGCAAAATAAGTTTATAAAATTGTTGTGAGAAACAGAATAGCTCCAACTAATTCTCCTGCAAAGATGCCCTTAAATCATTTTTAATTATTTTCAAAGCTGAAAATAATTATAATTATGAACAAAATCGTGGTCTATTTAACCGCCTCTCTGACTCTAATAATAACAAAAGCACCCATAAAACACAGTGTATAATACGAAATAAAATTCATTGTAATAAAAACAAAATTAAGTACATTCTCTGTTTATAAAATTGTTGTGAGGGACAGAATAGCTCCAAGTAATTCTCCTGCAAAGATTCTCTTAAATCGTTTTATATTATTTTGAAAGCTGAAAATAATCATAATTATGGCTACAGATATAACTTCTGAATAAATGATACTACATTGAACTACGGGCCTACTCCCTCAATCTCATTTTAACACTCTTGTTCAAATTTCCTTTTTCGAATTTCTGACAGATTACTTTTGTTTATCGTTTTCACTGTCGTTTGGAAAATGTGTTTTGTAATTTGATTATTTACATATGTATGTATGTTTGTAAAAAACCTAATAGAATATTTGGTTTTATTGGTTTACTGTCTACTGAGGCCATCTCGCATGTTTTGTTTTCTACAGTAATTAAACCTGGGCTCGGAGTCGGAGTCGGTACATTTTTTCCGACTCCGACTCCGACTCCTGTGAAATTTGTCTGAACTCCGACTCCACGACTCCGACTCCGACTCCGACTCCACAGCCCTGCTCTAAAGTGTAGATAGAACTCATTATAGTAACATTTGCAGATTACTTAGTAAGATGTATCCAAAGTGCATTATTTTTACATATGAAGTCTGCATCTAAAGTCCTGGTTTCAAATGTCCTAAAAAACGGTTTTAAAACTAGTTCAAAAAAAGTTTAAAAAGTTTAAAACCAACAAATCTTAGTATCAACCTACGATCTTTCTTCAAGGTCTACTACGAGGGCCACATTTCCTGAGCACCCGTCAATTAATTAAGGGTTACCTTAATGCGCATTTGACAGAAAATATATAGAAGCATAATTTCATAATTTTGGAACGAATCTGAGGCAAATTGTTGAATATTGCGTTCTTTAATACAACATCGTAAGTACGACAAGATACGTGAAAACAGTCAGCATACGATTTTCAGGAAACCAACCGTATAACTGTCACATCGGTCAATTGTTTTTTATTTCATTTTTTTTGTGGATACGAACCTGGAAATCAAAGACCTACACCACGTCCTATTTTTGAAAAAAAAGTTTCAAAATGTTAAAAATATCGTTTTTGACACTACTAGATGAAAGTCTGATCTCGAACAACTCAAACGTCTACACTTGACGAAGTGGACACTAATTATAGACATAATCTCAACGATTCCATAGCAATGACAGAATCTGCATTGAACTGTAAAAACCCCAAGTAAAAAAAATCTCCTTCCCAATTTTAATCTGTCGTGTTTTTGTATATTTCCTAATATAACTGGTAACTAGCACCAATAAAATTGACTATTGACTATTTATTTATTTCAACATCAAAAATGTTCTGAAAGTATCTACTGCCATTTTGCAAACAACGTGGATAAAGATAATGAATAATGTAATTTTCAGCGTTAGCGACAGCTGTCGTCTGGTGTTGACACTTCGCAAAACTCTGATGGAAACTCAATGAACTATTCATCAAACATTTGACAAGAAACTTATCAAAGAAAATTGTCAAAACTTGTATAGTGTAGCTCAGGCATTAGGCATTTGGCAAAAATGATAAAGTATCCTCCAAAAAAAATACCGTGACATGACAGAATTCTGTAGGTAGGCTGAAATGAAACTTGAAACTTGAACTTCAAACTTACAAAGAGAAAAAAAGGGCAAATTCCCGATGAGAAGCATATCCTACATGACTTAAATTCGGTATCGTCGCAATACATATTTTTTCGATATGTTCAAGTGCTAAAACAAGATTTTTTTACCAGAAATATGGAGACCATTACTCTTAAAAATGTGACGTGGTCTTTGTTACCGTATTCGTGATCTACTAGAAAGAAAAGCTATCGAAATCACTTATACGTTTTAGGGAGAAGATAAATGTTGAAGTTGCTAAAAACTAATAGATATCCTGTAGATATCCCCAATCCCACTAATTTGTTCTTTTGAAAAGTACAAATATACACATATAAGAAAAACTCCACATATGTACTTCTGCAAATATTTTTCTCAACAAAGCTTCAAGTTATTTGGACGGGTAGGTTTGATGCCGTATACAAGGGGTACCATTTTATAGCTTATATCCCAGGTTTGGTGGCAATTACTCTGCGGGCAGACTAAATTACTGACCGCAAGCAGAAATACGACCGTAACTTCTTGTAGGGAAGGGCATCCAGCCCACCCTACGACCTTTAATTTCACCCACAGGCAAAATGAGCAACGCGCGAATCGGCCAGCTAAAATTCTAGCAATAGTTGCTTTACTGCCGTCGCAAAGTAGTTGGCGTAGTTGGCCGGTGCACGTGACCGCGTATTTTGCCCGGTTCCCGCAGGATTACTGTCCTTTGGGAGGCGGCAAACTTTCTCAAATTTATACGGGATAAACATTTGCATGTCGCGGTTACGTGAGTCGATGTACGCCGCACACCCCCCGCGCTGCTACCGCCCCCTTCCGACCAACGTCGCAACTAATTATTCTAATAGCCTCTCCACTACTGTACGATATGCAGTCGCATTATTCTAATTAAACGATCCTAATTGGTGATATAAATAGATGGAGGTATGTTGGTCTGGTGCTTTAATTTAAGGATAATAGTTTATTTTAGGTGTTTGGCTTTTAGGTTTATTTCAAAGTACTCTACTGTATTTTGTTTATAATGATATAGCGTTGCTGTGTAAAGATATTAGAATGAACCAACAAAGCGAATATTGTTAATTTATATGTGATAATCTTGATGAATTTCTTTACAATGTATTCTTTACAATGTGACATTGTGACAATATATCACATGTTGATATATGATATGTTGTCACAATGGCATACATCAAATTATAGAAAAAGATTTATTATTTATATTTGGCAAAAACAAACTATACATCTTTAGTCTTCAAGAACTTACCACAAGATTTAATAAGCCCTAGTTCATCATAGGATGTTTAATATTTGAGAACCTATACAAAATTAAGCTTAGTGTAGATGTTTCGATATTGTGTTGATTTGTTAAGCATACAAATCAACACAATATGAATTAAATTGATAATTATAAGTTTTCACATCCAACAAATATTTGCTTGTAATTCGGGATCTTCAATTTTCAGTAGCGTCACTAAAAATTGTCTACACATCTAACATAATCACGACGCCATAGGCAACACGGATGTTGAAATGTATGTTGGCAATTACTTACGAATGGGATGCGGCGAGTTCTTTGAATTTTTGGTTAGTCTGCTTACCTGCAAAAGAAAAAAAATCAAAGATTGGAAGATTAGAACTGACATAACAACACGTAACATCTTCAAATTATTAAGATAACCAGTTTAAGTATCTAATAAATATAAAGACAGTTTCCAGAGAATTAATGGATATTTTGTAAAGGCAAGAGCACATAAAACTACAATTAACACTTTTTTCAATAATATGTTAACGAAATGTTACTTAAAAAAAAACGAAATGATACCTTCACCTTTAACCCGACGACCTGTCAGACCTGTCAGTTATTTTTATACTTCATACCCATATTTAAAACTGTCAATTTCATACTGGATAGAAAACTTATTTCGCGTCAAAATTAACGCACCACAAGAAAAAAATCTCACAATTC
Organism: Aphodius sticticus; assembly: GCA_963966075.1. Classification (NCBI taxonomy): domain Eukaryota; kingdom Metazoa; phylum Arthropoda; class Insecta; order Coleoptera; family Scarabaeidae; genus Aphodius; species Aphodius sticticus. The sequence continues at coordinate 14,283,997 of OZ014513.1, forward strand.
TATTGAAAAACATAGTGAAGTTCTGACAAAATTATTGGTTATGTACGCTATAGTACACAATGTTTCACAATTTGAATGTTTTTTGCACAATGCGACTTTAAAAATATACTAATTTTAAGAAAATTTTGCAATATAATTTTATTGGACATATGAAACTGCTCTAAAAAATATTAAACCCAAACATGTATCAGGAAAACATAAGTTTTATTTGCTGCCAGCAATTTCAATTGCGAAAATTCAAAATATTCCAATTGTAAATAAAAATGTACTCGCAAGATGTGAAAACGGCATCTTGATCGGACCACAAGTAGAAAAACTATAACCATATTATAAAAATGCCGTTATGACACCATTACAAAGTTATTCTATTATTAGAGAGAAAATAGTTCTGCATTACTGTTGTCCATTTAACACACTTTCTGTCATTAAAAGTACCCCTACAATCCTAAGTCCTGTGAGATACCAAATAGGAATATTTTAAAGAATATTTTTATTTCCAAACATACGTCCGAACATGTAGGAGAGGCCTGAGCTGGCTTACCCTAGGCTGAGCACTCTGATGGGCAACGTTGGTGATACATCATAGCATGTAGGATACGCTTTACACGATACACATGAATGCATATACAGTGTGTCCCCGATGGACCTAACTATACCTATAATGGACGTAATTTTTAATTTCTCGAGAAAAAGTCATTCTTTATAAAGAGTTTTGGATGTCCTAAAAAGTCGAAAACCATTGATAATATTTTGATTTAACATACAGGATGGTTAGAAAACACGAAAATGTTAAATTGGCCGAAGAGTAAACTATCTGGTTTTCGGAATTAGAACAAAAATGTTATAGGTAAAAGTTAGTTTGAATTAATTTTATTCTATGCTCAAATATCAAACTTAAATGCTCTATTTCCAATTTTACATCTCCGACCAGTGAAAAGCCAAAGGTCATTACATAAAGGTGAACAAAGGATTTAGCGACCACAATCATGATTGATCAGTTGACAGTATAGTCGATCTCACGAGTACTGCAAATTACTCATCGCTTATAAGTGTATGAACCAAGATTTTGGCGTATCGCGCAGCTTGATTGTTGTGCATAGGCAACCGAACATAGATCACTGTAAATACGTTGCCTACCGAGGCGGATATTATAGAAATTATATTAATACTGCTATATCTTTACTAATTAAATCACCTTTAAATAACAATCACCATAGATTTTTTATTAAGCGGCTTACCTTTCAACGAAAACATTTTTGCTAAAATACGGTCACGTTCAATATTTACGTTCTGTATTAGAGGTTAGAAATGTCATTCTAAGAAAAGACGTACTTTTTCGCTGGACGCATTTAATTTGTACAGCAGATGTATCATAATCATTCTATTGCGTTCCAACACACGGCAATGTATAGGAATCAAATGTAGCGTATGAGGAAAATAACAGCAGAAATCGATGAGTAATTTGTAGCACTGGTGAGATCGACTATAGTAAGAGCGTATCCAAGCAATTTGTTGATAGAAGCTGATTGAAAGTATGTTGACTTTAGAGCAAAGTGATTATTTAGTTCTTTGTTACGGCATAGGTGAGGTATAGTACTGCCGTGCTATTGAAGTTTTTAACAGAAAATACCCTGAGGTATACGTTTCTGTCAATTGTGTTCGTGAATTGGTTAGAAAATTTCATGCAACAGAAGACGTGAAAAGTTTCAAGAAAAAAACGCGAAATAGCGAAGATGATGCAGGCGCTGTTAGCTATTGACTCCGTGAACACGCCCAAATAATCGTTGAGGCAAAGATCTCGAGACTTGAACATCAGTAAAAGCCACCTGCAAAGGATCTTTTCAAATCAAAAATTTCATTCTTCGAAACCAGTACTGATACACACTTTAGTAGAAGGAGATGATGCTCGTCGATTAGAATTTTGCCTATTAATGGGAGATCGAATTATGGTCGATAGATATTTCTACAAAAAAATTATTTTCTCTAACTAAGCGACGATTACCACAAATGGAGTTATTGGTTCACAGAATTGCAGATATTGGTCTCAAGAAAATCCAAATTTCTATTTTACAACCAATTCTCAAAAATATTAAAAAGTGAATGTTTGGTGTGGGATTTATTACAAGAAAAAAATTGGACTATACTTTTTTGACGGTACTGTAAACCAAAACACTTATTTTGACAAATTGGAAAAGTTTTTGCTACCTACTACGGACGAAATCAACTTACAGCTCAGGTGTTCACTACACTATCAACACGACGGTTGTCCTGCGCATATCAAGTATGAACAGACATTTTCCAAATAAGTGGATTGGACGATTGGGCCCTATAGGATGGCCAACCCGTTCACCTGATTTAAGGCCGCTTGTTTTTTTTTTCTGTGAGGTTATTTCAAACAGAATGATAATGTAGACATTCTAAAATTTAAAATTAGGGAGGCAGTAGACGAAATAAATGAAGAAACAATTGATTTGGTATATCGGGAGTTTAGAAGAAGATTGGAAAAATGTGTAGCTGTAGGAGGGGAACATGTAGAGTAATGTCTTATTAAATTACTTTGTTAAAAATAAATAAAATATAGAACTTAGAATACAACATTGAAATTTGATACCTGGGCATAAAATTAAATATAAAACAACTTTTACCTATAACATTCTTTTTCTAATTCCGAAAAACCGGTAGTTTACTCTTCGGCCAATTTAACATTATCGTGTTTTCTAACCATCCTATATGTTAAATCAAAATTAACAATGGCTTTCGACTTTTTAGGACATTCAAAACTCTTTATAAAGAATGACTTTTTCTAGAAAAATTAAAAATTACGTCCATTATAGGAATAGTTAGGTCCATCGGGGGACACAGCTCTTAAGAACTCTTCCTCAAAAAAATGAACAAAGTACTTTTATTTCTTCATTTTCATTCACATGGCAAAACTTTGACCATTAACAGCAAATTTTGAGGTTAAACACACAAACAACGTCCAACCGCAAACACCTTCTTGAAGGAGATCTATAACGGCCTTCTTCAAAATGTATGGCTGGAATGTACCAAAAAGAAGATATTTTTAAAAAACTAGGCAAGAACTGCTTTCTATTCACAAAGAGAATGAAGTTACTCACGCAAAATAACCTAGAAAACACATCAGATGCTAACGTTTCTTTCTATACCACGCAGTATGCAGTTTAATACGCCTAATGGATTTTCCCATAATTCCTACACTTGCAATTTTCCTTTTTTTCTTTTTTTTTCAGCGCAGGATCGATACGTTAATCTTTCATCAGCTGCTATTAAGTAAACAGTAATTAAATTACGCCGTGGCATTACAGGGTCGCGGGATGCAATGCGTCGCTGAAACTAGCCCCGCGCACGCTTATTATTATTTAATTAATCCAGGACGTTATTAGTTTCACCGCGGATGAATATTCCGCGAATATAGCGCGGTTGTCGCCAAGTTTAGCCATTAAAACTGGCGCGATAAGTCGGCGAATAGGTCTAGCTAAGCCATAAAGCTCGAAAAGCTCATCTTCAAAACTGCGGCGCGCGTTTTAAATTGTCAATGTTCCGCGCTATTAAAGCGCCGGATGCAAAATGGCCGCCTACACGCGCATTACACTACAGTTGCAATTAAAACTGCATCGTTATTATAATGCGACGGCGACGCAAGAGGAGATTACCCATGACACTGTAAACTAGCGACTTTATTACCGACTGAGATAATAAACCGCGTAGAAGAATATAAAGGAGGTTGTGAAAGGAGAAACGACGCCGCCATTTTTATGAAGGAAGTAGGTCGACTTAAATTATTGAGACAACTTGCAGTGCATAGATAATTTTCCTTGTGTGTTTATGTCTGAACAGGAAATAAATTGTAAATTGAAATCTAAACTAAATTAGAGATAATTTTAGGGTAAAATATCGTTTGCGAAAAATCAGTTTCGAGAAAAATACGTTTAAAGTACTCATTCCTATCGTTGTTATCATTTTAAATATTGGCATTCTAAATGCCATATTCGGATACAGCTTCATCCAAAGCCCCTAAATGCCATGTTTGAAGGAGCTATGAGTGACTTCAGTACTAATAATTTTTTACTACTTTAGTATGTTGTTCAGGGCACCAAACAGAAGGTATTTGCCAACTGGAGATTTACTTTATTTTTGTGCTCAGGGTTAAAATCTATATAAAGCCATACGGCAGTCCCGCCATATTCATACAGAGTTTTTAGGTTTTAAATAATCTATCGTTTAAATATATCTTTAATATACATTTATCAAAACTGCCGTCGAATACCTAAATAATCCTCCAATCATATCTTAAAAAATTCAAACAGAAGTTTTTGGTTTTAAACAAGCTATAGTCTAACTATATTACTGTTCATTTAATAAAATGAACAGTTTTATAGTGGAAAGTTGATAATCTATCCTTTTTCCAATAGAACATACTGTATACATTTTCTTATTCTAAGATTAATTATAAGAATTTTTGGTAGAATCATTTTTTTATAAAATGCATCATTTTTGATTTATACGCAATTAATCAAAAATCATGTACTTTTAATTTAATCAAACCGATAAAAATAAAAATTTAAGAATAAATTACGACAAAATTAAAAATTTATTTATAATGTTAAACTGCCACATTACCAATGTATGTATATACCATTGCCAATGCACATGGGAAAAATATTCTTAATTTGAAGTTTAGATGTTATGATTAAATGCTTAAAATTAAAAAATAATGCGTATTTTAGAAAATGAGAGAGAAAGTGATTCCTAAAAATAATCTTTAAATTGAAAGATTTATAAATGTACAGTATGTACACCCTATATATTGAAAATATATTTAAACTGGAGCTTGTTAAACCCAAAAAACATTAGTTTGAACTTTTTTTAAGGACGGTTGGAGAATTATTTAGGTGTTCTGGTAGTTTTGACTAACTTATTTATACTTATATACTACTTTGACTACTTATTCATACACATTAAAGGACACAATTAAAAGAACACTTAAAGTAGTATTGTAAAATTTTTAAATTCAAGAACTTTTGTATTATTTTACCGATTTTCATTATTATTTCGGAACAGTCAATATTATGACATACCATACAAAATGTTAACTAAAAAAATGTTACAGCAGATTATGCTTTGCGGACGAAAATGATGCTTTTGGTATAAGTTTGAGCCACCTGTGGAATAACTAAGGCACTTGTGCAGATTTTGAACTATTCTGTCAAAAAACAAAATCAGTACCCTTGCAAATTCTAATACTAACCTATTCAAAATAATGCAGATATTGGAATGAATCAATAAACAAAAAATTGAGCATTAATAACAATGCTATGATTACAGCAGAATTCTTAAGAAGTTGTCCAAGCGTTAGTTACTTCTCAACGTGTCTCCAAAAATAAATATTAGGTACTAATTGTGCCGGTCAGTGCATTAATAACTGAAACGTGACTGAAACACTCAACTTTGTGATGTGGTAACATGTGTTGATTTGATTCCATGGCAACCGAACTAACTACGGTCTTTTGACGTAAAACCAGTGACAGCAAAATGTCCATGTAAATTATTCAGTTCAATGGAACGGAACCCTTGACACACTGGTATCTGGTATGACATCATACGATCCGTTTTTGATCTCAAAAACTGATGAACCGATATACAGTGTGTCCACGAAAGTCCGCACCCTATGGAAAAATTTTCTATTGTGTATTTCTCAGAAAATTTTATTCTTTATAAAAGTTGGCGGCTCGTATGAAACCAAACGAACAACCGTCAAATATGTAAATTTCGGTGCCATATACCGAGCGATTCAGAATATACGAATTTTGTGATAAGAGTAAAGTACCTTTGTTTTCATTAGTATCGATAAACTTTATTTGGAAAAGTTGTTTAGAAGTAAAAATTATATTCAAATATGAAGTCAGAGCCACCTACCTTGAAAAAAAAATATTTTCAGTTTTTTTCGTAATTATTACTTTTGTGACAAATATTAGTAAATGCCAGTGATACTAAAAGGTTCTTATTAATCTATTTTTGAGAAATATGAATAAATTTTTTATATTTTTTGTTATTTTGGTATGATAACTAATGTTTATTTAGAACTAGTGCAAAATTACTCATTTTCTTGGTGCGACGTTGATATTTCACCCTGTAGATATTAATATATCATACAATAACTAATTCAGGAGCGCGACTTACCTTTTATCCAGCAAATATTAATGACTGTGGATAGGTTTATAATAGTAGTTATCCATCTACAGCGGGCGATTCTCAAGTGGTGGTACGCGCGGTACTACCACTTATGAAATTTAAGTTTCACTGATAATATTTTAATTTTAGTACTTTATGTACTGTTGATTTACTGCATTTGCTGTGTGAAGCAATTTGTCGAATAGAAGTCGTTTTATGCTCGATTACTTCTTGCAACACTGGCAAACTTGTTTCCTCATTTTCGGCAACTTATTTCTGGTGGGGTTTCATAAAGCTATTTTCAATAGACCCAATAGTCTGTTTGAATTTTCTCATTATCCTGGTGAATGGGCAATTTCGTTGTGTGGATGTATTTTATTGAAAATATCAGCAACTTCTCGTTGCGGTCTATTTTCTTCATGTATTAAAACAATTTCAACTTTTTGTTGGAGTGTAAGCATGGTTTTAGAAGTTACAGCACATAAACTAACGTAAACTACAGTGGGTACGATTAAATGGATAATGTCAAATGGTCTTGCTTTTCATATCCACCTGTGATAACTGGTGTATGCGTATTTTAAAATTTAAACAATGTTGCATAAAGAAAATGAACATTTTGTTTCATATTCGTTAATGTAACAGTTCTAAATGGTCATTAGAAACTAAAATCACAAATAAAATATTCAAAGTTTAGAAAAGTAAATCAGCATCCATGATTTAATGACTGCTTCGAATTCGTGCGTTGGGTTCCCTACACTCGGTTACATTAGGTAATTAAAAACGTAAAGACCACCTTTTATTAATAATAATGGTGAAGACTTCATATTTGAATATAATTTTTACTTCTAAACAACTTTCCAAATAAAGGTTATCGATAATAATGAAAACAAAGGTACTTTACTTTTATCACAAATTCGTATATTCTGAATCGCTCGGTATATGGCACCGAAATTTATATATTTGACGGTTGCAGTTTTGGTTTCATATGAGCCGCCAACTTTTATAATGAATAAAATTTTCTGAGAAATACGCAATAAAAAAATGTTCCATATGGTGCGGACTTTCGTGGACACACTGTATATATATATACATATATTTATTTTGTTAGGCGATTAGGGTAGGGATTATCTGATTATCATCTTCTTTAGTACAATTAATGTAATGGTAAGGAATACTATACGCTATTTGGTAGTTCAAGCAAATTTCAACATAGAAAATTATGCATATTTCAGAGACTATACATTTGTGAGCACGACTTTATCAAAAAGGAAATACATCTTCTAAAACACACTGTAAATTTCTGCAAGACTACTTCTGTTTATTTTATACAGCATTAGTATGAGACCAAATAATAGAAAATTGAAATAAAAAATAATTAAAGCGCCACGTTTGGTGAAGTTTTTGTTGTCAAATTGGCGGAGGAGCCGCAGGATGTACATAGGCTTTTAACAATTTATAATTAAATTTGCTAATTTTGTATCTATGTAATATATTTTATGAAAATACAAAAAAAAATAAGGTCTGTCAGAAATAACCATATTTGTATTCCTTTTTTTCAAAGGAATTTACTTTTAGTAACTTTTGATTACGTTTGAGCAGTTTTCTAGAACATGCAAGTTGATTCTTGGAGTTTTATTATTGCCGTTAAAGAACTATTATTCCTAGAAAAGTATTCGTGTTTACCACAAAACTTTAAGTTCATCGATAATTGACGTTTGTAGAAACAGTCCTTAAAAATTATGGGCTCACCCGTACTTATTTTCAATTTACAAGCACATATCTTGGACTCTAATTATAGACCTCAAAGTCTTAATTCATGTTTTACGATTTCTTTCAGCACTTCAAACTTAAGCTTCTAAAACATTTCCATGTTCACGTACATCTAGACGATATTCCGATGATTTGTGTATGTTTCCGTGACCTACATTGACTGGGTCTCAGCCCTACTATGCGTGCGTGCCTACCCGTTCGAATCGTTTTATTTTTATCAGACACTTTGGCCTGCCATCTTATCTGACAGGAAAAACACGGAAACGACGGAGGCGTCTTCGAAGCCCCGACGTCGAAACCTTTCATAGCGTAGCTTCGGGCGACAGATATAGAATATAAGTATCGCCGTATCTCGCAGTACAAAATAGGCCCTCCCACGCACACATACTCGCGTCTTTCTCCATTAAACACGCGATAATCGATCAAGAAATACCGAATTTAAACCCTAATTACGTAGATTGGCAATGTGAACTTTGTAATTAAGGAGTAAACATGCAGGTAAAGTACCTTCGTAGTCATAATTATGTTGTTTGGAACAAATTGTTTGAAAAAATTAGAGGTAGTGCAAAGTCATTAGAGAAACTCTGAATTAGAATTTAGAAATTATTAATTATTAAATTTGGCAGGAGTGTAGACAAACATGAAAATAAAATCGCTGGAATTGCCATAATACATATAAACCCAGTGTTTTATTCATTACAATGGACGCGTTGAAAAACAAAGACTTCGATCCTGCACACCGAATAAATATATAAATAACGTCACATTGATTTGATTCGGGGATATGCCAAAAACAAACAAAAAAAACGAATTCAATTATTATTTCAGCGATTAATTTGTTCGGATGGCATTTTCAGTCGGCGGTGATCGGCGCTCGCTGAAAAATCGAGAAACGGAAGCCGCACGCACAATATTTAAATAATGATTTTTCATTTTGCATACCGACGATCGTATTTCAGATACGGCGCGAAATTACATATTTGGCGGCGGCCGATATTTTTTTCGGCGCGTTTTGTGCCGAATAAGCACCGCCGCCCGATGATGAATTGCAAATAAAACTACTAAAGTTAAAATTGTTTAAAATCGCTTGCGTCGCGAAATAGAAAAAAAACGCAGTTGGGAAAAAATATGCGTTATATTGCGGCCTGCGCTGCTGTTTGGTTATTACTTCGTGCTGGTAACACATTTGTTGGTTGTTTTTTTAACGTAATATCCACAGGAAAAAAATTAATATGCATATATTGTATTTGTATTTTGTGTTGTATTTTATTTGAAAATACAATGGAAATTTCTGTTACCGGACAAATACCATGGTTCAGTAGCGCGTTTGTACTCCACGTTTGTACATATATGACTAACATTTCATTCCTGGGTCCCCATACCCCACAAATAGTAGTAAATTAAGTATTTACTACGACTTTAGAACCAATCACAGCCCAGGGATTTTCATATTTACCGAGTTTTGAGACAGTGCTTAGTGACGTTGTCATGGCATTAACAACGACGCTAAGTGACGCTACAATATACTATCCCCCACCGCATATAAGCATTATGTTAACCGCCACGGCACCACGTAAATTGACTCCGCCTACATCGTGCAGCGGTTGGACTCTAAGCGGGCTGCCTTAAGGGTCGGCAACCGATTAAGCACACAGAAATCAAGTAAAATCAATATGTACAAGGCGTTGGTTAGAGACAATTAAATTAATATCTGAATTAGCAAAATTGTTAATGAACATCTCATTTTAACTACCCTAACTATTATGCAACTTTTGTTAAGATACTTTTACGTTAATAACCATATTTGAAGACGTTTAATCACCCCTTGAAAATAGAATCACAAAACCGTAATCACTCAGTATATGTGGGATGTTTTTGTGTATGTTCGTGCATACTTCCGTATCGTCTGAAACGATTTGCATGATTTTTTTTTGTTTGGAGGGTTGTTTTATGGTAAAAATGCTAAGATCGCACAAGACAACTTTTTAGGGCATAACATAACTGTTTAGTGTACGTATGGTCGAGAAGAAAATAAGTCAAAAAGTCAACTCTAAATAGGTCCAAAAATAATCCTTTTCTGACGCAATTTATGTTTATTGATGTGTTCACCTTTTTATAGGGCATTAAGTGACTACCTGGAAACTACACAAGGTAGTGTGCCGTGTGTCAAGATTTGTTAATGCTGACGTTTCGCGAGCCATGTTGCTCGCTTCTTCAAAGCTAATTGAATGAAACGTCAGCATTAACAAATCTTGACACACGGCATAACCCGGAAGCAGTTTATTTTCTAAATGATTCAGGCCGTGAAAGCCTACGTACTTACTTACACAAGGTATTTTTACCTTTGAATATATATTTGGGTATTTTACATCACTGCTCAGCAGCAATATCTCAGTCTTCATCTCCATAATTCAGTTTTCTCTATTTCCACCAATGACACCTTCAACTGTTCAACTTGGAAATATAAATGGGTTCACATACATTATTTGGCTTTATTGCTACGACAAGAAGTATTTGTATTTAGAAGGTCCTACAGTCAACATACTATCACATTTAATTTTTTATTAACACCATTTTTATTAGCCAATATAGGGAACTAGCCTCCTTCCAAGAAATAACTAATAGCTCGCAGAAATCCACCTGAACGTGGCAAATGGAATATCCTTTCAGTCTAGTAATCTAGCACCCATTGGCAATCAATTACAGCAGATACAGGGAGATATGGGACTCCCCTCTCTGGGATATTTGTTGTTATCTGGTTGTCAGTTAATGATACATGCCGCCGCTTGTCCCGTATATATGTATAGCGTATACAGGCGAGACCGGGTTGGATTATTTATCCAATTCCATTTAGAGAGAAGGCCGGATCGGCTCGAGTTACGATAATGGTTATTGCGAGGAAGACGCTATTTGTAATAAATATCGCTATATGTGTGCCAAATGATCGCAAAATATGATTTATTTGTGAGAATTTGGGTGTTCTGCTGGCCGAATACATCGCTGTTTTAGCATGTGAGACAAATTGTTATGGAGGAGGGTAAATATTAATTAATTTAGATCCGAATTAATAAGCAAAACTCATCGTTTGCTAATATCTTGTTTTCGTTTTAATTTGTCTTATATAATGTCGATCTTCGATTCAAATTTCTTTGATTTTCTGTTGGAATTTTGTGTTTTAATTTTGTCTAAATAAGGCGCGTACTTTCCAAAAAAAAAGTACGAGTAAGTGCTCTCTTACGCTTGTCATTTGCGTGAGAGGGATCAACATTAAAGAGTACTGTTTGAGTCCATCGTTGTCGCAGGGTTTCATGTGTATATTCGTGTTCCTTATTTAAAATTAAATACGCATGAACAATTTATCAACGGCACAATATCAATAAGAAATCGAAATAATAAAATATAATAAAATATTTCCAAACATATATGCGTTTCCAAATATAGAAATGAAAACATTTTATTCGGGAAATAGTGTTTCTATTTTGAGAAACGCAGAAAGAAAAACATTCGTTTCATTGCTGGAGAATCGGCAATTTTAATTTTAAGTTGAATTTTTGTGAGATGAAAAATACATTCTTATGCCCACAAAAAATTGTTTTCGAGCACTACGCCGCGCCGTATTGCGAACAAGGTTATTATCGTGGTAAGTTTTAGACTACATATGACTGGAATAAGCAGTAATAATTTATGTTATTCATGTCAAAATGTATACTAGCTAATATGATCTTGAAAAACAACTACACTTTACATATTTGTAACTAGTGTTTGATTGTCGTCCTATTTTCTATCAGTTGTTACTAGTCTGATTGTGCTTGTTATTACTAATGTGCTAACTATGTACCAGATGACGAGACTGTTTATTGTCCGTAGTTATCGTGCAATTCAGATTGACAATTTAGGGCTGAAGATGGTTTAAACAGCTGAAACATGTACCCTATGCAAATTTAATGCTTTATTAAAGCAAGGATAAATATAGAGGCTTCTAATTGTTTTTATTAATATTAATTTGAACCTTGCAATATGGACCCAATACATATATTTGTAACTATTTTCAGAAACAGATTTAACTTGTAGTAGCTATTCAAAACACAGCATACCTTTTTTACAACATTTTTAAACACTCTTTATTGATGTTTATTGGGAATCTCCAGTAGCTCAAGAATCATACAAACTCATTTTTGCAATATTTATTTGTGATATGGTCAAAACTAAAATCAGCAAATTGTGAGCATCCATAAAGTTTAAAGGAATAGCCTGCCTTTTTCTGGTTCCTTCACTTTTCACTCTTTAATACCATGGGTATTATAGTGTGCAACTGCACTATTTGCAAATACTACACATATAAGACTGGCCACTCCGCGCAAATCCTGTGATCTTTATGACCTGCCGCTCAGGGACCTTGAGGCGTTGTCCCTTTAATTTGGTTTAGCTTTCGGGCGGGAAGTTTAAATGAGTTATTTTCAGTTTATTGTTTTGATATTCAAATGTCAATTATAATCATTGAAATAAGTGACGTACTCGCTGGTCTAATGCTGTTCAAGTTCCAGACCGACTAACTACTTGAAAACACGAAAAGAAACATCGCAATAACTACCGATCAGATAACCAACAAATGTTAACGTCAAAACAAGTGTTGTTTGAGGTTAGAGTTTCCGGTTGGGACAACAGCTGATTTTAAAATCCACGCGCTATTTTGTCGATTTCTACCGAGAACTTACGAATGGGCTTTAATCTGGTTTAGCCCTCTATCTCTCTCTCGAAACGTAGTTCCTTTTTCGAGTGGCCAGTCTTATATGTCTAGTCTTTGCTACTAGTCCAGTCCAATAGTTTCCGAGGGTGCCTGTTCCAGAAAAAAAAATAGGTTCTTTTTCCGCTCATTCTATATGTTTTAGGGGTGTTGAATCCGAATTTCAACTTTGCTACCTCCCACGGAAGTGGCTTCACAACGAAAATCGCAAAAAGAAACTAAAAATGTTCGACCATTTTTCAGTTTTTCGCGAAAAAGTGATGAAACTATGCAGTTTTCGAGGTAGACCATCCTATACAGAAATAAAGTACATTAACGTTCCTGTAAGAATACCCATGAAATGCATATTTGGTTGAACTGTTTGGCCGCTAGAGCGTGCTGAAACAAGGCCAAATTTTCCTACTTTGTGTAAACCCCAGTTTTCGAGTTAGTTAAAAAGGCTAGAAGTGTGCTAAAACTACATTAATTTCCCTACAAATTGCATCTTAATCATTTATATTGGCCAAACCGTGTAACCGCGGAACTGGTTGATATTTTATATCATATTAAGAGCCAGAATGTTTATATTTTGTTTTTTTACAAAAAAAATACATAATACATAAGTATCAATTAAAAAGTGCAAGTATAATAAATAAATAGTAAGTTTGGCCAAAATTACTGATTAAGTTATCCAATTTGTAGGTAATTTAATATAGTTTTATCAGAATCTAAGCTGTTTTGTAATTACCCGGACATATTACATAAAATTAGAAAATTTGGCCTTCTTTCAGCGCGCTCTAGCGCAGCGGCCAAACGATTCAACGAAAATATACTCTTGAGGGTGCTTTTGATAAGAAATTTAGTGTGCTTTATTTTTGTATATAGTTGTCTACGTAGAAAAGTGCATAGTTTTATGACGTTTACGCAAAAAAAACAGAAGAAAACATATTTTTTAGGTTTTTTTGCGATGTTCGCTGTGAAGCTATATCAGAGAGAGACTATATGGAAACAGAAATATAAACGGCAAAGTCGTAATATTACGAAATACTTTCCCAAATAGGTACATAATATTTAAGTAATATATGTGGTGTTACTACTAAATTATCAATGTTGACGTTTTGACGTTTTCAGTTTGCAGAAATCTTCTAAATTTGTAGTGCATAAACAGCCGCGGAACATGTGCAGTGACTGCACACTTGACTTGATTAGCAACGTGAATTGTACCCTAAAACATACCAAAACATCACCTCAAAGATGTTCATAACTCTGAAATCACTTTGAACAAAAAAACAAATAAACTGCGCAATTCTCCTGAAACAGCGCCCGAAAGAATATCCTAAAGCTAGTAATTGATTGCAAAAGGGTGCAAAATTAACACTGATGACGCCTATTCTATTTTCTACTTCCGATTTGATTACTGCGAATTATTAGTGTTCTTAGTGTGCGCGGAGGAGGACAGTGGCGTCTCACATTCTGGGTCGTACGTGTTAATATCGTGCAGTGAGGTTGGCAGCTCTCGTATGGCGACCACGTCCTCTGTGACTTAATGAAATATATGGTATGTGTTTTTGAAATAAAACTCCTGAGGACCGTCCGTGTTTATTGCGTTTTCGGACCGTAACTCCAGGCGACGCTGCTAGGGAGAGCTGGCTTGTTCCACCAACACCTCGTCGACGTACTTCTGAATAATGCCGCAGTTTAGAGGTACGGACGAGAAGCCCGCATTTGTTTTCACGTTTGTCCAACCAAAACAATAAGAAACGAAACGACTTACAAATGTATCCAATAATTACTAGACCGATTTCTTGTCCTTTCCTCTCTACGTCAGCGTACTGCCACAGCACGAGACCTCCTAAACGCTCTAAGACGAGCAGATGGAATAGAAATTTCTGATCAAACTATTAGAGACAGATTAAAAGAAGCGAATTTGAAACCAAGGAGACCTGTCGGCGCACCACGCCTTACGCAGTCACAAAGCAGCGCGAATGAGGTTTGCTCAGGATCACAGAGATTGGCAACTTCGTCACTGGACGCCTGTACTGTTTACAGACGAGTCCACATTTCGTTTAACTCGTTGCGACGAGTACGTGTATAAAGACGTCCTGGTGAACGCTACGCAGCCGCTACCATAAGGAAGTGGATAGATTTAGTCGTGGATCTGTGATGGGTTTGAATCAGTATAAGAAAAACATCTTGGAAGACCATGTGGTGCCTGCTGCAAATGGCGTCGGTCAAAATTTCATCCTAATGCAGGACAATACAAAGCCACATACCGCCGACATCACCAGAAACTTTTTACAAGTACGTGGAATTCAGGTCATGGAATGGCCGGCGTTGTCCTGATCTGAATCCTATTGAACACGTATGGGATCAGCTTGGCCGACGTGTTCGCAAGCGCCCTAATGCACCACTAACCATACAGGAACTGACACTAGCCCTGATTGAGAAATGGGAAAGCATACCCCAAGAATATCTTTGCAGACTAGTGCGAAGCATGCCACGCAGGTGTGAGGAAATGATTCGTGCTCGTGGAGGGCATACACTGTATTAAACCTCACCAATCCACATTTCTGTGGATTGACCCGACTGGATGGACCCGATGGACCCGACTGTCATCGATACTATGACAGTCCTTTCCATTTTGTTTTGCGTTATTAATTTACATTTTTAAGTGTAACTTAGAAGTAACTAAGAGTTGTAACAGTGTTTTTGTAATTTTCTTTAGTTAAATATAGGTCTTTGAAGTATACCAAATTTGATTTGTCTAGAACTATTATTTAAAAAGTTACAGGTTTCGAAAAGGTGTTCCGCTAATTTTTTTGAGAAGTGTATAATAGTCAATAAATAGCGGTCTATAATCTACCAAAATAGCAAACATTTTCTAGCAAATTCTGAGCACAAATCTTCTGAGCTACTACCAAGCGAGCACAGAAGTGGTCAGGTCTGCATCGCTGCTCAGTACTCAGTAGTCAATATGTATTGTTATAACTTCGAATAAACCAGCAAGGAATTTTTTTTTGCGAAACTTAATATCGCAACCAAGTAGATAAGCTATGGGGTTTCGGGAGCAATTTTACCTGTATTTTGAAAAAAAAGGTCTAAACTTACGACAAGGACCTTTGATAAAGATGACGCCATTCTGCGGTGGAAATTGCATCGTAAAATAAGAAAAATTCAAATAAGCCACCTTTACGTAGTTTCCATACTACCGGAATACCCAAATTACAACTAAATGACCTATCTTCTGTGTTTTGCAAATAATTCCTTTATGTAATGTGTAAGATGTCTCACAGAGCGCAATATCTTTCCGTGAAAATAGAATTAAAACGAAAGATTAAAAATTAGGGGTTGAAATTACATGGTGGAGCTTGCGGGCGGATAACTTTGTAATTTGGCAAGCTTCGAGTGTTGCAATGGCGGTTTAATTAGGTTAGCAGTGGGCGCCTTGGCTCTCGGAGCGGTTCCTACAATCCACTTTGTTCACTTTAAATTCCAACGGATAGAATATTTTTTGCCACCGCGCGCCGCTGGTGTCCTCTACCGGCATCCTCGGAATAATTTTCTTAATTGAAAGTACCAGCTTTCATTAAACTTCTAGCCGTGACTAACAGTTTTTACCATTGGTTAGTTTTTTTTTATAATTTCATCGTGTTATACGCTAGAAATGATGATTTTGTTATTGCTCAGAGATTTTTTCACATTTTAGTAATAAAAATAATATAGTAAGTACGTAGGCTTTCACGGCCAGAATTATTTAGAAAATAAACTGCGACCGGGTTATGCCGTGTGTTAATATTCGTAAATGCAGACGTTTCGCGAACCATATTGCTAATTTCAGAGCTAACTTCAATTAGTTCTGAAGAGGCGCAACATTTGTCAAATCGTCCATTTAATGTTGTACGTACTACAAATAAAGCTCATTTGGCAGTCAAAAAACCCTTTTATATTGATCGGAGCTGTATTCGAATAAAATGGGCCCCTTTCCTGAATAAGAGACGCATTCAAACGTGAAGATCTGTACTGCCTACCAGATGTTTGCTATGTTTGTTGCCGTGTGTTCAGCCTTGTCATCACTGTTGTTGTATCTCGGTTATTAAAAGAGGTGCTTGTTTATGAGATAGCCTTGCCCATTTTTATAGTGCGCTGAAATAATCATCAAAATTTGTGCAGCTTTACAATAGTTGATGTAGCTACAATAGATTTTTTTTCGTCTTTTTCTTATTTTAATAATACTTAGAAACAGACAACTTGAGAACCTGACCACGTGCTTAAGAGGGGCGTTTATCCATATACCAGTTACATGCAAAATACGGGCGCATAAAAAGCAGATCGGAGTCGAAACTATTGCACTGATGTGTAAAAGTACGGTACTGATGGAATGTGTAAGCACTTAATTAGAGAAAAGAAGCTAACCTTTGACACAATATACTGGTTGATTAAATACGCTTTCATGGTGATTAAGCCAATAGCATTAATCCCGGAACAGGAGGTAATTTATGGGTGACATTTTAACCCTTAAATGCTAAATTTTCTTGAATGTTTAAAATTTAAGTAAAAAAAAATATTTTACGCATTTTTATAAGTAGCTAACAGCTAGCGAATGAATTAAAAGGGTACATTATTTTTTCAAGGAATTTAATGTACCAGATATACAATGTTGCAGATATACAACATTGCGCGTTATGATATACATAATTATAAATACTACTGTTCTATATCAAACATTTTAAAACAAGTATTTTTCTTACTACAGTACAAGTTTAGGCCACATGTTTGTTCTAATTGACCCAACCGTACATCTTTCAGAGTTGCATGTGGAGGTGGTCCACCCTTCGTCTTTATCACCATTTCGTCTAGGCTGATTAAAGAGGGATCCCCTTTTTACACTGATCGATTGTCTAAGTCGATACAGGCATACTGCACTTCTCTAAGAATGTCAAAGTAATGTCATTTTGTATCAGGAGAGGGCTTTGAAGTGGCTATTCCGATGTAATATCCATGCGGTTGCTAATGGCAACCAAAAGAACGACACTCATGGGTTTTTCAAGTTTGAGAAGCCTGTTTTTATTACCAGATTCTCCTGGGGAATGTGCATTATTGTCGTTAAAATGTAGAAATTGTCGTATTTTCTCAAATCGACTAAGGCCCGGTATTTTCACCTACCTACAAAATCCTAAATAGTTAGGACACTGACAAATATGTGGGGATATTTTAGTCCGTTAAATGAGAAGATGTGTCGGAGGCGGTGGTGGGTCGCGTCCTGTGCTCTTTATGTTCACGTTCTGCTCGTTGCCGCCGGCACATCTTATTCAATGGGCTAAAATAGCGCAACAACCCTGACAGATCTGTCACATAACTATTGAGGACTTTATTGGTAGGTGAAAATACCAGCACTTAGTGTCATAGTTTTTATTATCATATCCACACCATTGTCACTATTCCAGTAACAACGGGTGCTTTAGTAAGACATGAAAAACACAACGGATGTGAAAATTAAAATTCCTATATATTGTTTCAATTCTGCCGCTGTAATATGTAATGGTTTAGAAACACCAGTTTGTTGCGCAGATAAATTTGATTCAATATCAATTTTATCTGAAAAGTTACAGTAAACAAAAATTGTAAACATTCATGGGGTATGGACAAATTATAAAATTATCCATTCATTATTAAGTTATCCATTTCTGTGAAAAGTTAATTCTAAATCATTTTCTTTACTCTTCGCTTTGTTACGTTTACATTTTATTTGGTCTTTTGGTTGGTACTGGCAGAAACTACATTATCATAGTTGTCGTCACTATCAGTATTTGCATCTTCTGCATTAGCTTGTTCTTGAACTGATGGCGGATAATATACAGAATAGAGTATCAATATACAGTTGAAGTTATCAATTCAAGTGGGTCCATGACGAAAAATTAGTAGATAAAAAGAAAAGCATCTTGAAACTTTACAACTTTATTTAATTGCTACAAGCATTTTACGGCTAACGTCATCATCAGTGTAAGTAAACTAAAAAGCACAAGAAAACAAAGACAACCATTGGCACAAGTAAAAATCTTTAAGGAAACTTACAGTCAAAATTCCAGTATGAAAACTTCCTTAAATATTTCTTACTTGTGACATTGGTTCTCATTGTTTTCTTTTGCTTTTTAGTTTACTAACACTGATGATGACGTAAGCCGAATCTTGTTTGTAGCAATTAAATAAACCTACAAACTTACAAGGAGCCTTTCATTTCAACTAATGGTTTCAATAATTGGTGTCAGAGAAGTCTACATGATCATGGCCAAATATTCTCTTTGCTTTTCACGTAAGGATTTCTTAGGTACCACATTTTATCCTTAAAAGTTAGATAAAACTATATGTAATTATAGAAAATACTATTGTTGTCTTTCGTAGCAGACACATTTAGCTACTATAAAAAACAAATTCTGTACTGAACGCATAATGTTGTGGAACTACAACAAACCAACCGTATACTACATCTTTATATGACTACACCTATTACAAATGTCAAATAAAACAAATTCTGCACTGAATGCATAATGTTGTAGAACTACAACAAACAAATTTTGTAACGCAACATCGTTATCAATAGTCAATAAATGAGTAAAAGATTATAAAAGTTATAAAACATCAAGTATTTGGTGCCCTAATACTAATTCGTGGTCCAACATTTCTACTAAATCGCTTAAAAAAGTCCCACCGCATCCTTGGTATTCCTTTTATCATGTCGAGCACACATTAGCGAACAGTACCCCGTTTTGAGCTCATGCAATAATTGTCTAAATCGCTTCTCGCGAATAATTCTTGTATGTAGTTGCTTCGAGCAGGAGAGTACGCTACCGAGTAGTAAATTTCCGCACATTCGGGCAAAAAACTCCGTGAAAAACAATGCTCGAATCGTTAATTATCATTAAGTCCTAGCTAGAATTGCGCGCGCGGCGCGCCGAATGCCCCAACCATGTAAAATTGTCGTTCGAAAAGTTTTTCTATTTTATTTTTCCGCCCTTTATTTTTATTTTTCCGTTATACCTCCCCGCCAGTCTAGTGCATCTATGTACCGTGCTCAAATTGGAATTAATTGCTGAACGCGACGCCCGCGGCGCACTCTGGTGGGGGAATAAATGCACCTCGCTGCCGGGCGAAAAACAGTTTCACGTGAATTTATTACGGCCACAGAGCGTTCACCTGAATTTAGCTGAGTGTGTGCTGCGTTTAGCAACTTTGTGTATTGCAGAAGTTGCATTCGGCGGTTTGCGTGGGCGGATAGCGTAGCGCCCGCCGCGCCGCCACGCGGGGGCGGCTATAAATATGCAATTTTGCTTTTGCATAAAAATGCGCAAATTTATACTTTACAGAGGCACCCTAATCCGGATTTTAATCTCGCCAGACTGCCAAATATTATAATCGAGTTGAAGGAGTCAAAGGACTACAACCCGGGGACACTGGAAGTGGTGGGTGGAATGAATTCTAGCAAGCGGTGTTGGGTTTATTTATTCTTTTCCACTTCGTCGTGCTTCGTTCGTGGGTTGGAGCGCTACTGAAACTACTGTTGTTGTCGCGATCAATCACTCTTTCTCGTGCAAGAAGTAGTGTATCCTCGCCATGTAAAAATGCGTACTTACTACGAGGAGAAATGACATTTGTAAATGTTTCGATCAATAACAAATGGAACTGCATCCTTCTTGCATAATTCCTTGTTTTGTCGAACTGTGTTAGAATAATAAAAATAGAAAGAGTATAAAAATGATAATATAATATAGAAGATGAGACGTTTCGGCTACTTTGGTGTGGTGGGGGGCAGATTATATGACCTTGAACGCACTAGGGCTTTAAATTGTTGACCAACCATGACAGGATCGTTAAACGAATGTTGCGATTGCATGCCTCTTCCCATATAAGAACGACAAAGACGTAAGGATGTTGTGACAAAGTGAAGGGAGGTCCGAAAAACGGACTTTTCGCTACAGGGCAACCAGAGGGCGATCCAATCTGTTCCTTTTCCAGAAAAAAAATTCCCCCAAAATTAAGAGAAATAAGTTTACGTTAACCTCAAAGCACCTCAAATTTCCTATTGCAAATACATTGCAAAAATGAATTTTTTTTTCCTTTTTGTCACGTTTTGGATTTAGAAAGAAAATTGCGGCATATTATCAGAAATTGTTCAGAACTCCCCAAGGAACAAATCCACAACCACAATGTTTTTGCACCGCCCCCACCATCTCCATAGTATTAAATATGAGACAAAAGTTTCCCCAAAAAATGCCATTTGCTTAAACAAATATATACAACTTTGCGGACATATTTTCTTCTTTTTTTAAATTTATTTTTTTGGTTGTTGGTATTTTTTGGTCATTTACTAACTAATTTGAAATTGTATTATCAAATGCAATCTGTTTACAAAAATATACAATGTTAAGGACATATTTTTCTCTTTTTTTATTGAGAAATTATTACTAGACTATTGGTATTGTTTGTCATTAATTAAGGGGTAATGCCACTCTAGCGCGAGAAAAAATAGCCGGTTTTGTAGGTCTATTTTTTACAATATAGTAAATGGATTACAAAACCTCTTTAATGCCCCTTATTGCTCATATTTTGAGGAATATTCACAATAAAAAAAACAAACATAAATAAAAAATAGCAGCGTTAGAGGACATCAAAGGAAACCTCTTCCGGCGGACAGGGTTGCACGGCCGGAAAGAGTTTGCACGCAGTTTTTCACTTAGCCATAAAAACAAAAAAAGAATTGATTCTATATAAGATTATCTCGGGAAGTACGTACGGAAATTAGAAAATTCCGCTTTAAAACAAAATGGCGCACATTTGAACACAAAATATCACTTTTTGGTACAAAATTAGGTTAAAAATTGTTTATAACAAAAAAAGTTTCGAACTTATCGTAAAATCCGTACGTACTTCTCTAGATAATATTGTTCTGAAGCTGTATATAAAGTTTCAAGTGAATTGACGAACATCAGTTGAAGTTATCTTTCCGGCCAGTTTGAAAAATGCGATTTTGAGAAAACACCGTTTAAAATATTGTGTAACTTTGATGTATAGAATTGTTGTATTTTACTATAGTCGGCGAAGCCTGGACCATATAATTATCTTTTCAAATTAACATTTTCCTCCTCTTGTTTCCTTCTGTTTGATTTTGACGACAGACGGGCCTATTTTGCAGCATCAGTCAGGGATGGCTCCGAAAACATGATGCGCCGTGCGTCAGCCTTCGCGCAGATATTATTGCAGTTTGGCTAGATGGTCATACATAATACCTTCATAATCTTCATAAGGCTGGATAATGCATCATTGACAACACATATAGCTATACTTGCTGCAATATCCACAATTACTTTGCCACTTGAAAAGGAAAATGAAATCACCAGGTGGCATTTCATGGGTCAGAATTTATGATACAGTGTCGCCCAGATTTATTTTCTTCATGTTATCAATTGAATCATGATTATGACGAGTCCATCATAAATTGAAAGCTCATTTATAGGCTTCTGGGTTAACTTTCTTTTCTCTTCGAGGCCCTAACTGTTTTTTGTCAAATGGCGGGGACGAGTGCCATTAGTTTTTTCACGTGATCTATGCATTCCTTTTCTTATTTTCTTTTCTTATTCCAAAATTTGCAAGCTTTGCAGTAAGTATTTAGATTTTATGAGAATATCAACAATTGTTCAAAATTCTCACAAGAAACCACGATTTGAAATCCTAAGTCACGGTTGCCACTTTCGGTCAATTTCGCATTTGATTTGCACGTTTTACACACTACAACTTGTGAAATAGCAGAAAACACAACAACAAAGGTTAAAAGATGATAATTAAACGTCATCCACTCCAACGTTATAATAATCTTCAACCGACATTACTTTTTTACCGGTGTGGACTCTAGTTCTAAACGCTTCAATGCTGGCCATGTTAGTTCTATTTGAAAATCTGCTGCTTCCTTTCGATCACGATATACTCCAAGAATCTCACTAATTATTTCTGCGTTTTTTTACCAACTAATCAAGAATAACACACGTTACATCAGACAGCTGTAACATTGTGCGGCTAGCGTCAGTTCAACGAACGTACGGAGGATATTTCGACAAAATCATTGTGTTTTATAATATTTTATGTCATATTTCACACCACGTATGTAATTCCTCCAAATAAGATAAGAGCGTATAGGTGTCTAGGCTGTAACCTCTCACGCTAAACTTTTTGCATGTACGGTCGGCTAGACGCTTGGCCGTATGTTCATCAAATAAGCATTTAAAATTTCTTTTCCAATATGAAACGTATTGTACCTTATTTCTAAGATCTCAAGACATCATTTAAGCAAAATAAAATGTTTTCGATTTTTCAAAAATCTAGAGTGGCATTACCCCTTAAAGAAATTGCAATTGTTTAAAGATACAAACGTATCTTTTTGGCAAAAATTATTATTGTATTTCTTGTCCCTTTTTTTTTAATTTGTTAACGAATGTTCAATTATAACCTATAATAATTATTAGTGTTGCAACCACATTACTGGTTGACCGATATCGTTAAAGCTACTATATAACAAAAAAAGACCAGAAATCCTATAATAATTTTTTCCAAGAAATACGTATTAACATTGTATATTGTATATTGTATATAAAAAGACCAGAAATCCTATAATAATTTTTTCCAAGAAATACGTATTAACATTGTATATTATTGTTTAAACTAATTTATTTGTTCAAAAAATTGCACATTTAGTAAAAATTTGCAAAAATCTTGCCAACAATGTAACAATAATATTTTCTACAAAAAGAAAAATAAAAAAACATTGTAAATTTTTGCTTAAACAAACGTCCATAATATAATAATAGTTTCTGCAAAAAATATGTCCATAACAATGTATATATTTGTTTAACAAATTGTATTAGTTTAAACAATTGCAAATTAGTTAATAAATGTCAAAAAAAATAAAAATCTTATAATTTCTGCAAAATTAAAAAAATAAGTCTTATATTTTTGTTTAAACAAATGGTAATAGTTTAAACAATTGCTAATTAGTTAATAAATGACAAAAAAGCCAATAATTTAATAATAAGTATCTCAAAAAAAATTAGTTCGTAACATTGTATATTGTTGTTTAAACAAATGTTTGAACAATTTTAAATTAGTTAATAAATGACAAAAAAACATGTCAATAATCCGATAATTGTAATTACTGCCAAAAAATAATAAATCACGTAACTTTCTAAAATTGAAAATTTGGGGAAAATTTTTGCCTCATTTTTAGAATAAAAATAAAAAAAATAGTGGCTGTTGATTTGATCTTTGGGGAGTTCTGAACAATTTCTGAAAATCTCCCACAACTTTTTTTCTAAAACCGTAAAAAAAGGAAAAAAAGATGCATTTTCTCAATGTATTCTAAATGGGAAATTTGAGGTGCTTGGTGGCACCTGTTAACGATAACCGATTTTTCTCAAATTTTGGGGGAATTTCTTTTTTCGGAAAAAGAACAGATTGGGGGATCGTTGCCCTCCAGCAAGAAAGATAAATTGAGAGGTTTAAAATTGGACCACTCTGGGATTTTTGATGACTGCCTTTTTTTAATTATTTGTAGTTTGAAGTTAGTAATATCTCAATGTAATAATTCAATGTTTGTTGATTTGCTTTGTTTTTTTGTTCTTTATGCCGTTCGCTATTTTGGAACATAACTAACACATCACATTGAGCACATTCTCACAAAATTGAGCTAGATACAGTCGTAGAAACAAAAAAAAAGAAAGCGTGAGTCAAAACTCCTAGTTAGAAATATTTATGAATTAAGCACCTTGGCGTCCATCTTAATAATTTGAAATATACGTTTTTCCTCCTTTTCCTCATTTTCCTGCTTATTTACGGCGTTTATTTTACTGAAATAAATGCTTTTAAGTCCGCTCTCAAGTCACTACTTATAGTTTCAGCGTCAAAGTATGTATTCACTTACGAACATAATTTAATAATAGATTGTGTGAAACAAAAACTATACAAGCTCTCAGAAGTGGTCTTCCACCTACCCACACATCCTCTGTCTAAAACTACGATAAGTAATTAATGACCCTCGCAAAAATATTAATGTATCATTTCCCAAACGTATCCAGGCTGTCCCACACTGCTGTAATCAATCATTATTTGAACTAATGGGTCTGTTATCGAAAGAGAGGCCACCTCCCGCGCGCCCGTGTGTGAACAACCTGTACTTTATTGATTAAAATGAAAAGAAAAACATCACGTGAACTGTCCGATAAGCGACCAGTCAAGTCTCGCTTATCTAATCTGCATGTTACCATAAATTTGAACAGCTCTATTTTTGGAATAACGCGTGTAGGTACTGCACTAAATAATATTATCACACGAGTTTTTCCAGATGGTTTCAGAGCCAATTGATCGTATAAATTATTATTTTTTATTCATTCTTCGTTTTATGATGCCAAAACTAGGCAAACCACCGAATGACGCAAAATCATATCGCACCACATAACTGTTAAGTTTATAACAAATGAAAATGTTTAACGACAAATATGTCAAAGTAATATTATAGGTTAATAATATGGTGACAGACAGGCGGGATGTAATTTTTTTAGTAAATCAAAAATTACAGCCACTACCTGGATTTGAACCAGGAACCTTTGCGTCTCTAGCACAATGCTCTCCCATCTGAGCTATTGAGGCCTATGACATTTGTTAGATATAATTGCCATAAAGCAGGAAAGGAAGTAGTAGTTACTACCAAACACTATAGCTCAGATGGGAGAGCATTGTGCTAGATACGCAAAGGTCCCTGGTTCAAATCCAGGTTGTGGCTGTAACTTTTGATTTATTTAAAAATTTGCATCCCGCCTGTTAACCTCTAGGTATAACCATATTAACCTCTAGTTATAACTGTTCAGATTGAAATTGATGGTTAATCTTTTAGGTTTCTCTCAATATGTTAAACATCTTGAGCTTTTTAACAAAAAAAAAACTTCTTTTGTTGATTTTTGTGCACCCCCAGCGCCAAATCTCCACACCAAACCACCCTTCTCCCCCTCCCCTATTTTAATCAAGGAACAAAACTTCTGTTCGAGCGTTTGTTTGACTTTTCTCGAGTCGCAGAGCGCGATTTTCAACTTTAACAAGTTCATAAATTTAAGATCGACGCTGCTGAAAAAGTTTACTACGTTGGACGAAACGGACAGCGATTCCGCTCGCCAATTCTGGGCGGTGCGGGTCAGAGTCTAATTACAGGACGAGCGTTTCCTTCCATCCTTTGGAGTTGGATTGGAGGGACAGCGAAGGATTCGGAAACAGACCGGACGCTTTCAGGAGTCGGGTTTATCCTTCGGCGAGACTGGCAAAGTTCTCGGAATTCCCAGCGAGATTTCCTTAACGCAGCCGGACTAAACACCGATCTCATTTGGTTAATTGCCATAGGGTCACTATGGGATTAGTACGGTGGCCCCGAGGACTATTATTAAATAAACCAAGTTCGTGGTAAAATTTATTTTTAGCGTTGAATATTTTTGTATTTTAGATATTGATATTTATTAAAAACATTTTGATCGATTATTCTAAATCGATTCTAAAACACCCGAGCGAATAAAACCAAAGAAACAACGGTGACAACATTTCTATAAATAATACCGATTTTTGCAAGAGGGCTAAATTTTCTTTACTTTTCTCTTTGTGGCACAGAAACCAAGTCAAATATCAAATATCTTTCTCATTGTAATGCAGTTTAATTAATCATGTTCCTTATTTGGCTGAAACATTTTTATTTTTTCAATGCGACATCTTTTCAAAATGTTCTATGATCTGAAAACAATTACAGTCCTTTTTTACAATTTTTGACTTTGAAGCAGTCGACGTTTCGCGTTCTGTTGCAAGATTTGATAGCCCACCCCACATACCTCCAAAACGAAGTCGACCACTTAACCAAAGTCTTATCCCAAAACAACTATCCCAAGTCCTCGATAATTAAAACCATTTCCCGACACCTAAACCCAACCGATAACACACCTCATCAGCATCACGACGAAAACAGTTGAATTCCGAACGGTTCCCAAGCTATTTTGAAGAAACCAAAAAATGTGATTTTTCAATTACCAATCAAAAAAGCGTTTTGACATTATAAAGGCACTTTTTTGTCTACAATTTGATTATGACAGTTTAATTTTTTTTTGCCAATGAATTCGTAAGAAACAAACGAAACTTTCGTTTTTCTTATGGACGCCATATTGGTTTTATACATGTTTGGATTCATCATTTCGTTCTGAGTAATTTGGTATGCCACATGCCATGTTATTAATACAATAAGATAATAGAATTGACTGAACATTGTACACTTCGATAATTGCTGAAAATCGCATGGTGCCATGGAAGACATTTTGTGAAACAATGTGATATATCTACCCATCTGTACCCATCTGTTGAACAAAATTGGTGAAAAACCACCACCTTTTTGTACCGCGGCATAATCAAGTCGGTTTGGTTTTAATATATGGTGCGGTATAGTGGCCAACCGATTAATCGGACCAATTTTTTATTAAAAAAATTTAACTTAGGAGAGGTATCGGCAATATTGCGCTCTGAGGACGTAGAAGAGAGAATGGACGATATACTGTTGGCCTTACGCCAAGGTATGTGGTGCTAACAACACGGAGCACTTGCACATAATGCCCGAATTGTGAGGAATTATTTAGATATAAGACATAAACGGAGAGTAATTGCTACCTATTCAGAAATATTGTGACCACCAAGATTGCCGGATCTTACCCCTTGTGATTTTTATCTATGGACTTAAAAAATAAGGTGTATGGTGTTTATAATTTTGGAAACGTTGGGGAGTTACGTAACACCGTCATCGCCGCTTTCAATTCGATTGACAAAAGAACCCTCGGTAAGGTCACCGTATTACGGAATGCTGTGAAAAATGGCGAGATCTTTGAAAACATTATTTTATTTGTTAAAATGTTGTTACTTTTTGATGTTGTGTAGTTAGTCCAAATAAATACATTCCAAAATTTTACTGTAACTTGACTATGGGCACATAAATACTGTATCACTCAAATGTGCTTTTCATGGTACCATGCGACTTTCAGATATTAAAAGAAAACTTCAATTTTGGCATGTGGCATACCAAATTACTCAGAAAAAAATTCTGAATCCAAACATGTATAAAACCAATATGGCGTCCATAAGAAAAACAAAAGTTTCGTTTGTTTCTGACGAATTCATTGGCGAACAAAATTTTAAACTGACGTAATCAACTTGTAGACAAATAATGTCAAAACGCTTTTTTGGTGAGATCACAAATAAAGAAGACCATAATTTAAAAAATACATTTTTTGGTTTTTTCAAAATAACTTGGAAACCATTTGGAATTCAACTGTTTTCTGAACAGATTAGGAAAGAGCACATAAATATGCACTACTTTGCCCATTTAACCGACTTTCTATCTTTAATAATAACAAAAGTACCCATACGTGAGACACACTAAAGTGCCTTTAAAGTGCCTTTATAATGTCAAAACGCTTTTTTAATTTAACGCTACCGACCATGCAGAAATCAACAACATAATAAGACAACAAAAAAACAACACGGGTCCAGGGTTTGATAAGGTCACATCGAATATCATTCAAGAAAACGCCACAGCCTTAACACCAATACTAGTAAAACTAACAAACACAGTACTAGAAGAAGGAATATACCCAGAATACCTAAAACAAACAATAATAAAACCTATCCACAAATCTGGAGATAAAACAAAACCAGAAAATTACAGGCCACTAGCTCTATTATCTACTCTGAATAAGGTTCTGGAAAAAATACTTCAGAGACGACTAATGGAACATCTACAAGGTTACAACATAATCAGCACGCAGCAATATGCATACCAACCCTACTACGGAACGACATCTGCTGCTTATGATCTGATTAGTCAAGTAAAGACACACCTCGACAAGAAAAACATTGTAGTCGGCTTGTTCCTCGACCTGAGGAAAGCTTTTGACACCATCTCCAAACAAAAACTCACCCACAAGCTGAAAGCAATGAACATCACAAACAAACCCCTGCAACTCATAGAAACATACTTAACAAACAGACCACAAGAAACCAGATTAAGCGAATACAACAGCAATCCCAAATACACAAGAGAATACGGCATTCCACAGGGAGGAAATCTACCACCGACGTTGTTTATTATCTACACTAATGACATGACAGAACTACCACTAAACGGAACGTCGTACATGTACGCAGACGATACGTGTCTCATATACTCGGCCAAAACACAAGACGAATTATAAAATAAAATTAATGAGGAGATGCTCATACTGACGGAGTGGTTTTTCAACAACCTACTAACAATAAACACAAAAAAGACGGAATACATTATCTTTGGCAGAAGGAACGTGAACGTAAGCATATCAATAAGATTAAATGATGAAAATATTAAACAATCCCAAGAAATCACATACCTGGGACTTAAAATACAATCCAACTTGAAGTGGGATGCACACTGCACACGTGAATGACTCAGCAGTGACAAACTCCAAAACAATTGCTATTATCTACAAGCTTAAGAACATCATTCCACTCAGATGTAGAAAATCCATCTACCACCCACTATTCACCGCCCAAAACAACTACTTGATACATGTGTGGGGAGACACTACAAAGAGAAACATCATCAGAATTCAAGTCCAACAAAACAAAGTCTTAAAATTATTATATTCTCTGAATAGACTTACCCCCAGCACAGATGTCTACAAAATATCACAATTACTTAGAAAATAGAACAACTCAGAACGTTGAATAACTTACTACTAATTCAAAAAATCTGATGTGGCCAGGCACATGACTTTATCATACTATATATAAAATTAATAGTTTAGCTGCATGAGATTCTATTTGATCGAGATCGGCTATGTCTGCATTAAAATAAAACTAGTAGAACTAGACAGATATCTCGATTAAAGCTGCGTTCGGATATTGTACTCCGTTGACACCGGGTACACCGTCCAAATGACACCTACGTGTTATTGGGTGTAAAAAGTGTAACGGTGTTCAATATCCGAACGCAGCCTATATTGACAGTAGTATTTTCAAAACATTAGCGTTTGACACTAGCTACTGTCATTAGAATCAAAAAATCTGACATATCCTGGCTACTAGTTTTAAAGCAGTACGACCGATCTCGATGAAATAGAATTTGCTTATGCAGCTAAACTATAAATTCTACCAAAAAATGTCATATACATAAATTATAGAAAATTTCCTCTCCTTTAATTTATTATTTAACTATTTTGACGACATTACACAAATAGCGGCTCATTTGCAAAATCTTCGAAAAATGCTATGAGTAAACCACCAGTTCCTTTGGACCCTTTTCAACAGAAAGCTTTTCAGCTCTAAGTTTGGTTATGAAACTTCTAAATATGAAGTTTCGTCCCGACACCTTTAGTAGTTTCTCCGGAATCGTCGCCACAAAAACGGGTACACACACACACACACACACATACACACACACATACACACACACACACACACACACACAGACATTTTTTGTACCTTGGTCAAAAATGTTCAGGGGACCCAAAAAGACATATTTCCGCTAAAATCTCAAATTTTTTTTTTGGCATGATTACAATACTTTACATACTGCGTATGATAAAGTAAAAATAAAAAACAACAAAATCAAAACAAACACGGACCTTAAGCTAAATCACGAGTTCCACGACTACCAAACCAGAACATGTACACATATAAGACCAAACAGATACTACAGCATATCCTGCTCACAAACACAACTAAGAGAAGCCATACGGAAGTACAATGGACTTCCAAACAATATGATAAACCTCACAGTCGCCACTTTCAAGATAAAGATGAAATACCTATTAATGACGCAACACCTATAACAACAAAATCAAAACAAACACGGACCTTAAGCTAAATCACGAGTTCCACGACTACCAAACCAGAACATGTACACACATAAGACCAAACAGATACTACAGCATATCCTGCTCACAAACACAACTAAGAGGAGCCATACGGAAGTACAATGGACTTCCAAACAATATGATAAACCTCACAGTCGCCACTTTCAAGATAAAGATGAAATACCTATTAATGACGCAACACCTATAAGAACACCTGATAATATACGCACAGAAGTACCCTCCATACCGCTAGCCCGAGGTGGACCCCACTCATGCGGAACCCCAACCCCGAGGCGAGGACTGAGGGACGAAACCACTGCAATTATATATTTTTATATATGTATTTTTACTTTATCATACGCAGTATGTAAAGTATTGTAATCGTGCCAAAAAAAATTTTTGAGATTTTAGCGGAAATATGTCTTTTTGGGCCCCCTGAACATTTTTGACCAAGGTACAAAAAAATGTCTGTGGGTGTGTGCGTGTGTATGTGTGTGTGTGTGTGTGTGTGTGTGTGTGTGTGTGTGTGTGTGTGTACCCGTTTTTTGTGGCGACGATTCCGGAGAAACTACTAAAGGTATCGAGACGAAACTTCATATTTAGAAGTTTCATAACCAAACTTAGAGCTGAAAAGCTTTCTGTTGAAGCCGGTCCAATGGAACTGGAGGTTTAGTCTTAGCATTTTTGAAAGATTTTGCAAATAAGCTGCCATTTCTGGAATTTCGTCGAAATAGTTAAATAATAAATTAAAGATGAGGAAATTCTGAATAATTTATCACTATGACATTTTTTGGTACAATCAATAGTTTACCTGCATGAGCAAATTCTATTTCATCGAGATCGGTCGTACTGCATGAAAACTAGTAGCCAGGATTTGTCAGATTTTTTGATTCTAATATCAGTAGGTAGTCTTGGTGTCAAACGCTTTCTTTTTGACAATAACTTCTGTCAATATAAGCTGCGTTCGCATATTGCATTGCAGTCTTTACACCCAATAATACGTCTCATTTGGACGGTGTACCCGGTGTCAACGGAGTACAATATCCGAAAGCAGCTTTAATCGACATATTTGTCTAGTTCTAGTAGTATTACTTTAATGCAGACATGGCCGATCTCGATCAAATAGAGTCTCATGCAGCTAAACTATTAATTTTATATATAGTATGATAAAGTCATGTGCCTGGCCACATCAGATTTTTACTTTATCATACGCAGTATGTAAAGTATTGTAATCGTGCCAAAAAAAAATTTTGAGATTTTAGCGGAAATATGTCTTTTTGGGTCCCCTGAACATTTTTGACCAAGGTACAAAAAAATGTCTGTGTGTGTGTGTGTGTGTGTATGTGTGTGTGTACCCGTTTTTTGTGGCGACGATTCCGGAGAAACTACTAAAGGTATCGGGACGAAACTTCATATTTAGAAGTTTCATAATCAAACTTAGAGCTGAAAAGCTTTCTGTTGAAAAGGGTCCAAAGGAACTGGAGGTTTAGTCTTAGCGTTTTTGCGAGATTTTGCAAATAAGCCGCCATTTCTGGAATTTCGCCGAAAGAGTTAAATAATAAACTAAAGATGAGGAAATTCTGAATAATTTATGAGTATGACATTTTTGGTACAATCAATAGTTTAGCTGCATGAGCAAATTCTATTTCATCGAGGTCGGTCGTACTCTCGTTTTTGTGGCGACGATTCCGGAGAAACTACTAAAGGTATTGGGGCGAAACTTCATATTTAGAAGTTTCATAACCAAACTTAGAGCTGAAAAGCTTTCTGTTGAAAATGGTCCTGAAAAGGAACTGCAGGTGTAGTCTTAGCATTTTTGAAACATTTTGTAAATAAGCCGCCATTTCTGGAATTTCGTCGAAATAGTTAAATAATAAATTAAAGAAGATGAAATTCTGAATAATTTATCACTATGACATTTTTTGGTACAATCAATAGTTTAGCTGCATGAGCAAATTCTATTTCATCGAGATCGGTCGTACTCCTTTAAAACTAGTAGCCAGGATATGTCAGTTTATATGTCAGATATGATTCTAATGACAGTACGTAGTGTCAAACGCAAATGTTTTGACAACCTACTGTCAATATAAGCTGCGGTCGGATATAGTATACCGTACACTTTTTACACCCAATAACACGTAAGTGTCATTTGGACAGTGTACCCTGTGTCAGCGGAGTACAATATCCGACCGCAGCTTTATTCGACATATCTGTCTAGTTCTACTAGTTTTATTTTAATGCAGACATAGCCGATCTCGATCAAATAGAATCTCATGCAGCTAAACTATTAATTTTATATATAGTATGATAAAGTCATGTGCCTGGCCAAATCAGATTTTTTTAATCTATATTACGATGTATGATTTTTTTTTCCATCAACAAATCCTTATAATAATGGGATTACAAATAAAGAAGTTCTCACCATTAGTAATAAAATACATTTTTGGGTTTTTTCAAAATAGCTTGGAAACCGTTTGGAATGCAACTGTTTTCTGAACGGATTATGAAAGAGCACATAAATATGCACTACTTTGCCCATTTAACCTACTTTCTATCTTTAATAATAACAAAAGTACCGACACAATCCAACGTCCCGTGAGGGACACTGTATAGTGTGATAAAGTCATGTGCCTGGCCACATCAGATTTCTTTTTTCAAATTAGAAGTCAAATTGACCAACCCAACCGGCCATTTCCTTCCTCGCACCATCTGCATTCTCCACACGAAGAACACATCTCAGTACAACCTTATTAAAACAACTTCCAGGACGAACAAAGAACCGCAACAAAACGGAAGGAAGCACGACAGTAATTCAGCAAATAGGTTTCATTTCAGGAGCCCGCGGTATATGCAAATACCCCCCGACACGTACCCCCTCCCCCTCTACCGCCCCTTCAAGTTATTATTATTATTTCTCCTGTGGTGAATCGCTGCAGCCCAGCCGCGCTGCTTGTTGTTCCCTGGCGATCGTCGCCGTTCTTTTGTTTCGCGTATATAAGTCGACTGGATCTCTCTCCAGCTACGGCTAGCTGTTAGCCTGAAGTCTGTAGCCTGTAGCCTGAAGAGCTCACTAGCTTGCAATTGCCGGAGTGTACGCCTGATGCAAATTCGGATCTTTGTATTCAGTGGAAGGAAATCCGAGGCCAAGGTGGGCAAACCACCTGCATTACTGAAGGGAGGAAGTGTGCTGGATGAAGGGGATGGGTGGGGAAGGAAATGGGGAAGGGGTTTGCCACTTTCGAGCAACCCCCGTCGCGCCAAACCAGCCCCACCCACGGCTCTGTAAACCGCGACAGTATAATTACGTATTGATTCGTCAGTGTCGGAGTATCTGAAAATAAATCGGAGACTCGACGGTGTCTATGGTTTATTTTGACAGATTGGTATGATGTGTCTCTATTTCTATATATCTCTCGGCAATTCTCGGATAGTAAGACTTAACTTGAAGCATAGTTATTTTAGTCTAGGTACAGACAAAGTAACACAGATGTATACAATAGACAACCACGCAGAACTTAGACGGAGATGGAAGTAATGAATGATTTAAATAGTTGTACTGTTGAAATTACCGTACTTTTCTTGTAAAATTGCAAAAATATCCTGTAAAATTACGGCGAGTTTTTCTTTTACAACATTTTTGCTGTAATTTATTACGTGAATAAATAATGAAGAAACAACCATTCTGAGTAAAAAGTTTCATATGGACTTACTGGGTTTGAATTTGTTGCCTCTTTTGAAACGACTAGTTTGTTTAAATTCAAGAAATTTTCCTATCTGTGTACGATGTACTATTAAGGGATTAGCGTTCAGGTAGCTAAAATGCTGGTGAAGATATGAAGAACGATTAATTATTTACAGAACAGGACAAATTTTAAAGTCAACTAAGATAGTAAACAAATAAGTGTTCTAATTCAATGGTTACAAAATACTAAAACAAAATATGCCGGGGAACGATGTTGAAAGCTACACAAAAATAATTCTTTTGTCAGATTCCGGTACAAATTTTTAAAAAATCTACAAGAATGTCAAAAATTTCCCTTTTTACATATGATGACTGTAGTTTTGATTGAATTTTAATATATTTAATATACTACTGTAACGTTAAACATAATCATTGATAATTATATGTTTTATGTGTTATATGACAGGTTTTGAGTTATTATTCCTAATTTAACTTTATGGAAGTTCAGTTAAAACCAAATTTAACTACCTATAAATTTTAACAATTTTTGCCACAATTTAAAATTGCAAACAAACCTGTCAAACATAGGACTTCTCATTGTATCCGCGCCTGCCTTTTTAACCAAATCATGTTTACATACAAATGGCAGAAATGATTTGTTTTATAGTCATTCAGCAGTCTTTTGTTGTTGATATTCTAATCTTAGAATATTATTAATAGTAATAATATTAATTAATTTATATTTTTCTTTGTAAAAGCATTACCTTTCTTTATTTCACCTTTCACAAGTCACCAAAATCAGTCAATAGCGACCCCAAAATGTTGTTTTAAAAAATAATAGAAAAACGGTTCAGCTTTTTATCATAAAATTTGAAAAAGAATACTTGGATCAAACAAGAACAACCCTATGTGTTATGAAAATTTTAAGGTTCTAAGATTATAAGATTTCCAAAAAGCGATACATTTTTACTTTATCATACACAGTATTATAAAGTATTGTAATCATGCCGAAAACAAATTTTGAGTTTTTAGCGGAAATATGTTCTTTTGGGTCCCCTGAACATATTTGACCAAGGTACAAAAAATGTCTGTGTGGTGTGTGTGTGTGTGTGTGTGTGTATGTGTGTGTATGTGTATGTGTGTGTGTGTGTGTGTGTGTGTGTGTGTGTGTGTGTGTGTGTGTGTGTGTGTGTGTGTGTGTGTGTGTGTGTGTGTGTGTGTGTGTGTGTGTGTGTGTGTGTGTGTGTGTGTGTGTGTGTGTGTGTGTGTGTGTGTGTGTGTGTGTGTGTGTGTGTGTGTGTGTGTGTGTGTGTGTGTGTGTGTGTGTGTGTGTGTGTGTGTGTGTGTGTGTGTGTGTGTGTGTGTGTATGTGTGTGTATGTGTATGTGTATGTGTGTGTGTGTGTGTGTGTGTGTGTGTGTGTGTGTGTGTGTGTGTGTGTGTGTGTGTGTGTGTGTGTGTGTACCCGATTTTTGTGGCGACGATTCCGGAGAAACTACTAAAGGTATCGGGACGAAACTTCATATTTAGAAGTTTCATGACCAAAGTTAGAGCTGAAAAGCTTTTGGCTCAAAAGGGTCCAAAGGAACTGAATGTTTCCTCCAAGCATTTTTCAAGCATTTTGCAAATGAGCCGCCATTTCTGTAATTTCGGCAAAACAGCTAAATAATAAATTAAAGAAGAGGAAATTTTGTATCATTTATGTCTATGGCATTTTTTGGTAAAATTAATAGTTTGGCTGCAGGAGCAGATTCAAATTGAGATCGGTCGTGTCGGCCTTAAAACTAAGTAGCCAGGATTTTAATTCTAATGACAGAACTGTGACAGAACTAATGACAGACAGTGTCATACGGTGATCTTTTGACAATAGCTCTGCGCCGGAACCACCTGACCAGCCTGGGGACAAGTACGAAGGCAAAGCGGATGCAGGACCTCTGCAAATAGATACTGAGCGGGACGTCAGCGATGAAGATGACGTTGAGCCCGATCAACGAAGGAGACGGCGAAGGCGGTGGCGGTAGCTGCGTGTGCGTGCTTGCTGTGTTTTATTCAATACTATTTAGATCAAAACGTTTTACGTTATTTTAAATATTTTAGTAAAGCACGTTTATTGTTTCATCGTTGTTTGTTGTTAAAAATATACCCGCCAAGCTATTCACTCACTGGCGGGTAAATCGTAAAGATTTGAAATTTGTAAATACAATTCGGATAAACGCCCACTGCGCAAGGCACCGTTTGTTTTATATCATTTGAAATTATGTTAATTCATAATGTGTACTTTCTTTAATTAATATATTTGTGTTAATGGTTAATGGAATCGCCTGCAGCTAAACCATTAATTTTATATATAGTATGAAAAAGTCATGTGCCTGGCCACATCAGATTTTTTAACTTCCGCGGGACGCACGACAAAATGTGAAAAATCGGGACGTCTGGTCACCTTAGGTTAAACACCAACTTACTATGAAAATATGCATCTACAATTGAGATAAAGTATAAAAACAAAAAGACATTTTAATTCTGGTCTACCACGAATTTCCGGCCACAGTATTATTAGAGGATTTTATTTTATTGTTATTTTTATTAATTATTTCTGTAAATGGAGGAAAAAATCATTCCACTATGGTGAGATTGTGATCATCCAGTCATCTTAATAACAATAATTAATTTTTCGGCCAAACACACCATATCTTTTTAATGATTGTTAGTATGGCCATTCCTTTCAGTCGAGTTAGACTTCAGCTTCTAAACAATTAGGAGCAAGGTAAATTCTTGTTAGAAAAATTTATTTTGCTATTTTAAACATCATCTCTGACGTTTCCACCAATGTAAACAATATAGGGGATGAAAAGGCAGAAAATCTCTTTTTTGCGATTATCTCGGAAAAGTGGTTAGTATCAAAATTTTTTCTCATTAATTTTTCCATACAAGATTATGTTTTATTACTACTACGTTTATCTTTAACTTTACTTGTTTGTTTGTTACGTTCAAATCAAGTAATCGATATTATACATACTTCCGAATGTCCAATCGAGTTGAAATTCAGCATGTGGACATATTTCCGGTGACAATTCATGAACAAAAAAAATAAAATTTTTTGATGTTTTTTTTAAATTTGCAGAATTTGTCGGTTTGATATCGAGTTGAAATTTAGCATGTGGATTTCGAGATTAAAAAAATTTTTTCCGTTGAACCTCTATATTTTTTTTCTGGTGTGGGATTGATATGGGCTATTAAGATATTGTTTAAAACAAACAAACAAAAAGTAGTTTTGATATGTTTAATTTAGTAATTAAATAAGGTTTTACACATTTTCTTTATAGAAACAAAAACCTAAAAGTTGTTGCAAAGTTTTAAGAAACTTACATTAAAATAACATTAATTATTTAATTAAATAATAATGTAGTTAATTCAAGTTGTTTCTTACGCTAAGCGTGGATGAAATCTTAAACTCATTCACTGCCTACAGTGAATTTAGATTTTTTTTATTTCAGGTAAACAATCAGAATTTGACAATAATTAATTATCATTTATTTTTTAGCAATTATTGCTTACATTTATTTTTCATAGTTTCCTTATGTTCCAATATATGTTTAAATTTGCATTTTATGTATTACCCCTTTCCGATATGCTATATAGGTTAATATATTGAAAATATTTTATAATAATCAATAAAAAAAACTAAAAATAATAATGATATAATGTGCACCACAATTTATTTGATGCTTTATGATGAGCATTTTAAACACTTGAACTTATATAATAACTAATAATATTTAGAGCCACAAAAATTTTACGTTTATTTTTCATAGTTCCCTTTTGTTACAGTATATGTTTAAATGTATATTTTTATGTAGTATTCCTTTCCGATATGCTATATGGGTTAATGTATTGAAAATAATTAATCATAATCAATAAAAAATACTAATAATAATAATGGTATAATGAAATCAGACAAATTATTAAAAAACTATATTATACACTATACCTATCTGACCATCAAAAATGAAAAACCAAAAGTATTATCAACATTTAACATATAATTATATACAATAGAACGTTTAACAATACTTACCAACTTAGATTAGGTGAATTCGAACGAAATATAATTTTGGCCAGCCTTTTACTCGAAACACATAAGGGTTGTGCAGCGTTCTGTGTATGCAGCTTACATATTATTTTATTCCCAGCTGAATACAAAGGACTACACTGATCATTATCCTTATAAACAGTACTCGATCATAGTCGATATTACTAATGCCTTTGCATTGTAACATGCATTAATAGAATCGCAATACATTACGTATGGGTGTTGAATAAAGCCGATAGGCATTAAGTGTGGGTGTAGTGCGCCCGTGATATATTATGAAACTTTCAGGTCTTCAGGCGCGGAAGCTTGATTTACTAACGGTTTAAGGATCGATACGATACCATCCAGCCGAATGCATTATTTCAATAAATCGTCTTTATGGAGGTCAATGCCGAATTGAAATTTATTACCAACCACACAGCCAAACTCCAAACTTAGGAAATTCGTCACAATTCACATGCTAATACCAACCGCTACAAGTCCAATTCCACCAGTCCAATTTCTGAATTCACCACCAGAAAAACCTTAACGAATAAATCGTTACTCCTGGTAAAAGATGGCCTGTTGCTTCCATGGCAGGAAGAACAACAGGTACCTGATACTACATTTGCGGCACGATGTATCGAGTAACCGTAAGAAATTCTAACTGTAGGGAAGCCTTACAACCGCCACTTTATTCCTTGAATGGTTAAGTGCGAATCCTCTCAATGGCAACAGTCCAGAAATCATGGGGAACGAGCCAGGAGGCACGGAGGAAAACCGAGACGGGCTGCCGATGAGCATCCAGAGAGTTGAAAGGCGAGGGAATGTAGCATGAATTGTTTAATAACGATTGTGCGTTGCGGAGATTGACGGAGATCAAAGGAATACGGAATCCACTTTAGAGGGTGAAGTTTGTAACTGGATGTCTGTGTAGTCGTATTACAAGAACAGACCAACGCCCACGATGGCGGAGGAATTTATTAACTAAATCGATTTAATTTTGCAGTGAAATAATGGTACGTTCAGTGGAGATAAAATAAAGATTAATAGAATTTAATTTAAGCCAGCATATTCTTCTGAAGTATAATTTAATCTGAAATAACTAAATAATCAGAAGAATTCATTTTGGTTAGTAAAAGTTTCGCACTTTTTGACAGTGATAAAAGGTTCTAAAATGACTGGAGATTTGTTAAATGTCTAATAACTTAAGAATTTGAAAAGGAACGCCCTGTATATTATGACATACTTCAAAAGATCGATAAACGAGCTTTCCTAGAATGTCTAATCACTGATTTTCTTGAAATTCAGAGAGTTGGTAATATGTGTACCACTCTAAAATTGTATAATATTTACAAATACATTAAATTGTTCGTGGTGGTAAGTACAATTAATACACGAATAATAAGTTAAGCAATTTTTGTTACAATTGTAACTGTAGAATTTATATTTATGTGGTGCTAGTGACTATGTCAACTTTTTTTAAACAAATATTTCAATCTAAAGATATCTGGCTATTCATTTATAAAAGAAATTGATAATAGTTATGTAATTTATATAATATTTTAGAAGTTTAACAATTGCCCCTAATTGCGACACTAAGCGTATATTTTGATCCGAAATCCGACACCTCAGTGAACCTAATTCAGACAGTGATCCTAAATCAGCCACTTGTGGTACATTATTCCGACAAATATAAACATTCAAGAAATATTAAGTGTTTTAAATATTGTTAAATAAGATCTATTATTAAGAAATGTTAAACATTTATGATTTACCAGTTTGAATGAAACAGTATAAAATAAGTCTAAGTTCTTCAGTCTGCCCTCTCTCCCTCATCATGTTAAAGATTTATGTTTTGCCATTTTTAATGAAACACAGTGTAAAATAAGTCTACCTAATATGTATTTTAATGCTCTTTTTCTTGGCACACATTTTTATTCCGTTCCTTTTTCGCTTCCTTTCTTATTGCTCTAGAATGATTATATTCTGACCGTTAGAACATTGGTAGAATAAGAAATGATTGTGGGTTGATAAGTGTAATGTCAAATCAACAAACCGGTTGTCCTAAAATAAAGGTCGATGTTTGTAGATTTGTAGGTTTATTATTTTATCCAACTAAACAGAAATATGTCGGAATTTAGGACAGTGTCGGAATTTGGGACGTTCACTTTATAAAAATTTGTAATGTGACGATTAAACAGTCAATTGTGACAATTAATTTTCAAATAGTATGAATTAAATGTTTTATCTTATTTTAAGCAAAGGCTTTCATTCACAAAGAATAAAGTCTACGATTGTTTTTATGAGGATACCGAATTCAAAGTCCAATAGCAATTACCTACTTTTAGTTTTATAATTAAAATTATTTGACAGTTACACATCAGAGCTATAGTTGAATCAATTTAACTTTACGTGTTGTCAAAAGTTACATGCGGTAGTTACGATATGATTAAATGCATTCCCACTCTTTCTACGGCATGCTAAACTATTGACACTAATGTTGGACGTATGTCTGGTTAAGGTATGGCTGGTATGGCTGGTTAAGACACACGATCTCGGATGCTAATATGTGTACTAATCGCAAAAGAAAGACAGAACTACAATACGTCGGTCATAGGGTAGTTCGGATCTCCAGCGGCGCCGCTGACAGGAGATTCAGGGTAACTGTCAGTTGTGCTGGTATCACACTTTAAAATGCCGGGAACATATTTAAATCCTCAAACGAAACAGTTTGTGGCCAATCTTATAGACTATTTTACAGCGGAAAAGGAAAATATGGATCCCCTAATTTCCCGTAATGCAATTCATCAGGTATTAATTATTGTCCATTCGTCCTATTGCGAACATTGTTACATTATTTCTTAGAGAGTTGCGGATGCATTAAAAATAAGTCTAAAGACAGTATCTAATATTAAAAATGCCAGGGAGGCAAACAAGTCATTTTGTACCAGATGAAAATCTCGAACTCGGAGGTAACCAACAACTGAAGACGTTGGTGAGGGTGCAAAAATGCAAGTTCGCAACACATTGTATAACCTTTACGCTGCAAGTACGCTATTGCATTACTATATTCTTCCTGTAGAGAACATTTAGCAATATTTAATTCTAGGAAAGCATGTTACCATTACAATCTGAAAGGAAGAGCTGCGTGAAAAGTCGCTTTTGAATTTTAGTTATAGCTCCCTACGATGACCCTGTATGCAGACGCTTTCCTTTGGCAAAATTTATTCGACTACACCACTGGTCGAATGACAACAGTCGATAGCACCAGACGACTGTCGCTTTTAACAACACGCAAAGTTAAATTGATTCAACTATACCTCATGCTTTCGGCAATAATCTTCTAGATTGCAATATACTGAATACTGTTTGACGTTTTGGTAATCATGTTCATAGCATCGTCAGAGATGATACCTTCCTTAGTTTCTTTTAAAATGGTGATAAGAAATGATACAATAAGCCAATACACTCCTTAGTACACCACAAAGCTTGCTTATTACGAGCAATATGTCTAAATTTTGAAAAAGCAATTGGCGTTCAAACATCGAACAGCTGATAATAGACCTACGATCTGAGCTTACAATGTAGGTCATGCAGTGAGCGGATTAGTCACCACCAGCCGTTACTTTGGTAGTATGTGGACGTTTACTCCCGGCTACACAGGACCGAACAGCGTTTTTATTTATTGTTTTTTGTGTTTTCAAGGATGTCAAGTTAGACCATACGTTATTTGACAAATTTTGTATCTTTGATACTGGAACATAATATGTCCCTTCCAGTTTACTTCCAAAATACATAAATGATGTTTTTAAACGTTTTCTCGCCTAGTGTCCCCTAATATATCCAATTGTTCGAAACCATCAAAGCATCGTCATTTTCTGAATAGCTGCAACTCCAAACAGTAAAATATTCCACCGAACGACAAAAGCGTAACAAAATGTTATTATACCTGATCCACCGGAACGTGAATGTGTTTTAGTGTCCCGCGTCCCGACCGGACAGTGAAAATTTCGGACCCGAAAATAAGCACAAATTCGGAAAACAATGGCCCGCGAAAATAATAAAAAGCAGCCACTACCGCCGCCAGTATAAACCCAGTATAGGGGGCACCACCGAGCATTATCCGACCATCAGTTGCAGGCTTGTGACGCTACGGTCCGATGCCAATAACAACGTATCCCATCTCGCTCGTCCCGGCGTCCCATCTCTTTCTCTTTCGCCTTTTTTAATGGAATATATGGAAATTGGTGTCCGTCGTTTTTCTCTATTTATTCTCTTTCGAACCCCACGGTTTGGGAAAAGGCGAGGGCCCGCTTTATCTGACTTCCATGCGAACCCCGTCGGTGGCTTATATTATTAAATTGCCCTCGATTTGATTCCACCAGTTGGGGACACTGCATTCTAAAATCACCATGGAGAAATCACCAAGCTCGGATTTGCAAGAACGAGAATCTTTTCATATAGTTTTCTGCAATAATGATGGGAATGTTGTAATGTTGAAAGTAATCCATGAACAAAGGGTTTTACGAACAGGAGATGTATTTATCGGTTGGACAATCCCGACGTCCGCTGTATACAGGATGTCTCAACAGTGCGATCTCGAAAAATTGTGCCTCTGTTAATGAAGATATTTTGAAACTGATTTGTCTCTGTGTACCCGCTTTTTGTGGTGACGATTCCGGAGAAACTACTACAGGCATCGGGACGAAACTTCATATTTAGAAGTTTCATAACCAAACTTAGAGCTGAAAAGCTTTCTGTTGAAAAGGGTACAAAGGAACTGGAGGTTTAGTCTCAGCATTTTTGAAAGATTTTGCAAATAAGCCACCATTTCTGGAATTTCGTCGAAATAGTTAAATAATAAATTAAAGATGAGGAAATTCTGAATAATTTATGACTATGACATTTTTTGGTGCAATCAATAGTTTAGCTGCATGAGCAAATTCTATTTCATCGAGATCGGTCGTACTGCATTAAAAGTAGTAGCCAGGATCTGTCAGATTTTTTGATTTTAATGACAGTAGGTAGTCAAACGCTAATGTTTTGACAATAACTTCTGTCAATATAAGCTGCGTTTGGATATTTTATTACACCTTTTACACCCAATAACACGTAACGTGTCATTTGGACGGTGTACCTGGTGTCAACGGAGTACAATATCCGAACGCAGCTTTAATCGGCATATCTATCTAGTTCTACTAGTTTTATTTTAATGCAGACATGGCCGATCTCGATCAAATAGAATCTCATGCAGCTAAACTAATAATTTTATATATAGTATGATAAAGTCATGTGCCTGGGCACATCAGATTTTTTAATTCTACGCATCGTTTTGCATAAAAAAGTACTAGCACACACCAGTGCTAAAATAAACAATTCAAGAGATAACTAGTCTTCTTCATAAAAAAATCGATTTTTCTATCAATAAGTGCTTCTACACCAACATTAACCATTAAACCAGCTAAGTATTTACCTAATTCATTATTTACCTAATTACTGTTTTTTCGCATTATTTCATCTTTTTTTGATAAATCAAAACGTTTGATCACATGTGCATTTTAATATTATAATTTGAAATAAAATTTTACTTATACCCTGTAGGTGTAGGCTATGAAAAACTGTCTAAATAAGTTATTAAGGTATCTGT
The DNA here is from genome assembly GCA_963966075.1 of Aphodius sticticus. Lineage (NCBI taxonomy): Eukaryota > Metazoa > Arthropoda > Insecta > Coleoptera > Scarabaeidae > Aphodius > Aphodius sticticus. The sequence continues at coordinate 14,328,025 of OZ014513.1, forward strand.
CAGTGGTGGCTATACTGTTAGGTTAGATTTCCATAATTTTTGGAAATATGGCGAACTTTTCTCAGGAGGAACTAATTGACATTCTGTGGGTTCTTGGCAAATTAAACAAAAATGCGTTCTGTACAAAAAAGTACTAGCACACACTAGTGCTAAAATAAACCGTTACAGAAATAACTTGTCTTCTTCGTGAAAATTTACATAAAATTACGTTATAAATTTCTATTTCTTGCAAAACAATATTTAGTATTTGCCGTTATGGAAAAATAAATGTACAATGCTTGTTTGATATTGAATTGCGTTATGAATTGCTTTTATTTAAAGATAGGTAAAACAACACCTGCTCTTTAACAACAACTTTATACCAGCTTTATACCTTAATAACTTGTTTAACACAGTTTTTCATAGCTTACAGGGCATAAGTAAAATTTTATTTCAAATTATAATATTAAATTGCATATGTGATCTAATGTTTTTATTTATTAAAAAAATAATGATATCAGGTAAATACTTAGCTGGTTTAATGGTTAATGTAGGTGTAGAAGAACTTATTGATAGAAATTTTTTTATAAAGAAGACTAGATATCTCTGCAATTGTGTATTTTAGTACTGGTGTGTGTTAGTACTATTTTGTGCAGAACGATGCGTACAATTAAAAAAAAATAATTAGATACACGGTGTTCCATTTAAAAAAATTAACTTTCTTACGAAAAACTATTTGCTATATCTTGTTGCAGATTATGACCACCCTGTACACAATTTGGATATGGTAGGTATTCACGCTAATAGAACGCTTCTTACTTAATTGCAATCTAAGCGTGCGCAATAAAATTAAAAACTGGTATTGAGATATACAGTTTTTCTTAGACTGCTGTTTTTCCGTAAAAATGCCAATAAATCAAAAAGTATAAAGTTTAGGGTAGGTAATGTTATTTTTCATTGTAAAATTTTGAGGGTAGTACAAAATTGTGGCGAAATATAGGTTGTTCCATTTGAAAAAACAGAAGTTTGGGTTGGTACTACCTTATGTAACACCCTGTATACACGCTAATAATTTTAAAATGTGCGCCTCGGCGTTCTGTATGTATGACTGAAATCAGTTTTAAAATATCTTCATTAACAGAGGCACAATCTTCCGAGTTTGCATTGTTGAGACGGCCTGTATAAGTATAAACAATAGAAAAGTTGATTACAATTAGAGGAGACGGGTTAAATAAAGATGGGTCTAAACCAAAATCCCTCAATGTGATGGTCGCCTAAATATGCATAGGGAAAGTCCCATATTAGTCATTTTTTAGTTAAATGACGATTTTCTGATGTATATACAGGCTATCCTCAATTCAGAAAAAAAGCACAAATTAAAACGTTTTGTTTCGAAATTGTCTGGGTACTTAAGAAGTAGCATGTCAACACAATGGCGCGGTATTTAGAATTGTGTCATTTTTGTTGATGAAGTCTCTCTTGCTCTCCTGCAAAATGACGAACTTTGAAATGTGTCAGTTTTCTTGTGCAGCAACGACATACTTTTGGGTCCAGATTTCTTTTAAGTTTCTTTCAATTACATGCCCAACACCTGCTATGTCCTTTCCATTTCATGTAGGATAACATAGATAGAATCTTTCGGGCTTTGTCGCCATATGAGCTTTGACAACGACAAAATTACCATAACAAATTTCGTTTGTTGTTTTCTCCAGTTTTGGAAACTTAGTTCTCTGTTTTATGTGAAGCAAACTCACCTGTGTAGGGCCAAATTTTGCTGAAGCCCACCTAGGGCAGTCGGCCAACACCACCGGGAAAAAGGACCTCCACAAAAGAATGGAGTAGCTCTATCAGTGGTAAAAATTCGGAGTATCAAAACGGTGCCCAGACAACAACACCGGAGTAACAAATGGGCACCACCCGTCACAACAGAACAACAATATCGACAACAAAAATACGCAATTCACTTCGATACTACAACAAATCACAATCAAACTACTTTTTCCCTTAATCTTTCCTCTCGCAGTTTTCTTTTTGACTTCGATACTTTGAGGAATTTTTTCGTGGTCGATGATCTTGACCTTCCGGCGGTCTTTCGTTCGGAGGCACTGGAATCTTCGCGATGGAAAGTCGCGAACTGTTCCTCAGCTAAACATACCAAGGGTCGCGTCACCGGCGTCTACGTCTACGCGTACCTCGGGCAGCGTCGGTGTGAGCACGTCGGTCCCGCTGGTTAAAACGCAGTTTACTATCGGCTACGGGCGGCGTTCGCGAACCACGAGGCTCTGGTGACGCCGGAGACGCCTGCGCCGCGACGACGACGGACGCTTGCGCTACCTATTGCGTTTGAGGACACGGGGTCCATCCGCTTTCTTCAGGTCTTCTTCTTGTTCAGCCAACATTCGTTCCACCTTCCACATGGAGTGATCTGGCTTCAGTTCTCTATGCTTTATCTTGTTCATTGCTTGTTAATTGTTTTCATTATACGGCCGATTGAAACTATATCGCTTTATTATTATATATTATAGGGGAACACTTTTTTCGAAACCTGTAACTTTTTAAATATAGTTCTAGGCAAATCAAATTAGGTACGCTTTAAGGGCATATATTTAACTAAAGAAAATTACAAAAGCAATGTTACAACTCTTAGTTACTTCTAAGTTACACTTAAAGATGTAAATTAATAACGCAAAACAAAATGAAGATATGTCAAGTATACTTTGAATTCACGTATGAAAGCCTACTAAAGAAGACCTGTCCACGCACCACGTCTTACGCATCACAAAGCAGCGAGAATGAGGTTTGCTCTGGATCACAGAGATTGGCAACTTCGTCACTGGACGCCTGTACTGTTTACAGACGAGTCCAGATTTCGTTTACCTCGTTGCGACGGTCGAGTACGTGTATATAGACGTCCTGGTGAACGCTATGCAGCCGCTACTATACAGGAAGTGCATAGATTTGGTCGTGGATCCGTGATGATTTGGGCTGGAAACAGTATAGACAACAGAACTGATCTTGTTGTGATTCCTGGTAGACTAAATGCCACGAATTACACCGAAAACATCTTCGAGGACCATGTGGTGTCTGCTGCATATGGCGTCCGTCAAAATTTCATCCTAATGCAGGACAATGGAAATCCACATACCGCCGGCATGGCCAGAAACTTTCTACAAGAACGTGGAATTCAGGTCATGGAATGGCCGGCGTTAAGTCCTGACCTAAATCCTATTGAACACGTGTGGGATCAACTTGACCGACGTGTTCGCAAGCGCCTTAATCCACCACTAACCATACAAGAACTCACACAAGCCCTGATTGAAGATTGGGAAAGCATACTCCAAGAATTTCTGCGCAGACTACTACGAAGCATGCCACGCAGGTGTGAGGAAGTGATTCATGCTCGTGGAGGGCATACACTGTATTAAACCTCACCAATCCACAGAAAACCCGACAAGTCATCGATACTCCGATAGTCATTTCCTTTTTGCTTTGCCCTTACTAATTTACATTTTTAAGTGTTTTTTTAAGTTAGAAGTAACTAAGAGTTGTAACATTGTTTTTATAAATTTCTTTAGTTAAATATATCGTCGGGTTAAAGGTAAAAGTCACTAACTAACATCTAAAATAATTACGAAAAACTGACTTTAAGATTTATTACCAACAAATATAATGATATTTTCTGGATAATTAATGTATTTTCGAGTACTTAGAACACTTATTGATCGCCTCCTTGTACAAGATGCGCATTTAGAAGCATTTGACCACAATTAATTCGTGTTTCAAGAAAATGTAACAAAATGTTAGTTAGTGACTTTTACCTTTAAGCCCACGATATGCCCTTAAAGCATAGCATTTTTGATTTGCCTAGAACTATTATGTAAAAAGTTACAGGTTTCGAAAAAGTGTTCCCCTAATTTTTTTTGAGCAGTATGTCAACAATTATTTTGGAATACAAGTAATAATAAACAACATAGCTCGTACGATTTATGATTTAAACACTATGCACAATTGTGAAAAGAAAACTACACAGGTGAAATCTGAATTTTTGTGAATTTTTACTAATTTGCTTGTTCTTTAGAGGATTTCTACACAAACCACTGACCGAAACCAATTAAACCAAATAGTAATATTTATAGAATACATCTTTTTAAGCTATAGAAAGGACCTCTATGCCGCTAATACGGCAGTATTACGGATGCGAATTTAAATGTGTTCCTGGCTCAATTTTTTATTTATCAAATTAATAAATAGTTAGCATTGAAAAACTTAAAAACTTGATATTTTCTATTCATTATAAATTCATTCATAAAAAAAAACATTAATAGTAAAATTGTTTGTTTTTTGTACAGAATTTCTACAAAAAAACAGATTTTAATTTAATAAACTTGATTATGATTGATTTATAATCATATATTTAGCAAAATCAATCTAAAGACAAAAAATAACTGACAGAAAAGCCAATAGGTCATCCAAGTTTTGTCAAGTGTTGTCAATTTGAAGTCAATTCAGCTAGCCCTAAGTTTTCAGTTTCATCAAACGAAAACCAATCCATAATGCTGTGCTGGTCACACCCGTCACAACGATTTTAAAGAGCTGCATATCAAACGTTTATACACAATCTGAAGAGTTTTGTTTTAGCTTTTCCATCAATATATAACCAAATATTAAGTCAAAACGACCTGCAAGCTGATATGTCGCAGTTCCTGATTAAATAAAAAACAAATTGTTGACAAGGTAATGTAATTTTTTCAAATGTTTTCAAAGATATGTGGCAATATTGATGAATATCTTTACATTGTCCCAAACGAAATGGTCAAACGTATACAAAAGGCATTGATTTTATAACTAAATGTCATGATAAAATTACAACCGATATCGTAAACGGACTTTCTGAACGGGTTGTATTTATAAATTTATCCCATAACACCGTGTATCCCGATACGTAGGGGTGGCGCCGTATCCGCGTCCCGTATTCACATGCATGTATATAATACAGAAGCACCCTCAGATGTGGGGGGTAGCTGCGACGTAAGTGATTTGCATAAATTATGCAAAGCGGGAGACGTAACAGCTTGCCGGCACTCCGACGTTTATTCCTTCTTTTACTGGTGTTGTGATTTTTAATTAAGCAAACCCCCGTAAACTACAACAACCGCCGTTGCCATAGCGCACAAAATGTTTAATATTACTTTATTATCGTCAAAGTTGAACAGTATCCGCAAAACCGGGCACCAACTATACTAATTTTGAAACTAAATTATATACGAAGGACTGCTGAAAAATAGTATGGTATTTGGTGAACAAGTAGTGGGTATTACTCACTGAAATGATGAGTGGCGAATCATTCGAGTGAGTAATTATAATTACTTGCGAATATATTACTATTGTGATTGATTATGAAGTGATGAGTCATGATTTTTAGGCAATATTTGTAAATAATTAAATACTATAATCAATAGAGTTTAGAATATGTTTAAATTACAATAGTATTCGATGGTTGGTGGTGTTTTATAGTTTGATAAAACAAAAACAAATCATTTTAATTAAGTCTACGAAGGGTTTAGGGGTTCAAATATTGCGTGGGATTTGAAATTGAGGGTGAGTAAAGTGTAAAATATTACGAAATATCGTGCATGTCCATTTATCGTTTTTATTACCCTGTTTTCCATATCGCAGTCAAACGAACACTTTTCTTGCCATACTTAAATATCATTCAGCAGCAGTAAAATAACTTATTTACTATATCAGTCGAAATTGAAGTACAGTTATTATTAAAATTGATTTTTTCACGTTCCTCGATATACCTTTTGTATTTTCACGAACGTCCGAAAAATTAATGAACATTTTCCATTTGCTACAGAAATAGTATGCGTTTAATGAAACGACATTACCAAAAAAAAAACGGTTTTCATAAAACTTTTCAATATTACTGGTACAATAATAACTCTTTAATATTTGTTCACTAAATCAAATAATATCAATCCAGTTTAAACAATTCAACAGATTTACATACTGTCATACCTTGACATCAAAAGCTACTAATAAATCTAACTAAAAACTAGTGAAAGTTCTGCAAAAAGGTATTTTATGACATTGTAAAACGAGCACCATGGTAAAAAAATAAGAAAGTCATTCACCACGAAAAAAAAGTGAATATATTTTTTGTGTTTTTTTAAACGTAGTTAATTATTTTTTCTTAACTTTGACAGCAGCTAGTAACCCCTAGGTATTGTAAAAAAGATTTCTTATTAAATTATATCAAAATATTCTTGATCTTTCGAGTGTAGAAAGATGACAATATGAAAAACAGCAGATTTCGTATTATTATTAATATTATGAATTTTTAAACACGATACTCACAGACTAATGATTTCATTGGGCAACAACAAACGATATAAAACAAATTACAACTGATTCTGGCATGTTTTTTTCGCGTAATTAGAAAGATTAATTAAAAAGATTAAAAAACAAGCTGAATTCACAATTTCTGATTATACGGATTCTTCTGATTCCTACGAAAAAAGCATACCAGAATAAGTTGTTTATTTGTTCGATTTGTTTTTTCTTGTTGGTCAATGTTGTCATAATTGTATTCGGTGATTGTATTTTTGAGAAATTGATTAGAAATGTGAGAAATGTTCTGAGAACTACAATTAAAATTTCAATGATATAATCTTTTTTGGATTGGTTTAATTCTGTTGTGGAATAATTTATTACAAGATTTATTACAGTTGCTAAATTTTGTCATGACAAGTTTTTTTTTATTACATTTAGCAAATATACATGTATTCCGGATAAATCACATTAGAATAGCAAATCAATAATAACTGTCGAAAAGTTTGACAGTGTTATCGTCCAAATCTCCATGGTCCAAATTGAGTTCTCTTGTTTCTTTATCCGTGTTAGTTACCTCAAAATATTTTTTTGAGAAATGCACATTTTTCATCAACATTGATTATATTTCCTTGTAAACATGCACAATAATAGCATCAGAACATATTACCTCATCGAATATTAACTAGTCAGTCAGTAAGCATAGAACGCATTATAAGCCTCCATAATGCTGCATTTGTTCCTTATAGCTAAGGTTCCTTTAAAACTTTTACAATCATATATGAAACATATTTAAGAACATTATTTACCTTTATGCATCCCCGTGTATTTATCCTTTAACACTGTAAACTCATAGATATCACCGTGCTTTTCGAACAGAGGCCTCAATTGGTCCTCTTCATAGTTTCTCGGAATCTGTCCAACGAACAACTTAATCACGTCACGGGCACCACTCGGAGAAACATTATTACCATTTTGTTGATGCATATCGCCCATAGGAATGATCATTATCAACACTACCGAAACTTTGATTAAAACAGTTTTCTTAAATAGGTTTTGAACACAAACGGTGGCGTCTGCCAGTCTTGAATTCTCCTAACCACGAACAAGAAGAACTACACGTAACTACACGTAAATACACGTAAACACAGACGATACAAGACGTGGAAGAAGCGTCACAAGAAGTATAGGCGAAGAAGAAGAAGCCACAAGAAGTGTTGAACGAAAATATTGCACTTAAATTTGTTTCTAGTTTTTAGTTTGTGTGTGATGATTAATACAAACAACAACACGACCACGACAAAAACTAACGACCACGACAGTACAACATCTAACTAACACTGGCCACGTTCTTTGTACAGTTTGCGAACACCCCCGACATCGCAGGCCAATCCACAACCACCCTTACCCAATAAAGAGGTGTAGGGAAGGACCCCTCCGCACAGCTGAGTCATACAAATGCTGGAGGTCCCCATAGCCCTACCGTTTCCATTATATTTGCCTCGGGGCTAACGTCATATGCATTCGTACGGTGCGTGTACTGTACTTATAGATCGGTTCTTAGAGACTACTGTTGTCGATCCCTGTGACGACCTTGTGCATCACTGTTAGGGTGGGGTTGCATTGCAGCGAAAAAATATAATCTGTCTAGTTAGGGGTGAGAGAAAATCGGAAAATGGATCTAGTTTGTGTGATGACGTTCCAGGATGTTTTGTTGTAGGAGTTGTCAGATCGTTAAATATTGGATTGTATTAATCTATTATTTGAAATAAGTTGAAATTAAAGGAGTTAAATTTTTATATAAAAATAATTTGTATGAAACTCGTAAGAAGATATTTGTAAACTCTAATTTTATGTATAACAGATGATCTCTATATTTTCTCTTAATGTTAGTTAAATAAGAAAAAGCTTGCTCATACATACACAATGTTGAAAACTGATACAAGGTAATTTATAACTTGAGGTGAAAATTAAATGCAAAAACATACCAAATTATAAATAAAAATATGTGAAGCACTTTTAAATTTGATTCATTGTCAAAATTAGTACTTACTTCAATTTAACTTAATTATTTTTTGTTTAATTAAATGTAGTTACGAAATTTGAAATTACACTCTAGAGCCCTGTTCGCATAAATTTTTGTCAATAATTGCAAATCACTCTGTATATTTATTGATTTTCTATGAATGGGACCGACATAATTTTCGTCATAGAAGCTCAGAACTTTTCTGGTGGTAGGTTAGTTATCTTATCTAGAATGTAAGATCATATTGAAATCCACCACCTTCAGTTGCAAAAATATTGACAACCAATTGTTAGATTTAGACCCCTAAAGTACCATTATGAGCAGCAGATTCAAATTATAGGTTTATTTTGTCACATATTTGGAAAGGCAAAAATATGGAAGACAAATAATGTTTGAGTTTGACTAATAACTTTTGCAAGATTGTTGTTTTCTAGAGGTTATTTTGCATTTATGTAACAGATAATTGTAAGTAATATTGTCATTTGAAGTTAATGAATAGTCTAGAATGTTGCCCGTTGGATGTAATATCGAAATAACAGTGGTAACAATGTTCTGAAATCTATACTCAAAAGTATATTGACTATTATTGTTTTTAATGTAATATTATAAAAAAATGGTGATATACTGGCGCGATGTAAATTTCTTACTAAATCAAAAATTACAGCCACTACCTGCATTATTAATTCTTTGTTTCTTTCAGTTGTGTGCAAATTTATTGTAAAATAAAAATAAAACCGATCGGTACAAAGTTTGCAACTTTGGCAGTCAGGAAGAATTTTAATTTAACTTTTTATTTATAACAAGGAAGCACTGTAAAGCACCAACTAAGGAGCATCGAAACAATTTTTACTAGAATATCATTTCAAAGCAGTGAAGAATCGGTGCCATCTCTGTAACATGCGATTTCATTACAGAGTAACAAAATTAACAAGTGTGTTTTCTATTCTAGCTTTACTCAACGTTCATGCGTTCATATTTGACGTTTGACGTTTGCATTTTTCTGTTTAATTTTTATCCATTTTCTTTAATTTTTCGCGGAAGATGTGTGCTTTGTCGCAAAATGCTGAACTTCATAGAGACATTCTTTATTATACACCCCGATAGATTTCCATAGACAAACAAGCAACGTTGGCATTTAGCCCTGTGGGAGATTTAAACGCATTGTTGAACAGTGGCGTACAGTCGGTGGGGGAGAACGGAACGGTGTGATATGTAAATGAAACACACCTAAATTGTTTCCTTATTACACCCTGTCATTTACATATCTTCGATTTGCCTATTAATACCTCACCACACAGGGTGGATTTGCATAACCATCAATATGCTAATGTCACATGTTCCACAGATCTTGTAACAATTATTGTTTTACGTCCAAAACAGCTGCCATTATACCTGTAAAGTTTAATGTTTTCTTCACAATTCTGTATAAAGCAATTAAATCACGCTAGAGGGCGCCAGTAATGCAATGTCGGCCAAAATCGATTTAGTTGGTGTTTATTTGACAATTTTCGACCATTTTCACCAATTCATAGCCACCTAGATTAATATGTACAAAAAAAAGTCATTTTTGCGTAGCCTTGGTGATAAAAATTGACGATCGATATATTTTTGTGTTCAGGATGTCATCCTGATTGAAAATAGCACACAAAGAATATAGGGTGACATTTAAAATTTCAATGGTGACATATTAACTTCAAGAGTATCCCAAATAATGGCATTTTTTGTCTATTAACACTTTCCCAAATTTCATTTTTTGTCCAGCCTAATAAACAAAAACATACACGGTAGTACCTATGGCGTGGGTCACCCGGTATATGGTTTTAAATTAGCGTAGCCGATTTTTCTTTTTTGCTATTGACTACTCCAATGTGTGTGGCAAATTTGTGAGAATGTGTTATTTGTTGTTATAATAAATTGTGTCTGGTTTATTCTGTATCTTTTACGGCTTAGATAATATCAGTACGTAGTGTACGTATTTTGAAATTTAGACTTTTTTTTTAATTCATAATTAAAATGTTGAGATTTAAAATAATATACCGAATGTTTACTAAACACGAGACAAATCCTAAGGAAATTATTCCTTGTGCCAGTTTTGTCTATTTGATGATTTTCACGAAAAAGAAAACGTCTTGTTGCAAAGATAAAAGCTGCTCGAAAAAAAAAGAATACTTTAATACTGTAAAGATTCTTAATTACCAAAACAGCTGAAAATGATTAAAAAAATGATTCATTAAAAAAAATCTGCTGTTTTAATATTGGCAAAGAAAGAGATAAAAACACGTTTATTTCTGCTAAACAATAAGTTTTCAGTTAAAATTCGCAATTTGTATATTATAGGGAGCAATATTTATTTAGTTCAAATAATTAGTGTGTTGAGAGAAAGAATTCTGATTTAGAACTGCCATTGATTTAATAATTTGTGATTACTTCCCCATATACCGGAACTGGTTCTAAACTCATTTGAAACGCCTTGTAAAAAGATTTTAAAGGAAGTCAAATTCTTGCTTAAGCACCATGTTAAACGTTACGTTATTCCAAACACGCATACATTTAGGGCGGTGATGTTTTAGGGTAGAGAGCGACTAGCTGTCAGCGGGTTATATTTCATTTTTTACAACGAAGAGGAAATATATGCTCACCCTAGCTGTTGGCACGCGAACACCTATTTGAAAGACGGTTAGTTACACATGTGCTGATGGATACATTCGAGGATATATTGTCTTTAAATAGACATCTTAATTTCAGATGGAATTGTGGTTTTATTTGAGCAATAATTTTTGTTATTGATTAGTTGTGTTATACTATGCTGATATTTCAAATCACTATAATAATATAATGACTTATTATTAATAAGTCATTAAAGTCCTTTAAATTTTGAATAAAGGTGTAAGAGTCCTTACATAAGACTTCTTTTAACATATACATATTGGATTTATTAGAACAACTTGAAATAGAAAACCATAAAACAAACGTTTTAAAAGTCTTACATTTTAATTGACACATTAATTATATATTTTAGGACTGCATTAGTGATTATTGAATGTGACTGAGAGATAATTTGGTAGATAGAAAGGGGTTGTAGGATCATCCTAAATAAATGGTAGGCAGTGAAATATGTCCGTTTTTTGGTCGGGGAATACAAACGGATGGGTTGGGAGTCCCGCCGATCAATTTAAACTTAAACGGGAACAGGGGTTCCATTAGGCGTTCATGCATCTTTGATGCCATTAGGAGTGGCACGGAATACCGAAAAAGACACTATTTTATTGAACGGCAGACCGACTAACGACTTCTCGGATGAACGGGACGAGGTTGAATCGGTGAAATTATTGTCAGTCCGAAAAGCGACTAACAAAATTGTTATTGACCGCATTTTCGGTTCGTACTGTAATAATTCTGGTTAACAATGGTCATAGGAGGGAGAACTGTAAAGCAGAGAGATAGAAATGATAATAAAAAGACTAGATAGGCAAGTTTATTATTAAAATTTTACAAGAAATTAATGAAAACAAGAATGACTTGATATTTTAGTAATTACTGAAGCATATAAGAACAATGACTTTAAAAACTTCAGTACAATTCGGTAAATTGCATATTAAAATAACAAAACATTATCATATTATAGTCAATACAATTTAGTTTCCTGAAAAAAAATACAAATAAATTCGGAAAATTTCCTGAACGTCATACCGAAATGTTTACTGAAGTTGGTGATATTATTATTGAAAAATAAAATACAAAAAAATCTGAGAAATTCTGTCAGGTTGTTCTGTGACTTCACTAAACTTTTGTATTTTTTTACAGAATACATATTCTAGTTGCGAGGAGTCAATTTGAACGTAAAGAATGATATAATGCGTATGAGGATTATTAGGGCAGACGTTCACTACGATAGATCAATACATATTGACCTAATATACAGGCAGTGACGCATTCTCCCATGGGCATTTGCCCAGGGCACAAGTATTTTGGAAACTCGTTCCTACAATAGACGACCACACCATGCCAAGAATATTTAATTTTGTTTTTGCGGTCCTGCCATGCCGGTTGTGGACCAAATAAGTCTTTTATAAACTATAAATCAATTAATAAATTAACGTAGTAACAATATCAAATTTGAACTTTAGCATAGCCCTAGAGGCAGTTTTAGCAGTTAAACTCATTTTTTTCCATAAAGGAAACATCTAATTTTGAGAAACCCTTGACAAATTTGAACAAGAGAAAATACTGTAATACATTGATGATTTTCAATCAACACTTTTTCTTTTGTTATTGAAATCTATTCTGCAAAAATTAATTCGCCAAAAAAGTCAAAAATAAAAGCTAAGTAAAACAAAAACTCGATCTTCAAAATGCTTACCTTAAAAAATCTTTATCATTCCAGTTTTACAATAAACAGAAGGCTGAAATTTTTGCAGAACATCTAACAGAAATCTTCCAGCCACACAACATCGAATCAGAGCCAATCACGAATGAAGATATAACCTATGATGGAGAAGCCATACAGCTAGTTACTCCAAAGGAAGTTGCCAGAGAAATCAAGACAAACCTGAATCCAAAGAAGGCACCTGGATATGATCTTATCACAGGAGAAGTTCTTAAGCAATTACCTAAGAAAGGTATTGTTATGCTGACGTACCTAATAAATGCATCGTTCAGATTAAAATACGTCCCACATGTCTGGAAAGTAGCAGAAGTTATCATGATACCAAAACTAGGCCGAGGCCAAATCATATCGCCCAATATCACTGTTACCAATGATATCGAAACTCTTTGAAAAGTTGCTTCTAAAGAGAATGAAACCTATCATTGAGAGAAAAGAACTAATTCCTAATCACCAATTTGGTTTTAGAGAAAAGCATTCCACTATAGATCAAGTCCATAGAATAACAGATATCATAGAGAAAGCATTAGAAGAAAAGCTTATTTGCTCAACAATCTTTCTTGATGTGACACAAGCTTTCGATAAGGTTTGGCATGAAGGATTGGTACACAAACTAAAGAGTATGCTACCTTTACAATACGTCGAGCTGCTAACATCCTATATATCTGATAGACTATTCAGAATAAAACAGATCGATGAATACTCGTAACTAAAAGAAGTCAAAGCTGGGGTACCCCAGGGTAGTGTATTGGGACCAATTCTCTATCTACTATATACAAGTGACCTTCAGATGGAAAATGTAACAGTCGCCACATTCGCAGATGACACGGCTCTAATGGCAGTGGGATCAACTATTGGTGAATCTACCAGGAATCGTCAACAAGCTAGTAACAAAATATACAAATGGACCAGAAAATGAAAGACCAAGCTCAACGAACTGAAATCTGTCCACATTAACTCCACAAACAAAAGAATCGAGGACATACCTCATGTCAAGATTAACGACGCCATAGTTCCATACGCGAACACTGCAAAGTATTTGGGTATGACACTGGATACAAAACTAAGGTGGAAAGAACATGTTAAGAAGAAAAGAGTAGAGCTTGGCCTCAAATACAGAGAACTGTACTGGCTTCTGGGAAGAAACTCTCAGTTGTCAGTACAGAACAAACTACAAGTCTACAACCAAGTACTAAAACCGATTTGGTTATACGGCATCCAGCTTTGGGACTGCGCAAAAAGCTCCAATATACAAGGAATCCAGATCTTCCAAAATAAAGTACTAAGGAATATGCTTAACGCTCCTTGGTACATACGGAATAGTGACCTGCACTGTGATCTTGGTGTCCCACAAGTCATCCAAGAGATAAAAAGATTCGCCACTAAGCATGAATGTCGCCTAAGCCATCACGTCAACGTAGAGGCCCTGCAGCTACTGGACAACCAGAATCTAGTGAGAAGACTAAAAAGAACTAAACCCTTCGAAGTAGTGAATCAGTGAAATGTGTAAAAAGCAGAGCACAGTGAGTGAAGTGTTATTGCTTCTTGTTTGGGACAAAGTAAATATAGGGACATCAGTGGATAGCCTATTAGAGACAAGTACCTAGTTTTAAGAATTCAGATTTAAATTGATGGTTAATCTTTTAGATTACTTTCAATATGTTAAGCATCTTATGCTTAATAATAAAAAAATCTGATGTGGCCAGGCACATGACTTTATCATACTATATATAAAATTAATAGTTTAGCTGCATGAGACTCTGTTTGATCGAGATCGGCCAGGTCTGCATTAAAATAAAACTACTAGAACTAGACAGATATGTCGATTAAAGCTGCGTTCGGATATTGTACTCCGTTGACACCGGGTACACATGGGGTACAACGTCCAAATGACACAAACGCAATATGCGAACGCAGCTTATATTGACAGAAGTTATTGTCAAAACATTAGCGTTTGACACCAAGACTACCTACTGTCATTAGAATCAAAAAATCTGACAAATCCAGGCAGTACGACCGATCTCGTAGAAATAGAATTTGCTCATGCAGCTAAACTATTGATTGTACCAAAAAATGTCATAGTGATAAATTATTCAGAATTTCCTCATATTTTATTTATTATTTAACTATTTCGACGAAATTCCAGAAATGGCGGCTTATTTGCAAAATCTTTGAAAAATGCTAAGACAAACCTCCAGTTCCTTTGGACCCTCTTCAACAGAAAGCTTTTCAGCTCTAAGTTTGGTTATGAAACTTCTAAGTATGAAGTTTCGTCCCGATACCTTTAGTAGTTTCTCCGGAACCGTCGCCACAAAAAACGGGTACACACACACATACACACACACACACACACACACACACACACACACACACACACACACACACACACACACACACACACACACACACACACACACACAGACATTTTTTTGTACCTTGGTCAAAAATGTTCAGGGGACACAAAAAGACATATTTCCGCTAAAATCTCAAAAAATTTTTTTGGCATGATTACAATACTTTACATACTGCGCATAATAAAGTAAAAAAGAAAATTCCACAGTTTGTATAAAATATAATGCTAGTCAATATTTTCCTTTCTAAAAAGTTTACAAGGAAAAGACTCCAATAAAAGTTTTAGGAAATTGTTTAAGCTACAAATTTGAAATGCTTAGAAATGAATCATACTATATATTCATAAGTATTTTGTATTTATAGCTTAAATAGTTATCAAAAACATTTATTTTTTCTTGTAGACTTCTCAGAGGTCGAGGTATTGACATGGTAGAAATCGTTTTAACATTTTGTAATTGGTTTCTTTTAACATTTAATCATTTTGTATCATCTAAACGACTGATCTCAGGGACTTTTGGACAGGAAAAATATACAGGAATATATCTAGATTCCCTAACGTGAAAAACTATTTATTTTTATTTGTTAAGAATACCCATTTATGCATTAAGATAATATATTTTATTTGTTACGAATTTTGATTTTTACATTATTAACCTATATTATTTGTTTTTTGTATTTCTTAATATTTCTTCTTTCTTCTTTCTTTAAATAACGATGTAGGTACATACTTATATTAAATGTTGTTGCAAAAAAGTCAAGTACCTTACTTATTATTTACGATTTTATTTAGTATTAGTAAATGTTATTTTTGTATAAAAATAATTCTTAATTTAATACGGTGTATGGAGCCCCAAAATTCAAAATTGCCCAGGGCCCCATGATGGCATAACGCGCCGCTCTAAATACAGGTTCTCAAAGCCCGGTTTTTAACCTTTTAACAAACCTACAATCTTTCAATACTTTTAAGTAATAATTTATTCAAATGACGAAAAGCAGTTTTTTTAATAAATTACTACAAATTCGTCAGTAAATTATGGAAACCCAAATCCTTCGTCTTTAATATGGTGTATAGTATGTTCTACTGAGCTTAACACTGTCAGTGATATTGATGAGAACATAGGTGGCCAATATTTCATGTCGATTTTTTATCACTGGTAGTTTTTACTTAGTATCATCAAAATAGAAATATAATCTAAAATTCAGAAAACATTTCGATATGAGTTAATAATATGGTGACATACAAATTATGTCGTTGAAACATTTTCATTGTATTTCGATATGAGGTTCATGACATTTTTCTGAATCTTAATGGTATTTTTTTTTCATAGGCGGGCGTTTTATTTATGATGTTCAACCATTTTGGGTCTAAATTGCCTAGATTGTTATATGTATTGTATCTAGTGTAGTTAAATTTTTTTCAACTTTCTCAATAGTTTCAAACGCCTAAATTTTCGCTAATATTTTAAAATTTAACACCAAACATATGTTTCAACACCGTCAAAACATCCCCCTTATCGCTGATCGTGTCCTTACTGCTTTTTCACCTATCTGATGACTATATTAAGTGCACTTACAAAAAAACTATTAACTCTTTTCTAAGATGAACGGCAATTTTTCTCCATAACCAATACCTACTTTAGACACACGTGAAATTATGTCTGGAAGGCACTACATGCAAAAATAAAAACGTAGCATAAATAAGGCAGAGTTGAATTTTTAATAAATCACAAAAATTTAATATTTTATACGTTAAAATCTTTTTCAAGTAGAAAATTTTGTACGTTTTTTACAGTTATGTCTTTGGCCTTGTAGAAATATGGTATTACAGTTTGCAATATTAATAAATATGAACAAAAAAAATCATATTCAATCAATAGCAGGTAAAAGCCACCCATCTCATCAGGCTACCTATTGGTTCGTACATTTTTAATCGGCACACCGCGTTATTAAAGCCACCATCAATATTGATCAGGCGTGTCATTTCGAAATGCCATACCGTCTGCATGCATTTTTAAAAACTATGTCAGCGATGGCAGACGCAATATCAGCGCTCATACTTTGTCCGATCCACTGTGACGTCACTGCAATAGTGGGGTTACCGACCCATTGCACGATGCACCCTTCAGTTGTACGCATAATAGATAAGCTTGAGAATACGAGAAGGGTGGATTTGGACAGATATACCAACCATGAAAAACGATTGCGAAGTTAGGTCGACTGATCTGTTGATTGGAAAAGGTTGTGTTGCCATGGGTTTCTTTACATAGGCATAAGACTGAGGCATCCCTCCTTCGTTTTATTTTTGCTAAATTAACTTTTATATGTGTTTTCCGTTAGGTAGTACCAACCCAAACTTATGTATTTTTTTAAATGGAACAAACTATATTGCGGCACAATTTTGAATTCCTCGCCAAATTTTATGACAATGAATAGTAAGATTACCTACCCTAAACTTTATACTTTTTGATTTATTGGCATTTTTATGGAAAAACAGCAGTCTAAGAAAAATAGTATACCTCAATACTTGTTTTTAATTTGATTGCACACGCTTAGATAGTGATTAAGTAAGAAGCGTTCTATTATGGTGATTACCTGCTATATCCAAGTTGTGTACAGGATGGTCATAATCTGCAAGAAAATATAGCAATAGTTTTTCGTAAGAAAGTTAATTTTTTTAAATTGAACACCATGTATTTAATTAATATTTTGAATTCTACGCATCGTTCTGCATAAAAAGGTACCAGCACACACCAGTGCTAAAATAAACAATTGCAGAGATAACTAGTCTTCTTCAAAAAAATATCGATTTTTCTATCAATAAGTGCTTCTGTACCTACATTAACCATTAAACCAGTTAAGTATTTACCTAAATAACTGTTTTCTCGCATGATTTTATCTTTTATTTATCAAGTTATTAAGGTATCTCCCAGTGGTGGTGATATTGCTAGGTTAGATTTGCATAATTTTTGGAAATATTGCGAACTTTTCTCAGGAGGAACTAATTGACATGGTGTGGGTTCTTGACGAATGAAACAAAAAGGCGTTCTGCACAAAAAAGTACTAGCACACACTAGTGATAAAATAAACCGTTACAGATATAACTTGTCTTCTTCGTAAAAATTCACATAAAATTACCGTAATAAATTTCTATTTCTTGCAAAACAATATTAAGTATCTTTCTATATGGAAAAATAAATGAACAGTGCTTGGATATTGAGTTGCGTTATAAATTGCTATTTTTTATGAAGAACATTAGTTAACTCTGCAATTGTTTACTTTAGCACTGTTATGTGCTAGTACATTTTTATGCAAAACGATGCGTAGAATTAAAAAAAAATTAGATACCTGGTGTTCTATTTAAAAAATTTAAATTTTTTTAGGAAAAACTGTTTGCTATATTTTGTTGCAGATTATGACCATCCTGTACACAATTTGGATATGGTAGGTAATCACGCTAAAAGAACGCTTCTTACTTAATCATAATCTATGCGTGCGCAATAAAATTAAAAACAGGTATTGAGATATACAATTTTTCTTAGACTGCTGTTTTTCCATAAAAATGCCAATAAATCAAAAAGGTTTAGGATAGGTAATGTTATTACTCATTGTCGTAAAATTTTGCGAGGTATTCAAAATTGTGCAGAAAACAATTATCTGAAATCCAACAAGAACTGACGATCGATATGAAAAAACTCGAAAATTGGAGCGTGCGCAACAGCCTTACAATTTGAACAGAAGACGACAAACATCATCATGAACAGAGACAAGAGAAGTGAGATACTGAGAAGAGAAGTGAGATACTGAAACTATTATATAATCTACCCCACCTTACTCCGACAACTATACTGTTCGAACACACCAGGGAACTAACTATCCGCAAGATACTCATGATGAATAATCTCATACTGCTCAACAAGGTCCAGAAGGGAGAAATAAAAACAGACATGAGGCTAACTACCAGCAGTGACATACACAGTAGAAACACAAGACAGTGAACATTCATAAGAACACGAAGAGTTCGGAAATATAGTACGGAAATATTCGCTGAACATAACATCTGAGACAGTGAACAAATACAATCAATTGGAAGAAGAAATGAAAAATCTTACACACAACCAATTTAAAAGGAAAATAAATAAAATGATCCAAATAAACGCTCTAACTTAAAAGCACAATGCACATGGACAAGAAAAACGAACCCTCGATACCGCTAGCCCGGGGGGTGAGAAGTCACCACTCGAGGCGAAGACAGAGGGATGAAACTCGTGGAAAAGATCACCATTGGGCAATATATGTTATTGTAGTACTGTGATCATATACCATATGCTATGTAAAAGTAAAACAAAATAAAGATATTCATTCATTCATATAGGTTGTTCCATTTAAAAAAAAAACATAAGTTTGGGTTGGTACTACGTTATGAAACATCCTTTCCATTCACGCTAATAATTTTAAAATGTGCGCCTCAGCGTTCTGTATATAAGAGTGAAATCAGTTTTAAAATATCTTAACAGAGGCACAATCTTCCGAGATCGCACAGTTGAGACATCCTGTATAGTAAAATTCGTTTTAGCGTTCCGTTAAGAAGAAAGTCCAACAGCTGATCGCCAGCAGCTCGGCTGTTTTTGATGATTTTGGAAAATCAGTCGAGAATTGGTCTTTGCGTGGGGATGTCGACGTTTTCGCTAAAGCTACTTTGGAACAAGATAGACTTTGCCGACGTGCGGTCAACATTATACGGTCTGACGTCTTTAACGCTGTTTAAATTTATTTTTGCACACGTAATCAGGCTGTCCGTTGTATAGTGAATCTTTACAATGCTTACCAACATAACATGGTAACTCTAAAAATTACTGTGATAAATTGTTGACATAACGACATAACCTACGTTGAGAATTTGAGATATTTATCATATATTTATATAACTTCAACATTTGTCTACGGTTTATGTAGTGATATTTGCAAAAGCACACGTACTATGAAGATTATGAAAGTTGCTCATGATGGGAGTTGTAGACTGTGTCATCAGGCTCCAGAACATGTCTATCATTTGTTAGCGGCTTGTCCAGTCTTAGCTGAGTCGCATTACATTGCTATGCATGATAGGGTGGGAACATATATACATTACAATTTGTGTTCCCGACTATTAGGTTTAACAATGGATGTGTCTCGGTGGTATGACCATGTTCCATCTCCTGTTGTGAGTAATGATCATATTACCATATTATGGAACATGCCTATTGTCACTGATAGAATGCTTGATGCTAATAAGCCAGATATCGTGGTAAAGGATTTCCAGAGGAAGGTATGCACGTTCATAGAAATCTCGGTACCTGCTGACGCGAATGTTGTAAGGAAGGAGCTTGAAAAACAACTTAAATATAAGGATCTCTCAATAGAAGTTGGACGTATGTGGGGAATGAAAGTAAACATTATTCCGGTGATTGTAGGTTCATTGGGAGCAGTTACTTTAAATTATAGTAAACATCTCAAGGAGTTGCCGTGCAAAATTTCGCCCTGGGAAATTCAAGAAATTGCGGTTTTGGGAAGCGCGAATATTTTGAGGAGAGTTTTATCATAAAGTATCCTAAATTTACTGCTATCGTACTGCTATATTAATATTTTATCTTTACCTTCCTTTGTATATTGTCTATTAATAAATGTCTGCATGTGTTTTTACTGACCTGTACGCAACGCTGTACGGGGTTTCTGCAGTTTTCCTTTGCTTTGCAACCTAATGTTGCAAAGCATAAAGGGCGTTGCTTCTCAAAATTGGGTTGATACCCGCTGCAGTGATACCCGCAAAGGGAGTACCCTAGGCTTCAGCGAAGCTCGGTACTACCAATTTGCCCTGATGATCTTCATTACTTTTCAAAATTTATTAGTGTAATTTTTGTATTTATATGTTGTATCTAAATTATATTATCTAGGTTTAATGTATTTAATGAGATGTATCAGAGAATTCCAATAAATGATAATAATAATAATAATAATAATGATCCTCATTACTTGTCAAAATCTATTAGTGTAATTTTAGTATTTATCTGTTGTATCTAAATTATATTATCTAGGTTTAATATATTTAATGAGATGTATCAGAGAGTTCCAATAAATAATAATAATAAATCATTTATTAGTTCACTGTTAAGTACAGAGTGCATCCAGAATACATATGTGAAATATATTATAAGTGTAAGGTTATGTGCCCATTTATACCTAAAATATGTACGTAGCATTGTGTGTGAAGAAATACGTGTACACATACGTATATACATCAATAGCACAGGGATTTGGTCACGTATAAGACAAACAAAACACTTAATAAGTTATTCTTTATTTACCAATTTGTAATTCATATATTTATATTTTCATACATATAGCTTTATTAAAACTATATTATAATGTCAACACAAAATCACATATGGTTCGTAATGCTTGTTCGGTTCTTCGGGGGTAATTTCAATAGAATCTGCGGTTTGTTGTCTTCAACATAAATTCTCCATACACTTTGCACTTGAGAAGAAAAACATTTGGACTCAGTGGTTGACAAGTCGACTATGTCCCATTATATAACATTTCACATATAATAATATTATAGACGTCTTCCAGTAATATTATCAACAAATTTGATACAAAATCGGTAATCTTCAGCATACCTCGGTGATTTTATTGTCAGTTCATGGAAATTATGAAAATTAGTAATCACATCTCTTGTCTAGAAATCCTCTTCGATCAACAAAATAGTACATCAGGATTTTGATTCTCCGTAACGTAATTTGAATCCAATTACAAAACCCGCATCATACCATACTTGGAGTTTGAATTTTCTGGTAGTAGAATGGATAAAACAGCTGTTTATATGTATATTCTGCTAGCTAACCTAAGAATTGACATGGTGTTTTTAATAAAATAATAGTATACTTCTTTAGGCACAAACCTGATTGATGTCTGATACAATGGTAGAATTTTTATGTAATCTAATTTCGATTGGAATACTGCTTTATGCGGTGTTTTCTTTATTTCCAGATTATATCTGATTTCTAGGTTAGAGCTCTCGAAATCTGTCCAGTAAAGTATAAATGTGAATTTGAGCGAGTTACAGACTTTTTTTGTGGTATATGGTAGATAGAGATAGACCCATTACTACTATCTTCGTCTAATGACGACTAGTTCTCGAGAACATTGTAGATGGACACACTGTTCAGACTCGAACATGGATGGAAAAATTGGGAAAATACGACGCCGATTCTTCAACGGTGTTGCTTTATTTCTTTTGATTTATTGGATTTTTTTCAAATTGTACATTGACATAAAGTGGAACTACTGCGGCGAATCCAAAAATACATAATTGAACTACATTTTTGTTCATCTACCTGTATGTTTTTATGTGACTTCTGGAATGTTTTGACGATATGTAAGTGTATACTGATGAGCATTTTTGTGAAAAGTTTTTAATTGATTTGTACTATTGTTTTGTAATTATTGTAGCGCCTGAAGAAGCGTCTCGTTAGACGCGAAACATGTAGCGACCATTAAATAAAATAATTAATAAGGACTACCACGTGAATTTTTAATCAATAATTAATGTTATTCCTGAAATCAGGATATTACCCGTCCTCCAATTATACGTCTATCTTTGATCAGCAATTGTTTAAAATTGGGCATGGGTATAATAAATATTGAGATTTGGCGCACTAGAATAGTTAATTCAGATTGTTGTAATCTTATAAGATGCTATCATTATTCAATAATTAACCCACAGGAGCATTGAACTGTTTGAATAATTGGACCAATAGGGGACCACCAGAGTTAAGCAGAACAGACCTGAAGTTAGGCTGAACCAGCCAAATAAACAGTAATAACAAAATCGACACAACTGATCAACATTATTTAGTAATTTGCTACCGATTGTGTGGATTTTCAAAATAAAACAATAACACAGTTTAAACATTAACGACTCTCCGGTGGAAGCATTAATAAATACACCTGTATAATTTATGCGTATTTATTTATTAATCGGTAAAAATAAATGTTTATTGCGGTACCATGTGCGTATGTATCCAAATCGGTCGATAATATACATGAACAATCCACACTGAGCACACCCCAACATTCAAACAGATTTCCAAACTCGATTGTTGTATATTTTAATTACAATCGTTCGTCGGGATATATTGATTGGCTTACATGTATTGATGTACAAATTTAATTAATACTGCATTACTCCGCGCTGTGTGTGAGCCGCTGTGCGCGCGGTATAAATGAATTTTAATTAAAATTGACTCGGTTTGTCCATTCGGACGTGCTCAACGCCCTCTATTGACATTCTAGAGTAAATAGCCCAGTTACATCACCGCCATAGTACTATTGTTGCCAATTGTGAAGATTTTTTGTTGGCCTAATGATGATTACACATTTAATTATTGTTAAGGAATGTTGTAAAGGAAGAATATGATATTTGTGGGTTGTATCAAAACGACAAGTTCAGTCACATTAGGCGTTGACTTCATTTTGTGTCGGCTTTACCTGCACAAAATAATTCTCCAACAAAAGAAACCTTAAGACCTCCGAAACATTAAAAAATTACTAAGTATTGTTTTGTCATTTAGACCCCTTCTAACTCAATGTGATGTAATAGCACCCGCTTGCCCTTGGAAAAACGTACTACTTATTAGATTATCCTGTCAAATAAGTGATAATTATCTATGTGAGAAAACCCTGTCGCCCAGTGTAAGTAGTCGTCTTAAATAACCTATGCGCGTTCATTGTTGTCGGAATACAATATTATAGACACTCAAGCCCAGAACAACGTTAAAACGCATCCATTCAATCAAAATCAACAGCGATGACGAGATAGAAAAAACATCCTACCTTATTCCGACGATTTTGCTCTTCTAATTGGACGAAACAGATTTGGAAGGCATCGAGAACAACATCAACACCAAATGTCACACATTGACCACTTTTATAAACAAAGTCACCGATCATTTTGATGCAAAACGCGAATAACGCGTCGAAATTAGAAGACGTTGCATCAAATCAAACGCGGCAGAGTCTACAAGAAGACTAGCACTACTAAAAAAACTAAAGAATGCGGATAGCTGGTCACGTAGGCCCGACATAGGTGGGGAGTGGATACATGAGAGAGTACGTTCTTGAATAATGTTTGGCGTGGATTCCTTTATCCGTTTTAATAAATTATAATTTGCATTGTAATAAAGTGAACGTTTGTATTTTTATCAATGGTTGTAAATTAGCGTAACCGATTTTTCTTGTTTGCTCTACAATGTGTGTGCAAAATTTGTGAGAATTTGTTATAATTTAATTGTTATTATAATAAATTGCATCTGTTTTATTCTATATCTTTTACGGCTTAGATAATATCAGTTGGTAGGAACCTATTTTGAAATTTATATTTTTTTTTAATTCATAATTAAAATGGTGAGATTTAAAATAATATACAGACACCTGTATATTATAGTATACCTGTTTTTCACGGCGTATACACAAATTTTGTAATATACAGAATGTTTACTAAACACGCAACAAATCCTAAGACAATTATTCCTTGTGTCAATTTTGTCTCTTTTGATGATTTTCAGGAAAAAAACCGTTTTGTTGCAAATATGAAAGCTGTTCGAAAAGAAAAAGAATACCTTAATACAGTATAGATTCTTAATTACCAAAACTGCTAAAAATGATTAAAAAAATGATTGATTAAAAGAAAAGTGTTGTTGCAATATCGGCAAAGCAATATAAGTTTTCAATTAAAATTCGCAATTTGTATATTATAGGGAACAATATTTATTTAATTTAAATCATTATTGTGTTGAGAGAAAGAATTCTGATTTAGAACTGTCATTGATTTATTAATTTGTGATTACTGTGTTGATTAAAATGACCTGTAATCTACGCAGAATAATGTAAAAAAATAAAAACAAGAAAAAAAGTGGATTTTGCAAAATGTTTATTGTTATTTAGTATAGTTTCTTTCATCATTGTTTTCGGGTTTATCTCGAAATTCGCAATTTTTTAGATGTCTCCTTTTTGCAGCAAAGTGCTCAATTAATAACAAATTGTTATCTGGCTTTCATTAATCATGGAAAAATGTTTGAAATCAAGATTAAGAGTCAACAAAACTTCATGTTTGGGCATCTTTTATTATTATTTTTATTATTAGAAGCAGGGCCGGCAAGAGGCGTGTGCAGGAGAAGTCGTGTGCAGGAAAAGTGTACAAGGCACACAGGCGCCGTAATAAAAGGGCGCTAAAGGCTAGATTTTTCAATGCCAGTTTAAACCATAAAGTGAGTTCAAATATACAAAATCGGCATTAAAAACCCCCGTCCAAGAGATCTTAAAAATAAGCGAGAAATGTATTTATATTAAAAATCAATGATGATGATTAAACAATAATGATTTTCCCAAATTCAGACTTGTACTGATTTTGCCTGTTTTAGTTGCTAAACATAGGCGCCCAGTAAGGATTTTTTTCCAGTTCCGCAGTTCCTTACAAACCGTGTGTTTCATAAAGGCGGATAAAAATTCGCTGTAGGGAAAAAGACAAGTGGCGCCTTGGCTAAGAGCAATAGAAACTTTTCCAAATTTAAAAATTGCGTAAATGGGTCAGGAAAAATAGAATAGTTAGGGTAATTACTTCAGCTGAAAAGGCGATTGCACAGTCAAATAAAAATGACAAACTACCAGAGAAATTGTAAAAATTAAAGCTGGATGTGTTCCCTACAAATAAACATACCGTATATCTTCAGGGATTGAGGTGAACAGAGGAAACAAATTTTTATTGTGATTTTTCAAAAATGTCAAATTTCTAGTTGTGGGTTATTCCGGAGTAACGTGTCACACCCGTCACGCCTGTTTAACGATTATAGATTAGCAATGGGGGCTTTTATTATTATTTTGATGCAACATTATAACAAAGAGAAGACTCATCTTTTGGAATTATTGTAGATAGATGTTCAACTGATAATTTTTATGAAAAACCTTTTTAAATAGCCGTGACGGTCGTTACCAGCACAGCGATCTCTTGGTTTGGTAACCTAAAATTAAAAATTCGCGGTATGACCCTGTTGTAAAGTTTTTATTCTAAAAAGTTAATAAATAATTCTAGTTTTTTATGTGTAATTTAGGCTAACTACTATTATATTGATTTCATCATGAGTAGTAGCTAAAATAAACATATACCGAAGCCAACTTGTCAAAGACATTAATAACAATCATGGGAATTAAAATGTACTACCTGACAATGTCACACAAACAATTTGCTAATTATATGTAGATATTGTGACATCACAAGATGCCAACTTGGTATTTTTAATTTTAGAAAAATATCAAAATCTATGAAGAAGAAGTTCTAAATGACTTTTTTTGCCACAATTTTGAAGGTAGTTTTTCTAGCACAGCTTTGTTCCTTTAAACAGCAAAACTCCGAAGTTAAAGGAGGTTTTACGTTATTATGGACATTTCATGTTGATTAAAAAACCTATTTTTATGATATTGCCTTGTAGTATTTAAAGTCTAAATGCATATTATAAAATTTCAGATTATATTTTAGACTCGATTGACACCAAGGTAAGTATTTTAATCGTGTCACAAAACCGGTGGATTGGTAACACAAGAAAAATATCTTGCGCCGGGCCTGATTAGAAGCTATACTGGAAAATTAATGACAAGGAATAGCAAAACGAAAAACTCTAAACAGGACAGAACTCTTCCTTATTTAAAAAGTCCTGTAGGTGACAGCATTTTGCATGCATTTCAAAAAAGGACATGTTTGAATCACCCTATTTTGATGGCGTATTTCTACGTCCCCAATCCTACCTCAATTTTGGATCAATTTAAATTATTAAATAGTCTTAAACTTAATGTTTTTCAAATTAGTTATCGTCACAAATACCTACACAAAAGAATTCTCCAACAAAAGTAACCTTAAGACCTCCCCAACATTACAAAATTACGCAATGGTAATGGGGAATTACCTTTCCCCTTGTTTCAGGTCTTAATCTTCCTCCTCCAACGAAAGAAACCCGACGTCCTGAACCTGAAAACCGGAGCACCTGAACCTGAAATAATTCGATTCCAGCGATGCCCGGAGCCGGATGGAATCCCTTTAATTAAATTTTATGGGCCTTGTTTTCGCGTACATCTTATTTTTCCCTTTTATGTCGGCCGCACCCGCCCCTAGACTCCGAAGGAATGTAGTCGTACTCACAATGACCGTTCCCGTTTGGTTACATTACATCAAAAGCCTGAAGCTGCAGATGCACGACGGGTAGGAGACGAGAGAGAGAGAAGGAAATATCCGTGGAAAGCGCTGCCGGAGCTTTCACGGGCGAAGACAAAGCCGCTCCTTGTAAATTGAAACTTGTTCAAATGTAAATTCCTTTTAGGGAAATTACGGACTTCATTATGCTGTGAGAAAAGTAAATTCTGGCCCCCTTCGATCGGATTATGTAGCGAAGAGGACGAGGAAGATCAGGACGAACCTATGTATGGATCTGAAGGAAACTATTAGTGGTCCTTTTTTTGGAGTTGATGGTCCTTTGTCATCGCTTATCGAATAGTAATTTTAATTATGGCGTTAAAAGTTTAAAGGTTTTAAGGAAGTGGGCTGTGAATCGTTGATATAGTTAATTGCTGGTCATTGATTAGAAACGTCATTACAAGTAAAATGAGGCATCTTAGGGAAGTGCATGAAGTGCATTCGACATGTTAGCAGGGACCTTCGAGTTTCCCCTTCTGTTATTCAGCGTTTACGGAATCGGTTTCGGGAGGCCAATATGTTAGAAGAGATGGACAAGGTCGACATCGAAAAACTACTCAAAATAAAGACCGATTTCTTGTCCTTTTCTCTCTACGTCAGTGAAGGTTGCTCTGGATCACAGAGATTGGCAACGTCGTCACAGGACGCCTGTACTGTTTACAGACGAGTCAAGATTTCGTTTAACTCGTTGCGACGGTTGAGTACGTGTATAAAGATGTCCTGGTGAACGCTACGCAACCGCTACTATACAGGAAGTGGATAGATTTAGTCGTGGATCTGTGACGGTTTTGAATCAGTATAGACAACAGAACTGGTCTTGTGGTAAATGCCTTGAATTACATCGAAAACATCTTGGAGGACCATGTGGTGCCTGCTGGATATGGCGTCAGTCAAAATTCCATCCTAATGCAGGACAATGCATTGCCACATACCGCCGGCATCGCCAGAAACTTTTTACAAGAACGTGGAATTCAGGTCATGGAATGGCCGGCGTTAAGTACTGACCTGAATCCTATTAAACCAGTGTGGGAGCAGCTTGAGCGACGTGTTCGCAAGCGCCCTAATCCACCACTAACCATACAGGAACTGACACAAGCCCTTATTGAGGAATGGGAAAGCATATCCCAAGAAACTTCGCAGACTAGTGCGAAGCATGCTACGCAAGTGTGAGGAAGGGATTCGTGCTCGTGGAGGGCATACACTGTATTAAACCTCACCAAGCCACAGAAAACCCGACTCTCATCGATACTATGACAGTCATTTCCAATTTGTTTTGCGTGATTAATTTACATTTTTAAGTGTAACTTAGAAATAACTAAGAGTTGTGGTAGTTCTAAAAAATACCGATTATACAGTAACAAAACGGTGTATTTTCTTAAGTTTTGTCGTGCATACAAGGTCACAACCGTGGGTAATAATACGAAAATATGTGTAAAAAAATATAACGACGATATGGATTCAAATGAGAATGGTGAAAATTACAAATAAAAATGGATGAAAGGTTCGGGTTGAAATTCAAACAGCGAAATAATGGACCACATGCACATTTTTACTACAGTAAAATAATAAAGCTAAAGATATTATAAAGATAGCTACTATGTTCAGTTGAAGAGTTTAAAGAGTTTTGACATTTGTCGCTAGTAGCGTTGGTTGCACATTTGGTTGCCTATAGGTCAGCTTTGTCATGGAAACGAAGTCGTTTCTTGTCGTGTTCGCCTTAAGATTACACCTATGTGTCAAGTCGCTCAACCAACAATATTAGTTAACAAACGTCACCATCAAAGTTTAGTTGTAAAGTTATTACTTTTCCATAAGAATCTCTCAGTTCGTGTTGGCCCAATATACTACAAAGCGCGTGCGGCCTCAATGTTGCCTCTCTTCATTAGCATCCCTTTTCCTTTTGTCCTCGCTATCTGTGAGGCTTAATTAAAAAACTTATCTCGTCACCACTTCCCGACGCCTCGGATGTCCGCCCTTCAACCCCTCCTTCCCCCTTCATCCCCTCTCCATCCCCGCGCTTATACCATCCATCTGACAAACCCCTCGGCTATACTAACTAAATCGCTTCCTCTTTCAATATGACCCTTCTTCCATCTTAATTAAAAATTTTGAATACCCTACGCACCCCCCTCCACCCCGTTCTAACACCATTGAGAAAGAAAGCGCGAGTTTGGGTCGGAATTTTCGGTGAGTATATCTACTTGTCCTGCTGAACTCAGTCAAACCAATGATGGGGTTGAATTTAGGTTAAGAGGTGCGTTGGCTGCCGTACGTGGATGACGGCGATTGCCTCCGCCTTTACCACGTGGCTGGATTTCACCCTTCAACGGGATTATCCCCACTCGAATTCGGCCCGAATGGCACTCGTGATCTGTGCGAGCTTTCAGACTCGCTAAATATGGGACGGAATTTTAGAAGGCGATTTCAGTTTAAAACGTTGTTATGACGGTAAAAAGTCTTTTAAAATTTTATGTGGCCATGCACATGACTTTATCATACAATATATAAAGTTAATAGTTTAGCTGCATGACATTCTATTTGGTCGAGATCGGTTGCGTCTGTATTAAAATAAAACTAGTTAGCCAGGATTTGAAGGGTATTTTGATACTATTGACAGTTGGTAATGTCAAAACATCAGCGTTTAACACTACCTATTGTCATTAGAATGAAAATATCTGTCAAATCAGGCCTAACTAGTTTTATATTAATGCAGACACGACCGATCTCGATCAAATAAAATTTGCTCATGCAGTTAAACTATTAATTTTACCAAAAAATGTCATAGACAAAAATTATACAAAATTTCCTCTACTTTAATTTATTATTTAACTGTGTATTATATAAGAACAACAACAAAAATAATATATGAACAACAACAGATGTGTTACGTTCCAAAAAGTCGAAGTGTCAAAAATCACTCAAATGATAGGTGATCTAGAAGTAGTAGGTAATGACATTTGTTAGGTTTTTGCATAGATTTTTGTTAGAAGAACAGTAGATATTTTGTAGCATCATGTACAAGGTGATTATCTTTTCATATACAGGTAAAATTTTGAAACTTCTATTCTACTACTTCTATTCTTTTAAATTTTTCTATTTTTGTTTCTCCAAATTGTCTTCGAACAGCAAATTTTTCTTTCATTGAACCAAAATTATGACAGTTTGCTTTCACTTGTCTAATGGGCAGCTCTTTGCTGTTTGCTTTTCACTTAGAAATTACATTTTCAAATAAAAAATGTCGAGAAAAAGTAAGAGTATCTAAGTAGATATATAAGGGCACTTCTCGGTCCGCCACACCCGCCACATTTACATAGGAAGCTATCCCCTCCACTTTTCTGCACGAAGACGACCGAGTCCCAAGTCAGCCGATCTGCCGAGCGCGACCGAACGTTGGAACCTGGAGTGTATGACTCACACGTCGCTGTTAGAGAGAGAACGCACTACCATTTTTATTTTCGAGCGTGGCATGTGCAAACCGATCAAGTTCAAATTTTCGCGTCAGATTAATTCGGATTTGAATTTCGCGCGCACCATCTTACCCGATGATGACCGAACGCCGAGCGCACCCGAACCGATAAAATTCAAATTTTTCCCGCCAACCTTAAAAAATTCGAATTTTCGCGTCAACATTCCCACGCATGCGCAAACCGATAAAATTCAAATTTTCACATCAAATTTATTCGGATTTGAATTTCGCGCGCACCATCTTACTCGATGATGACCGAACGCCGATCGCCCGAACCGATAAAATTCAAATTTTTTCCATCCGCAAGTAAATACTGCGTCCGTAGAAACAGAAATAAATATTAACAATACACATACTTAATTGAATTGATTTATCACCTAGATCAGCCATTTTGTCTCCACATCTAAAAAATAATTTCACAAATTTGGTTTGTTATTGAGGTTGCATATATGAATGGAAAAGAAAAATTGTCAAAAAGACGGTAAAATGACACCTATATATCGGCGCAGCGACCTTGGGATGAACCACCTAAGGGGTAGAAATTTAAGGGTGGGAGGCTCAACGCGATAAATCTATTAATTTTTAGTTTGTAACATACGATGACATCAAATCAATTTTACCATCAGTTGATGGTTGAGCGCTAAGAAGAAATCGAAGGGTGCAACGGGGAGAGTAATCTTATGACCAAATGTTTCATACAGCACCGAATTACAATTTAACATTGTTTCTTAAGGAAATCAAGCAAAAAATTTATTTATCGGTGTAAATATGGATGTAAAACAGAGGCAGACAATAGCATCCATGATGACAAATGTTATATCGCGAGAGTTAATTAAAACCGAGGAGGACCATCTCATGATGTCATACTTCCAGAACATTGTAGAAAGTCGATCATCTGATCCATATTTTAGTAAGACGCCACAACATGTACGAAATGTGTGATATAATGTAAACAAAAGAATTCGTAAAATAGCTAATAAATATATACAAAAATAAAAGATGTTCATTATTACACACTAATATCAAAAATAGCATCAAATATTAATGGTTCTTTGACAAATTTCAATACCGAAAAATATGCTAATTGAGGCTCCCGTGTCCAGTAAAAATAATAGTTCTTCTCTTCTGGTAATGGTTTTAACAACAGCAGGAAATTTAATTCAAATCATAATAATCGAGGTAACAGACAAAATTCTCTCGCAAATAACAATCAAAGACAGAACCAAAATTACGGAAATGGCAATACACCAACAAACAATTATTTGCAACCTCAGCGCGACTTGAACAGAGGTCGTCATCCGCAAGTAAATGCTGTGTCCGCAGAAACAGAAATAAATATTAACAATACACATACTTAATTGAATTGTCTTAATTGTGTTACTGTTTGAACAATAAACTGATTATTATTATTATAATTAATAAAAACCATAGAAATAATTATTTTAGAGGACAAACTCGCATTTTTGGGAAAATATCGACAACTACGTAACATAAACTTTAATACAAACTATTTTTTAAATTCTTTGTTCATTGGCTATCAAATTACATAATGCGCGACAGAACGAAAAATCTATTGAAAATTTTGGTAAGGAAATTGAAGAGCTAATGGTAAATTTGACTTAGTTATCATGTGACAAAATTTTTAAGACAATATCTGCAAAAATGTAATAATACCGTAATTTTTAAGAAATGCCAGCAATTGCCATTGTTTTTTCTTTTTTGACAAACAATTGAATATCGCAGGTAAACTAGTTACTTTACACAGGTACAACTTACACAGTTGGAAAGACGACTTCCTTAGCGTTTATAAAATGGAATGATGTACAGGGCGTTCCATTTAAAAATGTACTGACTTTCCGTTACGCCTAAATGCAATATCCTGTATAAATGAAAATAATTTTACGTTATAGAAACTAATGAGTCAAACAACTCTTGTACAAAACATTTTTTCTTTCTCAAACAATTTAATGACTATCAACCGCCAGGATACTAATAACTCACCCTGTATAATTATATATTTTTAAAATGTGACGTGTTGATATTTATGATTAAATTATTAATTAAATAAAATATCGGTTTGGCTTCCGTGGTAGATCTTTTTACAATAGGAATAACCAACAGAGAGTATTTACCTACAGTAAGTCCAGATGACCACAATGAGGTCGATGCACAGCAAGGTCGAGAGCAACCTAACACCAGGCGGTTTTTCGCGAATAATGCAGATGCAGTGTGTCTTAATATTAATGGTATGAATATAGTAAACATGAGAAATGAAATGAAAGAATTGAAATTTTTAATAGATACAGGTGCTTCGATAAGCATTATTTTTTTTCAGATAATTTAAATTGTCGTTGTGCCATACATAAAAACGATACTATAAGAATAAGTGGGATTAGTGGCAGCACTTATTCTTTAGGATCAACAATTTCAGATTTGAAAGTAAACAATATTTAAGTTTACAATTATTCATAGCACAAACTGCGCTAATATTGTTCTTTTTGTATGAAACTTGCATGGTGTACTTCTCCATGAGGGGTGATTTAAACCACAAAGCGTCAGCCCACCAACCCCAGACATCACACCTGCTATCACGTATAGAATATATACCAAATATATTTGTGTTAACCCAAACTGTATAGTATGAGCTAGTACGGGATAATGTCAACATATTATACCACATGACTCTAAGAGTAACTCAAATGTGACTCAAGAGTGACTCAAATGTGACTCAAGAGTGACTCAAATGTGACTCAAGAGTGACTCAAATGTGACTCAAGAGTGACATTAGCGCCTCCATTTATCCTCTTAGCGCCTCCATTTATCCTCTTAGCGCCTCCATTTATCCGTTTAGCGCCTCCATTTATCCGTTTAGCGCCTCCATTTATCATCTTAGCGCCTCCATTTATCCTCTTAGCGCCTCCATTTATCATCTTAGCGCCTCCATTTATCCTCTTAGCGCCTCCATTTATCATCTTAGCGCCTCCATTTATTCGTTTAGCGCCTCCATTTATCCGTTTAGCGCCTCCATTTATCCTCTTAGCGCCACCATTTATCATCTTAGCGCCTCCATTTATTCGTTTAGCGCCTCCATTTATCCGTTTAGCGCCTCCATTTATCCGTTTAGCGCCTCCATTTATCCGTTTAGCGCCTCCATTTATCATCTTAGCGCCTCCATTTATTCGTTTAGCGCCTCCATTTATCCGTTTAGCGCCTCCATTTATCCGTTTAGCGCCTCCATTTATCCTCTTAGCGCCTCCATTTATCATCTTAGCGCCTCCATTTATCCTCTTAGCGCCTCCATTTATCATCTTAGCGCCTCCATTTATCCTCTTAGCGCCTCCATTTATCATCTTAGCGCCTCCATTTATCCTCTTAGCGCCTCCATTTATTCGTTTAGCGCCTCCATTTATCCGTTTAGCGCCTCCATTTATCCGTTTAGCGCCTCCATTTATCATCTTAGCGCCTCCATTTATCCGTTTAGCGCCTCCATTTACCCGTTTAGCGCCTCCATTTATCCGTTTAGCGCCTCCATTTATCCTCTTAGCGCCTCCATTTATCACCTTAGCGCCTCCATTTATCCGTTTAGCGCCTCCATTTATCCGTTTAGCGCCTCCATTTATCCTCTTAGCGCCTCCATTTATCATCTTAGCGCCCCCATTTATCCGTTTAGCGCCTCCATTTATCCGTTTAGCGCCTCCATTTATCATCTTAGCGCCTCCATTTATCCTCTTAGCGCCTCCATTTATCATCTTAGCGCCTCCATTTATCCGTTTAGCGCCTCCATTTATCCGTTTAGCGCCTCCATTTATCCCTTTAGCGCCTCCATTTATCCTCTTAGCGCCTCCATTTATCCTCTTAGCGCCTCCATTTATCATCTTAGCGCCTCCATTTATCCGTTTAGCGCCTCCATTATACAGATCTGTATACAGACCCTGTATAAATTATACAGACCATGTATACAGACCCTGTATAATCACAACAGACCCTGTATACAGACCCTGCATATTGACCCTCATTTGACCCTCCGAGACCCTCATTTGACCCTCCGAGACCCTCATTTGACCCTCCGAGACCCTCATTTGACCCTCCGAGACCTTCATTTGACCCTCCGAGACCCTCATTTGAACCTCCGAGACCCTCATTTGACCCTCCGAGACCCTCATTTGACCCTCCGAGACCCTCATTTGAACCTCCGAGACACTCCTTTGACCCCCTTTGGGTTTGGTTGGGCGCACCCAACCAAACCCAACTCATCCCAACCCAAATGAGGGTCAAAGGAGGGTCTCGGAGGTTCAAATGAGGGTCTCGGAGGGTCAAATGAGGGTCTCGGAGGGTCAAATGAAGGTCTCGGAGGGTCAAATGAGGGTCTCGGAGGGTCAAATGAGGGTCTCGGAGGGTCAAATGAGGGTCTCGGAGGGTCAAATGAGGGTCAATATACAGGGTCTGTATACAGGGTCTGTTGTGATTATACAGGGTCTGTATACATGGTCTGTATAATTTATACAGGGTCTGTATACAGATCTGTATAATGGAGGCGCTAAACGGATGAATGGAGGCGCTAAGATGATAAATGGAGGCGCTAAGAGGATAAATGGAGGCGCTAAGAGGATAAATGGAGGCGCTAAAGGGATAAATGGAGGCGCTAAACGGATAAATGGAGGCGCTAAACGGATAAATGGAGGCGCTAAGATGATAAATGGAGGCGCTAAGAGGATAAATGGAGGCGCTAAGATGATAAATGGAGGCGCTAAACGGATAAATGGAGGCGCTAAACGGATAAATGGGGGCGCTAAGATGATAAATGGAGGCGCTAAGAGGATAAATGGAGGCGCTAAACGGATAAATGGAGGCGCTAAACGGATAAATGGAGGCGCTAAGGTGATAAATGGAGGCGCTAAGAGGATAAATGGAGGCGCTAAGAGGATAAATGGAGGCGCTAAACGGATAAATGGAGGCGCTAAACGGGTAAATGGAGGCGCTAAACGGATAAATGGAGGCGCTAAGATGATAAATGGAGGCGCTAAACGGATAAATGGAGGCGCTAAACGGATAAATGGAGGCGCTAAACGAATAAATGGAGGCGCTAAGAGGATAAATGGAGGCGCTAAGATGATAAATGGAGGCGCTAAGAGGATAAATGGAGGCGCTAAGATGATAAATGGAGGCGCTAAGAGGATAAATGGAGGCGCTAAGATGATAAATGGAGGCGCTAAGAGGATAAATGGAGGCGCTAAACGGATAAATGGAGGCGCTAAACGGATAAATGGAGGCGCTAAACGAATAAATGGAGGCGCTAAGATGATAAATGGAGGCGCTAAACGGATAAATGGAGGCGCTAAACGGATAAATGGAGGCGCTAAACGGATAAATGGAGGCGCTAAACGAATAAATGGAGGCGCTAAGATGATAAATGGTGGCGCTAAGAGGATAAATGGAGGCGCTAAACGGATAAATGGAGGCGCTAAACGAATAAATGGAGGCGCTAAGATGATAAATGGAGGCGCTAAGAGGATAAATGGAGGCGCTAAGATGATAAATGGAGGCGCTAAGAGGATAAATGGAGGCGCTAAGATGATAAATGGAGGCGCTAAACGGATAAATGGAGGCGCTAAACGGATAAATGGAGGCGCTAAGAGGATAAATGGAGGCGCTAAGAGGATAAATGGAGGCGCTAATGTCACTCTTGAGTCACATTTGAGTCACTCTTGAGTCACATTTGAGTCACTCTTGAGTCACATTTGAGTCACTCTTGAGTCACATTTGAGTTACTCTTAGAGTCATGTGGTATAATATGTTGACATTATCCCGTACTAGCTCATACTATACAGTTTGGGTTAACACAAATATATTTGGTATATATTCTATACGTGATAGCAGGTGTGATGTCTGGGGTTGGTGGGCTGACGCTTTGTGGTTTAAATCACCCCTCATGGAGAAGTACACCATGCAAGTTTCATACAAAAAGAACAATATTAGCGCAGTTTGTGCTATGAATAATTGTAAACTTAAATATTGTTTACTTTCAAATCTGAAATTGTTGATCCTAAAGAATAAGTGCTGCCACTAATCCCACTTATTCTTATAGTATCGTTTTTATGTATGGCACAACGACAATTTAAATTATCTGAAAAAAAATAATGCTTATCGAAGCACCTGTATCTATTAAAAATTTCAATTCTTTCATTTCATTTCTCATGTTTACTATATTCATACCATTAATATTAAGACACACTGCATCTGCATTATTCGCGAAAAACCGCCTGGTGTTAGGTTGCTCTCGACCTTGCTGTGCATCGACCTCATTGTGGTCATCTGGACTTACTGTAGGTAAATACTCTCTGTTGGTTATTCCTATTGTAAAAAGATCTACCACGGAAGCCAAACCGATATTTTATTTAATTAATAATTTAATCATAAATATCAACACGTCACATTTTAAAAATATATAATTATACAGGGTGAGTTATTAGTATCCTGGCGGTTGATAGTCATTAAATTGTTTGAGAAAGAAAAAATGTTTTGTACAAGAGTTGTTTGACTCATTAGTTTCTATAACGTAAAATTATTTTCATTTATACAGGATATTGCATTTAGGCGTAACGGAAAGTCAGTACATTTTTAAATGGAACGCCCTGTACATCATTCCATTTTATAAACGCTAAGGAAGTCGTCTTTCCAACTGTGTAAGTTGTACCTGTGTAAAGTAACTAGTTTACCTGCGATATTCAATTGTTTGTCAAAAAAGAAAAAACAATGGCAATTGCTGGCATTTCTTAAAAATTACGGTATTATTACATTTTTGCAGATATTGTCTTAAAAATTTTGTCACATGATAACTAAGTCAAATTTACCATTAGCTCTTCAATTTCCTTACCAAAATTTTCAATAGATTTTTCGTTCTGTCGCGCATTATGTAATTTGATAGCCAATGAACAAAGAATTTAAAAAATAGTTTGTATTAAAGTTTATGTTACGTAGTTGTCGATATTTTCCCAAAAATGCGAGTTTGTCCTCTAAAATAATTATTTCTATGGTTTTTATTAATTATAATAATAATAATCAGTTTATTGTTCAAACAGTAACACAATTAAGACAATTCAATTAAGTATGTGTATTGTTAATATTTATTTCTGTTTCTGCGGACACAGCATTTACTTGCGGATGACGACCTCTGTTCAAGTCGCGCTGAGGTTGCAAATAATTGTTTGTTGGTGTATTGCCATTTCCGTAATTTTGGTTCTGTCTTTGATTGTTATTTGCGAGAGAATTTTGTCTGTTACCTCGATTATTATGATTTGAATTAAATTTCCTGCTGTTGTTAAAACCATTACCAGAAGAGAAGAACTATTATTTTTACTGGACACGGGAGCCTCAATTAGCATATTTTTCGGTATTGAAATTTGTCAAAGAACCATTAATATTTGATGCTATTTTTGATATTAGTGTGTAATAATGAACATCTTTTATTTTTGTATATATTTATTAGCTATTTTACGAATTCTTTTGTTTACATTATATCACACATTTCGTACATGTTGTGGCGTCTTACTAAAATATGGATCAGATGATCGACTTTCTACAATGTTCTGGAAGTATGACATCATGAGATGGTCCTCCTCGGTTTTAATTAACTCTCGCGATATAACATTTGTCATCATGGATGCTATTGTCTGCCTCTGTTTTACATCCATATTTACACCGATAAATAAATTTTTTGCTTGATTTCCTTAAGAAACAATGTTAAATTGTAATTCGGTGCTGTATGAAACATTTGGTCATAAGATTACTCTCCCCGTTGCACCCTTCGATTTCTTCTTAGCGCTCAACCATCAACTGATGGTAAAATTGATTTGATGTCATCGTATGTTACAAACTAAAAATTAATAGATTTATCGCGTTGAGCCTCCCACCCTTAAATTTCTACCCCTTAGGTGGTTCATCCCAAGGTCGCTGCGCCGATATATAGGTGTCATTTTACCGTCTTTTTGACAATTTTTCTTTTCCATTCATATATGCAACCTCAATAACAAACCAAATTTGTGAAATTATTTTTTAGATGTGGAGACAAAATGGCTGATCTAGGTGATAAATCAATTCAATTAAGTATGTGTATTGTTAATATTTATTTCTGTTTCTACGGACGCAGTATTTACTTGCGGATGGAAAAAATTTGAATTTTATCGGTTCGGGCGATCGGCGTTCGGTCATCATCGAGTAAGATGGTGCGCGCGAAATTCAAATCCGAATAAATTTGATGTGAAAATTTGAATTTTATCGGTTTGCGCATGCGTGGGAATGTTGACGCGAAAATTCGAATTTTTTAAGGTTGGCGGGAAAAATTTGAATTTTATCGGTTCGGGTGCGCTCGGCGTTCGGTCATCATCGGGTAAGATGGTGCGCGCGAAATTCAAATCCGAATTAATCTGACGCGAAAATTTGAACTTGATCGGTTTGCACATGCCACGCTCGAAAATAAAAATGGTAGTGCGTTCTCTCTCTAACAGCGACGTGTGAGTCATACACTCCAGGTTCCAACGTTCGGTCGCGCTCGGCAGATCGGCTGACTTGGGACTCGGTCGTCTTCGTGCAGAAAAGTGGAGGGGATAGCTTCCTATGTAAATGTGGCGGGTGTGGCGGACCGAGAAGTGCCCTTATATATCTACTTATCTATCCAGATTGTTTAGGCTAATGTTGGAAAAGCTCTTATAACCCAGTCAAATAAGGATTTCCAAGTGCTGAGGAGATGATCTTCTTAGCACGTGGTTTGATACTTAGTCCTGAAGATGCCTATTGCAACAGAACGCGAAACGTCGACTGCTGAAGTCATCAACGCGGTTTCAACACGGAAATCAGGTAGTGTGGCAGTTTATTCATGTTAGCTTTGTTAATAGAAAGAAAAATTTGAGAAAAAAAAACGGAGATTTTCTAAATCTTATTTCTAGCTATTACTTTTAAAGTAAGTAAAGTAAATCCTTCACTAAAATCTATATAAGTACGTAGTTTCTAGGGAAATCCACGCAGAAAGATATTGCTACTCAACCTCAAACGACTCCAGAGGGCGCCCAAGTACAACCCAAGTACAATTTTTACCCTGTCATCCGGAAAACTTACGGAGCGTAGTTTTTCCCCCAGTATCCACCTCGGTAATAACAAGATTTGATATTCATGTGATGCCCTCGCAGACGTTACATTGCGCTAATGAAAACTTTGACGGGGCTTGCTATGCGTCACCACTCCTCAATGCAATCTCCACAATTAGTACATGCCTTGCACTCACGTACTTTAAAATTCAATTACCGTTGAGTCACATACATCCAGGCAGACAGTCCTTGCTTTGAAATAGCTTTACTGAACGAGGACGCAAATCCGCATAAACAAGCGTCAACAAACATTGACGTATCAACTTTCAAATGTGTTACGATGAGGAAAATTATGTATGATGATGCTACTACTTGTGGATTATGATATGCAAAGTTGGTTAACACGTGAGGGCTTAGGAGGATGTCCTTATTTTGCTCAGTTGACCTAAAAGTACCCAGTTTACCTACACCACTATTTTACATTTACCTACCCCTCAATAAAAACAATCATTGTAATAAACCAATTAAAAAGCTAATTTAAATATAGACGAGATGTTATGCAGCGCCATTATTCTCGTCAAAGAAATGAAAACATCATCGTTTAATAGACAGTTATTGAAATCGATTGGAAACTCCACAGGTCCTAATATACTGAACGAACGCGTCCCGCTGAAATATCGATTCGACAATTGCTATCTGGACTTTAGACCTATCACAAACGGTGACTTATCGCCCACTAAATCTGTAACACACAAAAGAACCCGCCAGACTGCGCCCACTGTTCACACTGGCCAACTCGCGATCGACCCTTTTTTGATCAAATTGAATCAGACCCCAAAGTCGAAGCTATGAGGAAAGGCAATGTTAACAAGACAGATAAGTTTCAATAAAATTAGTAAGAATAATTAATGTAAGGATTATATTATAATGTTGAATAATTATACATATATTCAAGGATGATCCAATGTAGCTCTTGATGCTAACGTGGTTTTTGATGACAACCTATCCTCGCAGTCTGGCTGATTTTAGCTGTCAAATACTCTGATGAATGACCGTTGCAACACACAATATATGCATGGTGCACCCAGGTCAGTATTGTATAGCTAACTATAGGGGAATGTAGCTCCTACTATGTAATTTAATTAGCTGTTGTCTTGCTCGGTTTCAATTAGCGTATTGATGAACAGACAGTGGAATTAGGGCCGGTACAGAGCTCTCCCCACTCTCAGTGGGCAGGGTGGAGTATCCAAACTAAACACTAGAATTCTTGACGTGTTTTCGATTATTAATTGAAATTGATAATTAATTGTTAGTTAAATAATTAGTTGAATAGTTTCACAATTTTTTTTCACTCATCACTCTCTTGATTTATAACTGCTTGGAAGAATTATTTCTTTGAACTTATCTTTAATCTGGGAGTTGATGTCTGTGGCTTTTGTCATGTTCATCAGGTGCCATTAGCATATTGTATTGCGTTTCCACCTGAAATCTTAGCCATTTTTATTTTAATGATTAGACATTATTTAAAAAAACAATCAGGAAGATGGTACAAAACTGGGAAGATAAAGCTAAACGACCTTACTGGGAAACATCACCTGGCATGAGACAAGCTAAGGCTACCATAACGTTCTCCACCTCCAAGGCCAGACAGTATCTCCAGTTCCAAAAAACATACCTTCGACTGATTACAGGTCTCCTTACAGGACATTGTCCACTGAGATATCATGTCACAAAGATTGGCAAACAACGCGGACTGTAGATTTTGCTGGAGGTCCCCCGAGGCAGCGGTACACCTAATGTGCTAATGTGACGCCCTAATGCGCACAAGCAAAACCACTTGGGAGCCGCCATCATTGAACCAGCAGAGCTGACACAACTTACTCCTCGAACAATTACTGACTTCGTAAAAAGGCTCAACATCGAAGGACTCTAATGTATGAGGGAAATACAAAAGATCTTCTAGTATATCGAAAGGCACATATTGTTGATGTGTACTACATATCAACAACATCCCTTATAGTTGTGAAAATAGTGAAAACAAAATACAGAAACACACTAAAAAGGTCTCAAGATTGAGGAGCAAAATTGCAGCCTGCAATTCTGATTGGAAGCGCTGCAAATGCTTTTTCCGGTTAAAAAACGGCAGCCATTTATTAGAGGCACCATTACGCCGGCGAGGCACTTATTACGTTGGACGAATCATAAATCATAGCGGCCATGATGTACGAGCGGCAAGAAAATTATTTTGTTTCAATTGTAGTGGAGCACCAACCCCGTCGCTTTGGCAGACGCAGTCAGATCCTCGACGACAAAGTGACCGTAATTTCCTGTTGTTGAACTGTTATAGGGAAAAGAAGAGCATTATGTTAGCAATGGTGCCAAATAATTAATAGATTTGACCTGGTGAGATGTTGCTTAAAGCTAATCAAAAACTTCTTGAAACATTTATCAACATACAAAGTAATATCGGGTCATTGTAAAAAATACTAGGATACAAAATCAACAAAAAGTTACAATTTTGACTTTTTAGAACAACTTAAAATAGAAAAACATAAA
Organism: Aphodius sticticus; assembly: GCA_963966075.1. NCBI lineage: Eukaryota > Metazoa > Arthropoda > Insecta > Coleoptera > Scarabaeidae > Aphodius > Aphodius sticticus. The sequence goes on from OZ014513.1 coordinate 14,370,478, forward strand.
AGACACCATAGAATAGAATATAATTGATTCTTCTAGCTGTACCTGATGTGTCACCTTGTCATTCATCCCTGACACACATTGTGACTTTGAGTTTAAATGTAACATTTTAATTCAAAAATTAAAATGGCGTATTGGAACTAATGGACTACTAATCTGCTATTTAAAGTTCAACATCAAAATAGCGGAACCTGAATGGCAGTAATAAATGATATAATAATAAATAAATAAATAAACTTCTCATTCATCACAAAATCCTTTTTTTGCCTTTCGGTATTGGATTTCTAATTCTAAATTTCAAGATTATATTGAATATAAAAAAATTATATTTTTATGTCCTAAATGATCATAAAGTGACATTTTACATCTTAGATACCGGGACGAAAGCAGCTTCTTTTTGCGCCCTAGGGCAATGTGGGGCAATGTAGATAGATTGCAATAGATTGCCGTGGTTATATGTCAAATATATAAAATATTTGTCATTCAAATTGTAAATTTTAAATCGTCAAAGTCAATTATTGGCGATTAAAGTTATAATTTTGACAATTAATTGTCTGTATCGTCACTCATCAATGTCAATTATTGGCGATTAAGGTTATAAGTTTGACAATTAATTACCTGTATTGTCACTCAACTCCGAATTATTTGCATTGTTATTCAACTCCGTACATACGCATGTCCCTTGATAACGTCAAAATATTTATTAATTTTATTCAAACGGAGGAACAAAACCATTGTAGGACATAAAATTTTGTATGTACCTCGGGCATTACTTGATGTTTATAACCTCGGAGACTTAAAAAGCGCGAGGGCCGATAGGCCCGAGAGCTGTCACCCTCGTGGCATAAGCATCCGTCTAATGCCCTTGGTACATAATAAATACACACGTTTAAAAAAATTTAGAAAGAGTGGGTAAATGTCGGATACATATATTGTTTTTAAGGTCATCTATTTCTTCTAATTTTGATTGTCCAATCCGCCATTTTGTGTCTACCATTACAAATTTTTCAATTTAAATGCTAGATTCCGATTCGGCCTCCCTTAAAAATTCTTTTAAAACAAATTTTCTAGCAAAAGACTTCATTTCTCATTTTCTTTCTACCATTTTGAATTTTGCAATGTAAAAGCATCTATCGGATTCAGCGTCCTTCAAAACAGCTAATTACCATGTTATAAGGAGTTATCAGCATAATAAATTCATAATAAATAAGGATATAGTGATAATAAACTTTATTCTTGTACAGCCACAATATTACAATAAATGTTGGAAAATTGCAATGACAATACATATATACATAAATATCCATCTTGCTTCACCTCGGGGCGGGTAGTCCGTCCTCGGGATAATGTATATGATATGTTCTTCAATGACTTAACTGTCAACTTACGGAAAATTTTAAACTAGTTGCTTCAAACTTGACGTAACGTGACGTCCAAACTAGCTTGTGTACAGCCCATTTGCACTTAAGAAGTGGCATCTAATGTCCTCACTACTTGTGAAATTAACCATTTTGATCAAAGAAAACAGCAAAACCTGACTTGGACAACCAGAAAGCGACGCAAACTAGACAAACTCGGGGGTTCAGACGGCTCGCGCAGCTGATCTCGCCACAGGGTCTCGCGGAGTAGGTCAACGTACTACTGGTACTCCTAAAAACGTCTCAAACTCCGTATTTTCGATAAATAATTACTCAAAACTGATGCCAGATAGAGAAAGGAAGTTTTAGAGTGTTTTAATAAAATTGCCAAGATCTGTAACCTCTAAAAATTATTGTACTCATGACTAGGCTAATATGACGTATGACGTATGATAGATTTAACCTTCGCTTTGTAGTCTATTAGTGTTTACACATCAGTGATTTCTTCTTCTTTTCTGCTTATACTTTGACTACTCCGTAAATCTCATTAAACATATATTTAAGTCTTAGTAATGTCCACGTACGTGTAGACTTAAGATAGTTAAAATAACTACGAGAACCAACACAGTCACAAATTACCTATGAATTAAAATAACTAAGCTTAAAACACACCCTTTTCCTAGTTAATTCACAAAAATACAACAAAAACATAGAAGTTATATCCAAATATACCTACATTTCGGTAGGTACACAAATGTAGGTGTAGGTCCTTAGGTTGCCGACAGTGGTCAAGCGGTTGGTAGGTTATGTAATTGGATTGTCAATTTTAATAAATATAACCCAATAACCTCGCAAGGAGTCTGGCTAAAAACGACAGGAACGTCCAGGCCAAAAAAGCACAGACGAAGTAAGTAATTCAAAATCATTGAAAAGCAATCCGAGCAATATACCAATCGACCAATGGATGCAAACAATAATTTAGTTGTTCTATAGACAAGATTTTTTTAGGTTAGAGTGACTGGTTGCTAACTTGCTATTATTATAGCACACTTATAGCGAAATAAGTGGTTTCATTGAATAAAAACTATGCCAGAAAAGCACACTACCAGCCAATCTAAATTGATGGTTTATTCATTATTGGGATGATAGTATTCGTAAATATGCTCTGCAATAAAGTAAGTAATTGTTTTATTATACTATCTATACATGTTATAATCTAATAGATATTAATAAAATATTACTATTAATAACAAAAAACTTTTAGGTAACTAGAGCTATATTGGAAGACCAATTTCATTCTTCACTACGATGATACTATATACTTTGTGTAAAGCTGTATGCTTTACATAAATATTCAAAGAAATACATACTCCCAATATCAACAAGAGTATATTTATCTTAGCTTTGATGCTGTAACCGCCATATTAGCAACCTGTCAAAGCAATTCTATTTATAATTATAATAAGTTGCATATTTTACCGCAGTAACGAAGTAAGTATATGTTTGAGTGTGTTTTGCCATTGGCATATACGTACCTACTTATTGTAAAATATTGATGGTAAAAAAGAAATATAACTTTGTAGGTAGGCAAGGAAGATGAGACTAGTGGGTGAGAGATTTTTTAGCAGCTAGTTTGGCATATGAACGTATAGGTCTTTCGGAGAACCAATTCAAGAAAGCCACTATTTCAGGATATGATTTAAAAATGTAAGTAACCTGCAGTGTACTATTATGATAACGTGTAACAGTAATTTTATTGAGGGGTTTGGATTCTCGACTATTTGTGTAGTGATAGTACGTGAAAGTCTTGCTATGTAGTCTTGGGTAGTTGTATTGGTCTACTGTTTTTTCAACATTTTGCTAGGTTATCTCCGACTTCTTCAGTACGTAGGTAGAATGTTACACTATTTCACACTTACTAGTTAAGTACAGCTAGTAAGTAGTAAGTAATGATTATACCCCCATCCCGTACCCACTTTTTGAAACTGTATAATATTGTAACTTTTTACTTGTTGATCAAACAATCATCAATGTAGAATGGATATTCATTATTAATGTATATTTATTTTGTTTCAGACATTTTTGCACCTGTTTGTGATGACCAGAAGAAATTTAAACTCATGAAATAGTAAATGATAACCAAACACGGCGTATAGCAGTATAAAGCAGCATAATGTATAAGCTAATAATTTGTAATATACCATCGGCTTTAACGTAAAAGTGACTAAAGTAAAATTGTAAAACAAATTAATTGTACCAAAATGTTTATAATTGCATATCTTATAAGAGGATGCAATCAATAAGTGATCTAAATCTTTTAAAATCAATTACTTCTCTGGAAAATATAATATTTGGTATTATTTGTTTTACTAATTGTAAGTATGGTATTCTTAATAATCTGAGATTTGAGTTGTTTGTGATTTACTCTTACTTCTTATTCAAATTATTATGTATTTTATCAAACAGTACTTAAGATTTCAAATAATAAAAAAATAGGCATGCATTTATTTACATTGAAGTGATTGGTTACCATTAAATCTTTTAAAATAAAAACAAACAAATAATATTTGTGTTGATATGGTCATTTATTTTATTATAATTGTAAGAATTAATCGCAATGCTCCTTTTATAATGGATTTGAGGCAATTGTTATTTTTAAACCTATCTATCAAATTAAGAGGGAAGTTAGTTTTACATGGACATTTTGTTTCTCTTCAATAATAATAATCTGCTATAACTTATTCTGATATCAACATTTATAAAATGTATAGATTAACATATCGACACTTGCAACGAAGACTATCGTAACTAAGTAACTAACTATATGTAGTTACTATAGTCTTCGTTGCATGGGTCGATATATCAATAAAACATTTTTTGAATATTTTTTAATGAATACTTAGTGATAAGTAATATCAATTAGTGAACATCCCAAAAGTAGATTTTAAACATGCTTGTTTCGTATTACAAATATAATTTTTATAACGGTTTTTACATAAATTCTCCCACAGGTTGCGTAGATGATTTTATTTAAAGTAAAAGGTATATGTATCGATAACACGCCCCATATATCTGTGCAGGTAATTATTTTTAAGGTACTATAATTTTCGGTACTGAATCTTATAAAATTTGAATTTGCAGTGTATTTTCTACATGGTAAATATTTATGATAATAAAATTATTATACATTATTGACTCTCATTGATATGAATCTATTTAACATTCTGATTACTTCAAAGCCGGTAAGTATGATGTTTGGTGGATTTTTAAGTATCACGTAAGTATTTATACTTACGTTGTTTGCACCTTGCATTAATTTGAAGAAAATATTTTAATATTTTCTTCATATAGCGCTATATACCGTTATATAACGCAAGGTGCAAACATGGTTCCAAAATTATTAATATATTACTAGTTATTTTATACATATGTATCTTTTTTAATATATCAAATTAATGAGTTTTATTTTCTTATTTACTATTTTATAACCTTACGAGTTTAAATTTGACATAATATCGCAAGACCTAACCTAACCTAGTCTTCTTATTAGATCACAAAACAAGTTTCGGAGCGTATTAACGGGATCCTACCACCTATTATCTCTTTATTCCTGAGTATGCCTCAGTATATTATATACGTTAATTTACAGTATTTACACTATCATCTTTGATACGTTTAATAATGTTTACATCGCCTCCTTTCATTCTAACCATTTGCTGTCGCGATTTGTTTGTTTAAAATCTAGGGACGCACTTTTCCGCTTGTGATGAATGGGATGGCGCTCGGCGCTATTCGGATTTGTAGTAATTCGGAGGGAGTGGATGCTCCGAGAAAGAGATCGGGGAAATGCTCGGCTTAGTTCGGCTACCTTCGGACAAACGCGACACCAGCCGACAAAATTCCAAATTTTTTCAAATTTTTGTTGGCATTACCATTTTTAAGTTATTTGTTATAATCAGACGATGTTATTTCATGGAGACCTCACTTGGTATGACACTGTTACAAAAAAAAAACGAAATATACATTTCCCGGGACATAGCGGAAGTTGTTGAGCTGGTAGAGCTGAACATAATGGCATAGCTGAAATTTTCGAAACACGCCCAAAAACTCGATTTTTATCAAAAGAAAAACGTTTTTTTGGTACTTGCACGTGTATAAAATTCTGATGTGGCCAGCCACATGACTTTATCATACTATACAGGGTGTGTATAAATTGGCGGAAAAGCTATACGTGGCGATGTTCTTCGTAAAATTCTGAGTAAACAATCTTTATACTAAAATGTTGTAGCGTCATTATTGTGCCCTCAGGAGCCATTTGAAAGAAACATAGATTTGGCAACACTGAATCCAACAGGTGTTCGTGTTACTATGCACTGTAAACAATGGGTCCGTATACCATATACATATGGGCATACTCATTAAACGTATATTCCATGTTGAACAAACGAAAAGATAACGTAAAATACAATAACTAATAAACTAATTAACTAATGAACTGTAGGAATAATCACGGTAGAACGGTAGAACTGACGAAATTAGCACAAACAAGTCAAATTACTTAATTAGATTATACAACTGTCAAAAGTGACAAATGCCAAAATTAAGTTACCCATGTTCTACAGTGTTGCCGAATGTATTTTTATGACAAAATTAACGAAATACCGATATTAAAAACAAACTTTTTATGCAGAAAGATAACATTTAGGAAAAGAAAAATTTTCAATATTGTTCTTTATTCTAAACTGCAGCTTCTCCATCAATAGATTTCAAATAATAACACCATTCAAGAGATCGGATATCATGACTTTGGATACCTCGTGAAGACTCGCACGGTACAACATTTTCGATTATAGATTCTCTACTCAGAATTTTGCGAAGAACACCGCCACGTGTAGCTTTTCCGCCAATTTATACACACCCTGTATATAAAATTAATATTTTAGCTGCATGAGATTCTATTTGATCGAGATCGGCTATGTCTGCATTAAAATAAAACTAGTAGAACTAGACAGATATGTCGAATAAAGCTGCGGTCGGATATTGTACTCCGCTGACACAGGGTACACTGTCCAAATGACACTTACGTGTTATTGGGTGTAAAAAGTGTACGGTATACTATATCCGAACGCAGCTTATATTGACAGTAGGTTGTCAAAACATTTGCGTTTGACACTACGTACTGTCATTAGAATCATATCTGACATATAATCTGACATATCCTGGCTACTAGTTTTAAAGTAGTACGACCGATCTCGATGAAATAGAATTTGCTCATGCAGCTAAACTATTGATTGTACCAAAAAATGTCATAGTGATAAATTATTCAGAATTTCATCTTCTTTAATTTATTATTTAACTATTTCGACGAAATTCCAGAAATGGCGGCTTATTTACAAAATGTTTCAAAAATGCTAAGACTAAACCTGCAGTTCCTTTGGACCATTTTCAACAGAAAGCTTTTCAGCTGTAAGTTTGGTTATAAAACTTCTAAATATGAAGTTTCGTCCCGATACCTTTAGTAGTTTCTCCGGAATCGTCGCCACAAAAACGGGTACACACATCCACACATACACACACACACACACAGACATTTTTTTGTACCTTGGTCAAAAATGTTCAGGGGACCCAAAAAGACATATTTCCGCTAAAATCTCAAAAATTTTTTTTGGCACGATTACAATACTTTACATACTGCGTATGATAAAGTAAAAATTCATAATAAGACGGTGATTAAACTTTGATAACTCAGTGAAATTTCAACCGATTCTAATAAACAATCTCGTATTAAACGCATTTTTTTTTATTTTATTTATTCTTAAGCATAAATACATGCTTATTCTGATCAAAATTGTTCGAGTAGTGTTTTTACTGTTTTTTACGAGTTGAGTTAAGTTTGCTTTAATAAATTTTGCCGAACTGGGACTAGAATGGACTAAATAGTAAGATGGAAAGAATTACCTTGATTCTTGCACCTTTGTATGTTTTGTAGTTTATAAATTGATCCATAGTACATGTATTTATGTATAATTTATTTTTGTAATTGTTTTAATATTCTTGTTGTCTCCGGAATTTATAACTTTATACTCATTAATTCTAACCTACATCATATTCTCGGCAAATAATAAACCTACTAAAAGCTTCAAACAAAACACTGGCAGCTTCAATTTTCCGGTTAAATTCGTATCCAGTGCCAGCCAGATTTGAGTGATCCCTTCCTTAGCTGGGGAGATGTCTAAAGGATGTTTATGGAAATTCGTTGCTATGCACCGGTTGCTGTCAAGTCTCTGTTTGCCAGATCGAAGTTTGCGGCATATCTTAGATCTGAGACTGACGCCGTACCGTACCCATCATGAATAATGCAAGAGTACATCATCAGCCACTGCACGGTCGCACACGCCAAATAAAACAAATGTGCATGCAATTTGGTTATAGAGCGACTTTTTTTTGTTGTTCTTGTAACCTATTTCGCAGAGAAGTGAGTCAGCGAACATAAGGCATAATTACGTTTTAATTTTAGAAAATTATCACAGGTTTACTGTGATGGATTGTATTTGGTGGTGGTTGTCATCAAGAGATGTGAGGGGTCACCCCTCCTTTTTTCCTATACGGTTATCATTTAACATTTATAAGTAGTAAATATGATAAATAATATTTAAATAAAAAAGGAAAAGAAAAACATTATAATACTTTGCTTTTAATAGTTATATTGATTCAATACGGTTGAAATTTTTTCTGTTTTAGTGTAAATTATTATTATAAATATCGAAACAAACTATTGCAGCAGAAATATTCTAGAAGTGTATCCAAACACCATAAAAAATGTTTGTGGTGGCATAAAAAGTAAAATAAAAAGTACATTGTGTTAATTAAAAAACTGTTTGATTTTAATGTGAAATAGTGCAAATTTTAACGATTTGTTTAAGAAAAAACTTTTCACTATGATGGCAGTGCCACCCTTAAGTGTTTTTCCAGTTGAATTAGTATATTTCTTATATTTCTATGATATTGTTGACTTCAGTTAAGTGTAATCGGTAGTGAAATCAGAACAGGGACCAAATATAGCACCGCAAAAACGCAATCCGTAACGTGCCGTACCGCATGCCGTTCCGGACGACGAAATTAGTATTTATAGTGCAATGATCTCAAACAAGTTGAGCGCCATCTAGCGGAGAAGTATATACACAACGGCACATAACGTCACATGTGAGTATTATTGTTGATTGTATTAAGCAGTAGGGATGTTCCGATACACCTTGCTGTACCGGTATCGCGTATCGTATTGTATCGTATCAAATGTACCAGTTCTGTACCATACCGGAGCACAAAGTACCGCTACATCGGTACCGGTACATTTTTTCAAGACGTAATTCCGAATAAAAAAGAATATTTTGCGTAGCGGCTACCTACACACATTGAAATAAAATAATGTACAGTAGAATAAATATCTATTTTTATTTTAAAATAGCATATATCGTATGAGTAGGTATACATAAACTCCCAACTGAATATAGTAGGCATGCACAGATAGAAATTGTTGTTTAACTCAAATAAATGCTGTTTGAATAGAGGCAACAATATATTTATTTGCTGCAAAGAATGTTTATTAGAGTCAAATACTATATGACTTATTTGGAGTAAAGTATTGTTTTGACTGAAATAAAAATTCTTTGTAGCAAATAAATGTATTTTTGCCTCTCGTCAAACAAATATTCATTTGAGTTACACAAAAATTTCTCTCTGTGTGCGGTTTTTATTAAATATTTGAAACTTTCTTTCTCTGTAGTGCTTAAGGTAGATTATCTTTTGCTATCATATGTATTATATACTATTGCATTGGTCCCATTGACTGCTTTTAGCCTCCTACATAAAACGTAACAAAATAGTTTATATGGTCGCAATGTGGTCGCAATGCTAGTGCAGCACCGATTATGCGAGGTCTATCATCTAATTCTATTATTTTTTTTGTTATTGTAGAAAAGGATTATTTACATTATACTGCATTTTCAGCCAGCATGTGCATTCAATAGAATGTTCATAATACATGCCAAATGATGATGTCATTTTGAAGTACGTCAAAAATCCGCAAAAATGTATCAATTGTCAAAATAACACTGGACCACTCTTGCCTTAAAGGTATAGGAGTATGTAATGTATCGTACCACCCATGGTATAGGAACTACTTGATTCACCATGGTATCACCAGTGTTTTCCAGAAATTAATGGGCTTTGGTACCACCAGTGTTTTCCAGAAATTAATGGGCTTTTTAAGATGTTGTACAAAATTTATAACTGCATTTTGAATGTATTTTTCCGAAGAAAATATTAAACACGGCTATATTATCACATACGGAACTACTTGTTTCACCATGGTACCACCCACAGAACCATCAGTGTTTTCTTTGTTTCTAATCTGTATGTTGCATGCCACCGCTGAAGGTGTTTTTTTTTCAAGTTTGTCGGATATTCCGCAATTTTAACGTCAGTGTTACAAAGTTCGCAGTTTCCACCCAACTTGTTTTAATAAACACTTGTAAACACTTTCCATACGCTACTCGACGAACGTGGCATGTTTGTATGTATTTTGCTTGTAAAAAGCAGTATGATATGATATGAGCAGCAAAATTTGATTACATTTTATTCGGAATTTCCCTGATAGCATACTGACACTGTAAAAGAACACAAATACAAATTCCTTCGTTGTAATCAGTGTCACTTGTAAAATAAACTTATATTAGTTTGCCGCTAGAGTACGCTAGTTGTTGGCAACAACAAATACCGCGATACAATATCGTCCGAAAACGTATCGTATCGTACCGTATTGGATGCTATAGTACCGGTACAAAATATCGGGTATCGGAATGTAAAGTACCGGTACTTAAAAATATCGTATCGTATCGAACATCCCTATTAAGCAGTGGTAGATCGTGGTAGATATATTAAATTATGGACGCAGGGCTTGTTGTAGCAACAATTCATTTTGAAGTTTTTCTCGTTCTGTGGTCTCGTTGCCACAAACTATTAAAATGCTATCAGTTAACCTACAACTTACGGGAAACTGCTATTCACTCGCCGGTATACGTACAGATGGCGCCATACGCGCGCATACACCGGAAAACGTAAGACGTAACACGCAGGAGATGAAATTCGTTGCGGTCGAGAACGAACTTTACGGTTTGCGGAGCGGCACTATAATCGCGGAGTGGAGATTATGTCCATTGATCTTTTTACGCTACGTTATTATGGTGCGATCACGTCACTATACTTGCTCCTTAAATACGGACTGAGTGGGTAAGTGAGTGTCTTTAAAATATCAATCCAAATGATTAAAAAATACAAGAGCAATCATAAAATTAGCAGTCCCGAAAAGGAAGGTAGTAGACCAGCGACGCTTACAACTGATGATGCTTTTGTGGAATATTCTATGCGAAAAGTAATACATGCTTTTTTAAAATAAAATTGAAATTCCGAACGTGGACCAAATTTTAGATGAAATGAAGACTTGTAACGTAAACGTCCCAAATTCAGGCAATTTCTGTTAAGTTGGATAAAATAAGAAATCTACAACATTGAACGTTATTTTAGGACATCCGGTTTGTTGATTTGATATTACACTTATCAACCCACAATCGTTTCTTATTCTACCAATGTTCTAACGGTCAGAATATAACCTAAAAGTTTGAGTGATCTTGATAATCGAGTGTTATGCTAAAAGTGGATTTTAGGTAACTGCAATTCGACTTTTTTTTTAAATCGCTACAGAATAATAGTAATTTAGGAAACTCTATATAATAATATCTATGTAGGCTGACTAAAAATGCTTTATATTTTCTTAATAATACGGTGTACTACTCTTTTAACCAATATTATTTACAAATTTAGGTGTGTCGGTATTAAGTACATGTAAATATACAATAGACATGTGTGTCGGAATTGTGTACATGGTTCCATTGCTGTCTTTACACAAGAAAACAACATATTTTACATCGTTTGCTATATTACAATTAAATGTACGTATTTTGTCCAAATTCCGACACGAGTGTCGGAATTACGGACATAAATAATCCTTAATTTATTACATGGTGTCAGAATTACAATTATCAATAGTCCCTAATTTCGTCACAAATATCGGCAGGCATCATAGGAGATGATAAAATAAGACAGAATGATGCAACACTAGCACTAGAAAGTAGCGATTTTTTGGCATTGATGCACCACCTTTGGAGATGAACAGTTGAACTGAGTTGAACAGAGAACAGTTGAACTGATGCCATCTCCATTAAAAATATCATTATTCTGGTCTGAAACACCCAAATAAAGTAAAAAGAAACTGTTCTTCTGTAACACTATCTCTAATGCATGTTAATAAAAAAAAGGATGCACAAAAGAAAATCAATCTAGAGAAATATGAAAGGAAGCGAAAAAGGAACAGAATAAAATGCTGTGCGAGGAAAAAGATAACACTAAAAATTTCAGATGCAAGAAACATTAAAACATTAACATACAGATGAGGTAAGGAGGGCAGACTGAAGAAGACTAAGGACTTATTTTATACTGTGGTTCATTAAAAATGGTAAAACAAATGTTTAATATTTCTTAATAATAAATCTTATTTAACAATATTTAAAATACTTAATATTTACTTGAATGTTTATGTTTGTAGGAATAATGTACCACAAGTGTCTGATTTAGGATCACTGTCTGAATTAGGTTCACTGAGGTGTCGGATTTCTTATCAACAAATGCGCATAGTGTAGGAATTAGGGGCAATTATTAAACTTCTAAAATATAATATAAATTACATCTTACTCTTAAATTACATAACTATTACCAATTTTCTTTCAAAATGAATAGCCAGATATCTTTAGAAGGAAATATATGTTCAAAAAAAGGTGACATATTTATAAGCACACATAAATATAAATTCTACAGTTACAAATGTAACAAAAAATCCTTAACCTGTCTGAATTTGAAAAAATAAAGAAATAAAAACAATCAATCAAATACAATCAAATACGTATAACCTCAAAATGATACCTTTTGCTTTAATTTTGTACTTCATGGTTTTTAAATAGACTATACTAAGCTACGGCTAACTTGTTGTTCGTAATTTGTTTAGTAATATTGAAAGTGTCATATATCGCTGTGGATAATTAAGTCTTCTTCCAATGTTCCCCATGGAAGCCAAATTGTTTAGTACCCCTGTTTTAGACTGCTGTGACGCTAACAATCAGACGTTATCTCCTCCAGATGGCGCTGGACCGCAGTGCTTCATCCTCCGTCCAATTAATCGGCCGTAAGATCTGTTATTAGGATGTGCGGTTACACATGTGTGGGTGTATGTGTATGTGTGTGTATATAGGGCAAACAGACAATACCAGGAGACAAAGGAACGTTAAACAATCGATACACAATATCGCCGGTGTTCAACCGCCAATTGAGAACGGTCTCCATCGCGTAGAGAAACACCGTCTGCGGGGCTATTATTGAAGACTTTATGCCCAGGAAATTCTCGGCAATTTTTTCTCGGTAGCCGTTCGCAGAGTTTGATTATGACGCGCCGTACACTGGTCGAGTTTTTGCGAAAGTTGACAGAACGTCGTAAAAAATACATTCAAAAATAATGTTTCTAAGGTGATATTTCCATATGGTTATATTTCGTCCATTTTGGGAAATTTGGATGAGAACGATCAGCCAGCATAACATAAATCTTTGTTCATTTGCAACGTTTTAACTCTTTATTCAATCTTCATCAGGCAAGAAAGTACTAAAAGAATCTGAAATATATAACACAGAATTGAATATGTGAACTGGAATGGAAAATCTACTTACAAAATCTACTTGGTTTTGAAATAAGAATAGTTACACACAGCAAACATCGTACATCATATCATTCAATTAATCAGCAAGAATTTGCAAAACATCAGCAATAATTTACAAATACCAGCAATGAGAATTATTAAAATAAAATCAGGCCCGGCGCGTGATATTTTTCTTGTGTGTGCGAAAAAAATACTGGCGCCTTTCGGAAAAAATAGTTGCCAATCCACCGCATTTGTGGCACGATTAAAATACTTACCTTGGTATCAATCGGCTCTAAAATTTAATCTGAAATTTTATAATTTGCATGTAGAATTGAAATACTACAAAGCAATATCATAAAAATAGTTTTTTTTCTAAGCTTAAAAATACTAAGTTGGCATCTTGTGATGTTACAATATCTACATATAATTGGGAAACTGTTTGTGTGACATTGTCAGGCAGTACTTTGATTTTAACTAACGTTGTTGTTATTAATGTCGTTGACACATTATGGTAGCTAGCCTAAATTTCACATAAAAGCTAGAATTCTTTATTAACTTTATTAGAATAGAAACTTTCCACTAGGGCCATTCCGCGAATTTTTAATTTTAGGTTACGAAAACCAAGACATCGCTGTACTGGTAACGACCGTCACGGCTATTTAAAAAGGTTGTTCATAAAACTTATCAGTTTGAACATCTATCTACAGCAATTTTAAAAGTTATAATATTGCATCAAAATAATAATAAAAGCAAACATTGCTTATGTATAGTCGTCAAACGGGCGCGACGGGTGTGACACGGTACCACGGAATACATTTTTGAAAAAATCACAATAAAAACTTACTCTGTCCTCATTCCCTGGAGATATACTGTATATTTATTTGTAAGGAACATATCCAGCTTTAATTTTTAAAAATTCTCTGGTAGTTTGTCATTTTTATTTGACATGCAATCGCCTTTTCAACTGGTCCATTGACGTCATTTTTAAATTTGGAAACGTTCTATTGCTCTTTGCTCCGGCGCGGCGCCACTTGTCTTTTTCCCTACAGCGAAATTTTATCCGCCGTTATGAAACACACGGTATGTAAAGAACTGCGCCCATATAAGTGGTGCAAAGTTTTATCCGCGGCGATAAAAAGTCCTTACTGGTCGCCTAGGCTTAGCAACTAAAACACGCAAAGTTAGTACAAGTCTGAATTTGGGAAAATCATTATTGTTTAATCATCATCATTGATTTTTAATATAAATACATTTCTCACATATTTTTAAGATCTCTTTCTAATGCCGATTTTGTATATTTGCACCCAGTTTATGGTTTAAACGGGCATTGAATAAACTGAATAAAATTAAGTAAGTACGTAGGCTTTCACGGCCAGAATCATTTAGAAAATAAACTGCTTACGGGTTTGCAGTGTGTCAAGATTTGTTAATGCTGACGTTTCGCGAACCATGTTGCTCGCTTCTTCAAAGCTCATTGAATACTGAAGACCTACCAAGAAAGTCTCTCTTATATACCTAAATTTACACCTCACTGCGCACATCTGGAGCTACCGCTCCATGTGCTTTTCCACCTGACCGCGTTAGGATCGATTTCCAGACCCTACTAATGTCAGTACCGTCCTCGCGATTGATGTAGTCAGGATGTTTGTAAATTTCGATGGCTTCTCTAATAAGCCTTCGATGATAATTACCCACCCTTGCCAACATCTTCGCGTCATCGAAATCCATTGTGTGTCCCGACTCGTGGCAGTGTTGAGCAATAGCGGACTGTTAAATCTTGCCTAGCCGGGTGTCCCTACTGTGCTCCTTGATTCGACATTCGATGCTTCGTCCTGTCTGTCCAACATAGCATGTTCCGCACTCACATGTTATCTTGTATACCCCTTCGTTCTTCAGGAGTGGTGCGATATCCTTTGGGTTAGGTAAAATATCCGTGACCTTAGCTGGCGCTCTGTACCTTACCGTGATACCCGATTTCTTCAGTACTCTACCGATTCTCTCTGATACCCCACTTACGTATCGTAAGCAAGCGAACCCCTTTGACTCTTGCGGTTCCTCTGAGACTTGCGGTTTTCTTTGTGTGACACCCCGTATGTCAGACTTGGTGTATCAATTCTGACGTAGGGCCCACTCCAAGTGTTTCCGTTCGTAGTCCAAGGTGCTAGAGTCGCATACCTTCTCGGCTCTGTTGAACAAAGTGTTAATAACACTTCTCTTCTGTTGAGGGTGGTGGTGTGATTTGGCGTTCAAGTATCGATCGGTATGTGTCTTCTTACGGTAGACTGTATGTCCAAGCCTACCCGTTGACGCTCTGTATACCAGCACATCCAAGAAAGGCAGCTGATTATCCTCTTCTAATTCCATCGTAAATTTGTTGAAAGGACTAACATTGTTCAGGTGGCTAAGGAACTCAGTAAGTTTATCTCTACCGTATGGCAAAACCACAAAGGTATCGTCGACATATCTGACCCAGTGCTTGGGGTTGAAAGGACTTGACCTAATGGCTTTTTCTTCAAACAATTCCATGAAGATATTGGCGATTACCGGTCACCAAGGTGATCCCATGGCTGCACCCTCTACCTGCTCATACATCGCTCCCGCCCACTTGAAGTACGTGGTGCGAGCAACATGGTTCGCGAAACGTCAGCATTAACAAATCGTGACACACGGCATAACCCGGAAGCAGTTTATTTTCTAAATGAATAAAATTAATAACACGACAAGTTGGCGTTTGCAAATCATTCGATGATATGCAGTAACAAACAAAATATTTTTGTAATCTTAAAACAACTTTTTTGGGGTTGCTGTCATCTTCAAAAATTGGGGATTTGTTAGAAGGTAATGTACTACCCATTTTAAATAACTCCTACCACAGTATTATAAAGGTAATATTTATTCATTTGTCAACAATGACAAATTTTTCAAAGGGTGTAGCAATAACAACCTAAGAACAATAAATTTAAATTATTTATTCCATCATAAATTCTCAATCTTATAACCCAACCAAATTTGCATTAATAATTTTTGCCGCTTTACACAAACAACTGTCAGACTTGAAATGAGGTATGCAACCAATTTAACTTTCGTAGTTAACTTTCGTGTAGAACAGTGGTATTCCATTCAAATAGAGCGGCAACCGGAAATCTTTACATTTGATATCATGGCCTACATCGACTTTTACCATTTGTAATGACCCGTTATAACACCTTCCTCTACATAAGGAAGTAATTAAGCATCTGTAATTAAGCAATTAAGCTATGTAAATTCCTACACTAAAATTATATGTCAAAACATCGCATCTTTTTTGCTACTCTTTCTTGCTTTTGGCCCCACTGCGCGCCAGTTTGGGGTGAGAACGCACTCGTTTGCATATTATGACCTATCGGAATGGCTAGCTCGGCAATTCCATGCCGAAGTCGAACTGAAGACCTTCGATCCAGATATTGCCACCCCAAGAAATGAACAATGAAAATATCTCCAAGGTAGAATAACAATTTTACAACCTCCGACAATGTGGAGTTTTCTATCACCATACAAAGTTTCACACGCCACTATCATCGCACCTTACAATGATTCCACATGTCTTACTGTGAACTTTCACCTGATCTTATCCTATATTGGTTTCATAGTTAAAATTATTGTTCTATTTGTAAGATTTCTTGCTGTAAGCTATGTTTCAATATGTGTAATGACGAATTTTTTGTATAATGTTGTGTACTCACAATGCTAGAATTTATGGTATTGTGATTGACTGTTCTTGTTTTACTTGTCACTTGTCAACGTTCACCGTGGCATGTATGTGGATTTAGTTACCGTGACAATTAGGCCAATTCTGTAACGCAGTTGTTACGTAGCAAGTTGCTACGTATCACTACGTTAACGACTTTCGTTAATCACCTTGTTAACGACTTTAATAAGATTTCGCATTCTATATTGGAAAAGTTAACCACTTGTTAACTGTTAATGGTCATGCACATTTAGTACAAAACATTCAATCAGCTGATCAGTACCCTTCGATGTGCTGTGTACACAGAAGTTAAAAATGTGTAAACTAATAATTAATAGGAGTATCTGCGAGAGTAGAACTACACAAAATACATATTTATGCCGTCATAGTTAATTTTATTCATAAAAATAAAGTTCTTTTGCGACGCACTCAACTCCGTTTACGGAAGCCCGTAACGTCGAAGAATTGTGGAAACAATTTACGCAAAAATTAAATTTGTGCAAAGGTCCACAGAAGATAGCTACTCAGTAAAATCGCGTAAAATGAATTATTCTTGTTGTTATTCTTAGTCTTCTGAGACTTCGCGTCTGACTGAATTTTTGAATTGTAAGGTTAGGTTATTCGGATATGTATAACCACAAGTTTCAATTGAAGGGGTTCATTAATACGACAACTGGTTAAATTCTAGTAGTAGTGGTTATAAGTTTTGAAGGTTTTCTCGTTTATTGGATACTAATTTAATTCTTTAACAATCATTCAACCAATCATTCAACAATCATCTAATTTAACTGTGGTAATCTTTCCACTGTACATTTAATAAATTTAACAAACTTGTTTTAATAGTCGACGAATACAAAACTGTATTTGACTATAACATTATTACTTTATCATACGCAGTATTATAAAGTATTGTAATCATGCCGAAAAAAATTTTTGAGTTTTTAGCGGAAATATGTCCTTTTGGGTCCCCTGAACATATTTGACCAAGGTACAAAAAAATGTCTGTGTGTGTGTGTATGTGTGTGTGTGTGTGTGTGTGTGTGTGTGTGTGTGTGTGTGTGTGTGTGTGTGTGTGTGTGTGTGTGTGTGTGTACCCGATTTTTGTGGCGACGATTCAGGAGAAACTACTAAAGGTATCGGGACGAAACTTCATATTTAGAAGTTGAAATGTTGAGTGTATGTGTGTGTATGTGTGTGTGTGTGTATGTGTGTGTACCCGATTTTTGTGGCGACGATTCCGGAGGAACTACTAAAGGTATCGGGACGAAACTTCATATTTAGAAGTTTCATGACCAAACTTAGAGCTGAAAAGCTTTTGGCTCAAAAGGGTCCAAAGGAACTGGATATTTCCTCCAAGCATTTTTCAAGGATTTTGCAAATGAGCCACCATTTCTGTAATTTCGGCAAAACAGCTAAATAATAAATTAAAGAAGAGGAAATTTTGTATCATTTATGTCTATGACATTTTTTGGTAAAATTAATAGTTTGGCTGCAGGAGCAGATTCAAATTGAGATCGGTCGTGTCGGCCTTAAAATTAAGTAGCCAGGATTTTAATTCTAATGACAGAACTGTGACAGAACTAATGACAGACAGTGTCATACGGTGATGTTTTGATAATAGCTCTGCGCCGGAACCACCTGACCAGCCTGGGGACAAGCACGAAGGCAAAGCGGATGCAGGACGTCTGCAAATAGATGCTGAGCGGGACGTCAGCGATGAAGATCACGTTGAGCCCGATCAACGAAGGAGACGGTGGCGGTAGCTGCGTGTGCGTGCTGTGTGTGTCCATGTTTTATTCAATAATATTTAGATCAAAACGTTTTACGTTATTTTAAATATTTTAGTAAAGCATTTTTATTGTTTTATCGTTGTTAGTTTTTAAAAATATACCCGCCAATCTATTCACTCACTGGCGGGTAAATCGTAAAGATTTCAAATTTGTAAATACAATTTCGGATAGGTAAGCGCCCACGGCGGAAGGCACCGTTTGTTTTATATCATTTGAAATTATGTTAATTCATAATGTGTATTTTCTTTAATTAATATATTTTTGTTAATGGTTAATGGAATCGCATGCAGCTAAACCATTAATTTTATATATAGTATGAAAAAGTCATGTGCCTGGCCACATCAGATTTTTTTTTTACTTGTCTAGATATACATCCTAGGTAAAAGCCAAAGGAAATATCCCCTAAGTTCCTTCTGGCAATTGTTAGGTAACCTCTAAAATAAAAATATAATTTAAATAAAAATTCCTATGATACTTATTTAATAGTAAAAGCAAAATAAAAAGCACCTTTCATGTAACTCTTCTATTTCATTTACCACTTATTTATTTACGATACATTCACCATAAACCAAACAATTCGTTTTTATTTTAAGGTTAAAGACTTGAAGAGTGTTTAGCAGCACGTCCCTCCCCCTATCGGTTGCTACGTAGTTCGTAGTCACTCAGTTCACCACTCAACTGGTAGGAAACTATGTAACCACTGGATATGTTACAGAATACCATTTCATATTTTAAAACGTTGCTAAGAAATTTAACCACTTGCTACGTAACAACTGCGTTACAGAATAGGCTTGAATGTCAATGTCTTATATCGGTTATACCACAAAAATTATCATTACTACTATTAAATTATGTCATGATCTAACGAGTACTTCATTTGTCATGGAATTTTTAAATATTCCACTATGAACATAGTATTATGATAAATTGTGTATCAGAGCTAAAGAGAAGTAACTAGACTCTCTATAAGGTGTGGAATTACATTTCTTGGTGGTTGGTAACTATTGAGAACTATTGCGCTATTGAGAATGTATAGAAATTCGAACGCCTCTATATTATGTCAATTAATTCGAAGTGCAAAATCATGTTTCATTAAATGACCACTACCACTGGGTCCGACTGAACGTAGTTCAAGGAATTTGCTGTACCGTTCCGATCATTGATTTCACCATTTTCTCTTTGTTCTGGGCTTACATATTATTGAAAATACATGCTCTTTAAGTAAAAATAACTATACAGTATACGTATACGTATACGTATCGCTTCCATATCGAAAAACTGGAGACAATTCGTTCTACAGGCGGAAAATATGTTCATCCATACAAGATTCACCCTTGTTTCCAATAACTATTATTAACTGTTTCCAAGATACTGTAGTATTAATGTAAATTAATGTTTAATTAATGCAATTATAGCCTAATACAGAGAAAAGGAAACTAGTTTGAATGAAAAAAAATACTTAATTAGATATATAAAATTGACACTGAATTAGTATATTATTATACAAGTTTTATAAAACGTCAAAATGGCGCATGAGTTGTTTGGGGCACGAGGAGCGCCAGCGAGGAGTGCCCTAAATGAGTGAATGCGCCAAGAGTCCATTAATGTACTTTGCTACCTATCCCGTCGAATGTCCTGTACATAAATCTGTGGGATATAATGGAATAGTTTATGGGAAACAACATTATCGGTATTCACATTTTATCTGTTATAATATGCTATACCTACCTTTGATTATTAAAGGTACTACCAATGGCCGAGAAATATTGATTAAACTTATTATTAATATGTTGTGTTTATTTTGTTTGATATAAACCGCCAACATGATAATACTAAACTGTGATATAAAAATGCGTACCATATAAAGAATATAAACACATTTACGAAATAAGGACCCAATAACCGCGTCAATCTCGCGCGCTGAGCCCTTATATAAACGTCATAAAATCACGTGCGAATTCCAATATTCTCATAATAACGAGCAAACTTTCGCATTATTGGATTTTTTGCTCAACGGTGTTTCTACGCCGCACATAAAAATTAGACCAAATTTTTTTGGACGCCTTCATATTTGCAAAATTTATGGGTGCAGTAAATTTCATCGCTTTATTATCTGTGGACTTTTATTAACAAGGTGCAAAAATAATTATATACATAATTACATTATTATGAACATAAAAAACATATTAGTTTAAAGAAAAACTATTGTTTGAATTCAAACAAATTTTATAAATTTTTAACCACTCGTATTTCCAAAATCAGCCCTATTCTGTAACAACTTAATTCTCTGTTAACAACTTTCGTTAACCAACTTGTTAACGACTTTAATAAGATTTCGCATTCTATATTGGAAAAATTCACCACTTTTGTTGACATTCAGGCATTCAGTTCAAAACATTCAATCAGCTGATCAGTACACACAGAAAAGTAAATACTTCACTCAAAGCAATATGCTTTCATCCAAGTAAATGATTAGTTTGCTATAGCCGCAAGTAGATATTGTCTCAAGTTAAGAATAAAGAGATATTGTTAAATTGAAATGATCATATGCTTGTATATCTGAGAAAATATTTTCCTGCAATGAGTATAGATATTATTCATTCAAGAAAACTATTCTCACGTTGAGAATAATGGAATTTTCTTAAAGTGAATATATATGCTTGACAATGAGAAAATATTTTCTTGAAATGAGTATACAGTGTGTCCCACTTAAGAGTGTAACACCTTTATATCTTTTTTATTTTTAGTTAAATTTTAATAATTTTTTCTTTCAAGTATAGAACACATATTGCTCTATTTACTGCCAAAAAACCAATTGTCTTCTTGAAATGCAAAGCACCTTGTGATGGCAAATTAAATGGCAAAAATCAAGAAATCAGTTTAGGGAATTTTTTATCGAAAAGTTTTAGTGATAATTGTTCAGAATTGCCCAAAAACCATAAATGCAAAATTTCATGAAAATTAAAAAATATTGAAATTTTCTTCAAAAATAATTCTAAGTCCGTAAATATTATTTGCATAGGCAGCTGTGCTTAAAAAAAGTGTGCTGTGGAAATTTTGTTTCAAATAAAACCTGAACTAGCTTTGTCGTATTTAATTAAGATAAGATGTTGCCATGTTTGTAGGTTACTCTTTGCATAATAGCCTTTATTATTCAATAGAAATGTAATAAATAAAATTATTAATAAAAATTCGATTCATTTTTTTTCTCTTTAATTTCGCAGAAAATTTACAGCATAATAAATACAAAGTACAAATTAGGTCTTTTTTTGTTCTATTAGACCTCCATCAGGTTCAATGCATGCATTGATGCGCCTTTCATTATGTTTAACTACTTTCCGGAGAGTTAATGGCGTAATCTCAGCGCAAGCTTGTCGAATGCGGGTTTTCAGTTCGTCTCTGTTTCTTGGCTGAGTCTTGTAGACTTCGTTCTTTAGAGCTCCCCACAAAAAATAATCTAGGGGCGTGAGGTCGGGTGATCTCGGAGGCCAATTAATTAATGGACTATTTCTTCCAATCCATCTCCGGTGAAAATTGTCGTTTAACCAATTTTGCGTAATCATTGCATTGTGAATTGGAGCTCCATCAAGTTGATATATTATGTTATTATACCTAATAAGTGGAATATTTTCGATTTCGTCTGTAAATTCATTTTGCAAAAATTGCAGAAAACGCTCCGCATTCAAATTCCCTCAAAGAAATATGGTCCAATTAGTCGCTCGTTAAGGATACCGCACCACACGTTAACTTTTTCTGAATACTGGCGTCGACAATTTATAACCCAATGTGGATTGTCAACAGACCAATGCCGCGTGTTTTGATGGCTAACTGTGCCATTAGTAGTGAATGTGGCCTGATCGGAAAATAAAATGTTTTTAAAAAAATTACGATTATTCAAGAACCAAAGGCAATATTCAAGAACCTGGCACCAAAGGCAATATTCCAGTCGCCTTTCTTTGTCTCCTTCTTCTAATGTTTGTAAGAATATTGGTTTGAAGGGATGTAGTTTATTCCGACGCATGCATCGCCAAATTTTACTTTTTGATACGTTTAAAATTGCTGACATTCTTCTTAAGCCCATCCTTCTATTACGTCTTACAAAGTCAAGTATTTGGTCTTCACCAACATGTACCCTCAATCGTTTCTTCTTTATGTTGATTACCGTGCCCGTTCTATTAAATTCAGTATTAGTTCGCCAAACTCTTACGTGATCTATTCGAGGACGACCCTGATGGCGATTATTAAACTCTTCAGCTGCTTCCCTTGCTGATCGCGCGTTATCACCGACTAATCTTATTATTTCCACTTTTTCGGCAAGTGTAAGCCTTATTATTCAGACAATAATTAAATACGACACAATACAACAAAGCACTTTGACAGTTCATGTTTTATTTCAAACAAAATTTCCACAGCACACTTTTTTTAAGCGCAGCTGCCTATACAAATAATATTTACGGACTTTTTGAAGACAATTTCAATATTTTTTAACTTTCGTGAAATTTTGCATTTAAGGTTTTTGGGCAATTCTGAACAATTATTACTAGTAAAATTTTTCGATAAAAAAATCCCTAACGTAATTTCTTGATTTTTGCCATTTATTTTACCATCACAAGGTGCTTCGCATTTAGAGGGGGCAATTGGTTTTTTGGCAGTAAATAGAGCA
Organism: Aphodius sticticus; assembly: GCA_963966075.1. NCBI lineage: Eukaryota > Metazoa > Arthropoda > Insecta > Coleoptera > Scarabaeidae > Aphodius > Aphodius sticticus. The sequence continues at coordinate 14,393,814 of OZ014513.1, forward strand.
ATATGGGTTCTATATTTGAAAAAATATAGAACCCAAAAAAAATTATTAAAATTTAACTAAAAATAAAAAAGATATGAAGGTGTTACACTCTTAAGTGGGACACACTGTAGATATTATTAGTTCAAGAACATGATCATAATGTATTGAATAGAAATTACTGTTTTAGTTTTTTTTTTAAAAAGGTAGGAATTTGTGAAATAAGTAGACAATAACTTAGCGAATGATATTTGTTTTATTGTATGAAATTTCTTTGCTTAATTACATATATACTTACCTATTTATAAATTATCACTACCTACAATATCTAAGGCATGGAAAAAACACCATATTCTATTAGACATCAAATTGTTTCCATTATATTACACAAGTAAGTTTTCTGTGGCATGGATGTTCATTTGGTGACCACTATATGGCTAGGCAAAATTTACGTACCGTGTGCGTCACAAGTCACAACTACGAACTGCGTCGCAAATACGTTGAACATAAGTACTGTAGGCTATTCACGCAAAATTAAAACTATATACTTTCATAATATTATAGATCGCGTAGTTATTGCGTACAGTACCTACAAAATTAGTAAAGATATACTAACATATTGAACTCTTCCCGGACAATACTCGGTAGTCAGCGAACACGACGCCATAGCAGACCCTAACTAACTGAAGGCAAAGGCCGATGCGAAAATCTTAAATTTCGGCAACGTTCGTGCACGTTTGAGTGTAAATGCGCAAGCGCGTTGCAAGCAATGGCTTACTTGATTCAAGGTATTGATCAACTTCTTGAATTGAGAATTTAAACTACTTGGTTTGAAAATTATATACTTAACCGAAACTAATAACTCTGAGATTGGGATATTCTTGAATTGTGAGAACAAGGAATTCCTAAATGAAAGAAATTGTTTCAAACCAAGTAAATAATAACTTTCATCTAAAGCAGTAACCGCAAGTAAAAAATTTTCTCACGTTTTGAGAATATACTTCGCTCTGTGTATTTAACTTAAATCATTATTCCACATAAATTAATCTCTACAAGCAAATCTAGAGTATTCAATAAAATAAATATTTTTTGTTACAGAGAGCCACATATCACGAACACTTTTTTTGAATGTATAAATTAGCATGAGATTTACCTAGAATTCTCAGATAAGACCTCCAGGGCCGTACTTTAGGTTTTAGCCGGAAATGACCAGTCATTAGGCATTAATTCACTGTTAATCTGACGAAGGAGGGAATTGAAAATTGTTCAGGTGGAATGCTGAAGGCCATCTAGACCGGAAGCGCTCAGAACCGCGTACCACTCCAGTCTCGTTTCGGTCAAATCTCCTGAAACTAGCTGAAAATCCTCTAAATGAGATTTTTATTTTTATCTCTCTCGGATTTTACCGCACAGGGCTGGCTGGACAATTTTAGCGAAAGTTTGATGGTTCCTTTGTACTTAATAGTAGGACTTACGGCATCTGTGCATAACAAATGACTGTTGCTAAGTTATGGGTACACACAGAAAAGTGATCTTTTGAACGAAGAGAGAATTTCTTGGATGAAGTAGTTGGTAGGTTCGTATATACGCGAGAGATTATTGACTTCAACCAAGAAATTTTATTTCTTGGAATAATTACTAGATATAAGAAAGTTGTTACTCTGGCGAAGGAAGTAAACAGTCTTCAATGAAGTGTATATTTTTATTCCCGGTAAATATTTTTAGCTACCTAATGTAAGAATTTTAAAGATTGGCACAAATACGTTTTCTATTGCTAATTAACAAGATAGATATGTTATATTTACTTACTCGTTCTAACCTGTTGCATGCCTTACATCAAATCATTCCGTATTGAAACGTTTATTGTACACTAATCACAAGGCACATCCCCTACGGGCACTTCGCTATTGTTTTCGGACTAGATTTCGCTCCTCTACGGCGCCAGCCCTACGCACGGGCGCGCGAGCCTTGACGAAGTCACGATGCGCATATTTATTCCAGAGAAAGGGATTACTTGAAAGAAGTGAGAATCACTTCAGTTAAATAATTGGTGGGTTTTTATTCAGTAAACAATACTTACTTATATTAAATGTCTTATATTTTCTTGGATCAAATAACTACGCACTTGGATGAATTTACTATTACTTCGTTGGAGCAATTGACATTTTTGGGACGAAAAATTCAATTACTTCTTTCAATACAATATTGGTTCTTATAAAGAAAGAATTTATTTGTCGACAGCATTTATCTGAGAAATTATTTTACTTAGACTGAGTATGTGGCATTTCTTGTATATACCTAACTTTCTACATCCAAGTAAATATGCATTTGAATCTAGTAAATAAATTCAAGTAATTATGTTTTCTCGTTCCAAATAATCACTTTTCTGTGTGTAGAAGCGAATTTGTGCGATGATGGATACATTGAAACAAATTTGTGTTTCTTAGATAACATGCTTTTTTTGTCATTTCTCACAGTAATTTATTTGCTTTTATCTGTAGGTCTAACTCCGTTGCTGTTGTTCTTGTGTTTTTATCACCATGTCTATATATGCTTCTTTTATTAGCTTTTGGCATTTTTATAAATTTCCTAAATCCTGCCCATGCCATTCTGATCTTTCTCATTACTTCATGATTACCCTAGACTTTGTTGCTTGATTGTTAAATCATATCTAGCATATTTTGTTTTTGTTTGACCATGTATTATTTACTTATTTGCTTTTTGTGATTTTATTTCATACTACGTACATAAACTATAATATATTTTATAACTTTTGTTATAAATGTCACAGGTTCTTTTTACAGTTTACTGATCATAATGAACCTCTGTGATCGTTATAAACTTTACAGAAGAATATTTTTAAAAATGACAATACTAATACATGCAATTTTATGAGTGGATATTGTATAAATTAAAATAAATAAATAAATACTAAAATGTGATGAAAATAAATATGATGTATGTAGTTACCGCCGTCTATCAAGCGAAAGGACATGTTAGACATAATAAAAGAATGTGAATGCAGTTGGATTAAATTGAAATGACATTGTGACTACTATAAACTAAAAACAATTTTCAAAATATTTACCAAAATATCCACAAAAAAAAATTTTAAGAATCTAATTTCCTATTTTATATTAACATAGTATTTTATAAACGACAATTTTTCAATTTAAAAGCACATTTGAATGACTCATTGCATGATTTTGACATTTGTTAACAAATGGAATTAATTGATATCTGCATTTTATTGTAGTGCTAATACCAGGTACTAAATACCCAACCAAACTCGAATATGAATAATAGTTATTTACTCAACAAGTGTGTATATTAAAAAGAGCGATGAATAATCAAAACTTTTTAACGCAGGAGCGATAGCGAGTGTTAATTTTCGAGATCATTCTTGCACCCTACAGCAGATTACACCCCATAGCAGATTGCCTATTGTTGTACATTCTCACAGTGTGTTCAGCTACCTTACTAATAATAACAATAAGTATTATGGTCATTTTGATCTATGCCGACATTGACATTGTCCACTTTCAGGTCTTATTCAGATATTCAAAATACACCAAAGTCTACCTTTTTAAGATCCGGTATCTTGCGTATGCTGTTTATATTATCATTTTCAAATCAGTCTTCAAATTAAAAACACTTAAAAATCTCTTTTGGGTCGATCTTTAAAACCCACGCTACATAGAATCGTTCAATAAAACCCTTTAACCTATTTTGCTTCCCTGAAAAGGCCTGTCCACATATTCCATTAGCAAGTAAAGTCGGAGTTACTTACCTATTTAAGTGGTACTCTTTTTCTTTTGAAGTCAAACTCGCAATGTTATGCTTAAATATAAAAAAACAGAGCTAAACAATTTCTAATCAGCGATTAGCAGCAAAAATAAAAACCATAAATAGTTAAAATTTTTTTATTAATCTTCAAAAGCTTGTTTAATTTGTTTTTTCATCTTGTTTACTTGTTTACAATTCACTAGTATCTTACACATTATTCTACGTATAAAAAATTTACAAACAATTCACTATTTTAAAAAATGTACAAATAAATAACTACATGGAACACCAATTATTTTAAAGCTCTTGTTGCCGGTATTCATCTTGTTGTGCGTTAAGTTGTTCAGGCAGATGCTGTTGAACACTTGCAGAAACACTCGCACATACCCTTTGATAATCTAAACAACCAAACTGGGCCAAAATGTTTTGTTGACTCATGATGCTGTAATACTCATTCACAAGTGACGGACATGGTGGACATTGACTGATGTGTTGCCTGATCTGTGGTGAACACCGGTTACTCATTTGAACCGCATTCGGCCCTGCATTATGTGCAGCTTCCTTCTTGTCTTTCATCCTACGATTTTGGAACCAGACCTTTATCTTCAAATCTGGCACACCTAGTGCCATGGAGAGTTCAGCCCTTCTTCTCCTATTGATGTATTTATGCTCTCTAAATTCTTGTTCTAACTCGAATAGTTGTTGTGTTGTATAGGCTGTCCTCTTACGTTTTGACTTCGTGTGGCCTTCTTCTTCCCCATCAGTCGATGGTGTCTTCCTTTCATCTGGACTTCGCTCAAGAGTGATGTTTGGAGGTATAACTAGAAGTAAGTGATGTTTTATTGTAATAATTATCTACAGTAAAATTAGATGTTATGTGCTTCATTCAAATTTATATCATCTATTCTACCAAAGATGTACTTACCGTTTTGAATGTTGGTCTGTACTGCTGTTGGATCAGGCGGAAATAGATAAAAAGACTGATTTAATTGATACTTTTGCTGCGGCTGGTAAGATTGTGGCACCATGTAACCATCAAGACGTTTATGGTAATTCTGTGGCATAGACTGTTGATGGTAATCCTCTGGTATACTTATTGTCGATGGTAGTCCTCCACTTCTGCCACTAGATGCGCTGATATATGCTGAGTACTGAGGTTGAATGTTCTGATATTCCGGTGACCCAAGCTGAATATAAGTGTCAGATGATGCGTGGCTCTCGCACTCCGAAGAAACTGGTTCAGTGGCTGTTACCATGGTTTCCAGACTCACGATGGACGGTACCTGAGAAACAAAGGCAAAGGTTATATTTTGATGAAAGTTTTTTTTTTGTTGATCATATTGTGAACGGAAAATTATCATTTCAACCTATCTGTGGACACTAAAAATAAATAACATACTACTCAGGGGTTTAAGTCATAAACTGGTCTACCTTTCGAAATTATTATAATTGAATTATAATTGTGTTTAAAGTTTGGTTAATTAATTATCTTGAGGTGGGTGGTGACGGCATTAGAGTCGTATGAGACTTTAAAAATATCTCATTTAAAATTATTCGATGTTGGTTATTAACATACACAACGAAACGTTGACATAATTCAAAGCAACCTTTGTTAATCCAAAACATCGGTTGTTTTATATATATACGCAAGATTATATATCATTCATTGAAGAAAACCGTGGTTTTGACCGGTTGTCTTACTTTAAGTTTGTACAATTTTAAATGGATACTAACTATACTTATTTCACTTAAGAATTTGTTCTTTTAAATCAAAAGGTTGGGTAGTTAGATTATTCAGCTCACATTCTTGGATTAAACATTCACCCACTTCTTATAAATATGAACATCTGATTATGAAAGCAATAATATTTTAGATTGAATGCAATTAACGCATCCAAAGAAGAATGTTTTTATTTTCCAACTAGAGAGGAGTAAAGACACCCAGTGTCCCTTCGCCCCTCTTTCCATCAATATTAGAGCTGTCGGACATTTCTACGTCTGGTACATTAACGGTATAATAGCACAATCACTGATGCTGCATAGACATCTATGCGGTTATATACCTTCTAGGAGACCTCTCTTACGACGAGAAGCTAAAGCGCCATCTATCGGCATCCTTGACATTATTTTCAATACAACGACTTACTTAAATCAAAACAATCGTTTTCTTAAAGCAAAAATTTAGGTTGTTTTATATTAAAGAAATATTGTTATTATAGGTATGTGTTGTCTTCAAACAAACAAATTATTTTAAGTATGTTATTTTCTTAACATTAGACAACCATTTCTCTGTGTGCAAAAATAACAGCTGGTATAATTTTCTCTGCAGGAAGGGTTGGTTGAAATAATTTTCCTACGCAATAAACTTGTCAGTGTAGATGTCAAAATAATGACAGATTTTTACTTGGCTTTCCAAATAACTAGAATCGAAGGCAAATTACTACGTACACATTGATACACAATAATAAATATAGACAAGAGACAGCCGAGTCTGGTATGATTTCTTGCGTGGAATCTGAATCTGTGGGTAGAAGTTGTGAATTATGTCCTATTATTTTTAGATAATAATAGCAAAAAATAAACAAATTTTATATTGTTTTGCTTTTGACAAAAACTAGAGTCAATTCATAACTTCGGTCTTCTAATACACATTCCACAAAAGAAAATATCGTATAATAATCGGTTGTCATTTGTCCGATTTTTTGTTGTTGATCAGTGGTATATTTAACAAATTAAGTAAGTAATTGAAAATCTGTCGTTTTTTGACGTTTACTATGAAGTTTATTCATTAATTTATTTTGGAGTCAGCGAATGCATACGACAATTATTTCATTTCTTCGTCATGCATGCAAGTATTGTTCCAAATATGAACAAAATCAGTTATAAGCGCAGTCATTAAAATAACAAAAATTGTTTATGAAAAGTGTCTTTTGATGCAGTAGGTATAATAGCAAAATCAAAAAGAATTGCATTCGTATTTTATTCGGTTTACTGAAGCGAGATTCACAATATATTATCAAAGATATATTGCAGATAAAACCAATTCACGCACTTGGTGATTAGTAAATATTAGATCTTAAGCATTCTTCGGGACAAGACAAGCGTTAGCTTTTACCTTCTCGTGTTTACAAACGGTATCGGCCAATAAGAAATAAGTAACCATTACTATGAGTTAAATTAATTAGAAAATATTACCTGCTGCAAATTCGGTGACATCGTCTCCGGTGACTGTTCCAAATTAAGAAGATTCCACTGCGATTGCAGCTCACTAGTGATGACGCACTTGTTGTCTTCAGATTCGAGAGTTTCAACTTTGCAGGTGTTTGTCAGCTCATCTTTCATAGGCAACTGGAGTAGTTTATCCCAGTCGATTTCACAAGCACTTGTTTCATCAATAATTTCTTCAATGGACTTGGATAATCCAGAATCCAAGTCAATTAGCGTCTGGTGTTCGGGAGTTTTGTCCCTCATTTTGTTCTAAGAAAATTATAACTCAAATTAACACAAAACTAAACTTAACCAAAATCTTTTTTTTACTTACTTCTGTAGTATATTTCTATCTTTTTATTAAACTGTTTCGGATAGTGCTCAAAGTACTAATGTCTCCTGTTACCAACATACATATTATATATGTACTAAACTGTTGTCAAAAAGGGCGTAGGTACACGACGGGATATGATTCCTCCTTAATTCCTTTTAAATTAGGTTTTTATTGAGTTCGTATTTATTTTAAATTTCTGCTGCTGGTGTTTGATTTTTGAAGTAAACTCTCTCCAAATATTGGTTGTCTTTTCATACCAGACGTAAACAAACAGTTGACCCTATAGTATTGTTACCCCAGAACTATTGTGAATGTAGTAAACATGTCCAAGTTGACAACAAGTTGACCCTTGTTTGGTATTGAGTTCGTAAACAGTTCGTAAACACAAAGCGCAATGTTAGGCTCCAGATTCTAGGTAAATATATTTTTTTCTTTTTTGCAAATACAATGCCATTTGTTCGGACAAACAATGAAAGTTGTAGTAACAAAATGCTCGTTTTTAACTCAAATAATAAATCGGTAATTTTGCCAAAATTCGAATATTTTCCTCGACAGACAAAGAACAATATTATTTATAATAAAAATAATAAAAAGGGATATGGTTCTTCCTGTCCAAGTGTTATATAATTCTTCAATACCTTCGTTATATAATATTATTTTACACAAAACCTTTTGAATTTTTAAGAATTTTGATATAAACGCACGCAATCATTTTGACCTTGAAGCAAGTTTATATAATTGATATAATTTTTAATAATTTAAAAAAAAAACGTGAAATACTTTTTTCTTGAACTTAAAGAGCCAACAAGGAACATGTAATTCATACTTTATCTTATTTATTTTACGGTTAATTCTCTTAATATTAACAACAATAATATTTTTCAGCTCGGCTTGAGGTATGTAACCCATTAAAATTAAAACAAATATGATTTGTCCCTCTTGCTGAATATTTTTCAGCTATCACAACTTTAAAACACATTTCTCTTTCTAGACTTATGAATATTAACTCAGGAACGTTGACGAGACAGAAAAAAGAACGCAGAACTTCAGCAGCTTGTGAGTGATATAGAAGCCCTCTTCTATAATTTCGTTATAGAACTGTCTGGTTCATACTGCCGAGCAACGAGCGACGGCGACTTTGCAGTTGCAAGTCAAGGAAATACGGAAAATCGTGTCCAATTTATAATTTACTGACGATGCAATATTTAAGGTTATGGATCAAAAAACCGTGGGCGAATACGAATACTCAATTAGTTTCTTTTAGAGCATTCCTATTCTCGACATTTTGCTGAATGAATGTGGTATGAGTATTCGAACAGATTGTGTTCGTTTAAATTCGATATTGTGGAAAGCTCAATGCAATATACTTACCAGTTCTTTATTTCTTACTCAAAGTATATAGATAAAATTATAGGAATTTGCAGGATTTGCTGTATTTTTTTGTTTTAATAAAACTCAAAATGTATTCTAAATTTGTAATTTATTAACTGGATTTTATAGGTTCTATTATTTACAGTAAATATAGGTACACAAAGACACCTAATAACAGTCGGCTTATATTGATTGTGGATTTTAAAAGCAATTATAACTGCTATAGCAGTTGACATGTATAATCCAAAGTGAACATAAATAATACTGTGACAGGTTTGAAGCATGTTTGAAGGCACCTTAGAGAATACTTCTAATCTTTTCAATACCCTTTTAGAGACAGCTTTTTGTCATATTTTGACAGTCTATCCATAATAGGGGTCTTGCATGATTTTACCTAACTTAACAAATAAAATCCTTAGGTGGTAAGAAAACCGTGTGTAAAAATCTTTCCGCTTAATATTGTTGCATTCAATTGTTATTGAACATCAAAGTTTAAACCGCGCCAAAACGCTCCGTGACGTCATAAGATTGGTGAGAAGCTTAGCGAGCCTAGGCCGTAGAGAGCAGCCGAAAAAATAGGACCTACGGGCACGAGAACGGCATCGAATTGAATGTATAGCATCTGGAAGACGTTGTGTGCGTTCTGATAACGAATAAGTATAGTTGGGTCATGGAATCTTTGCGTGTTGTCAAAAGTGACAGTCGACTAAGAAGACGTACGTCCAACGTTAATGTCAATCTTTTCACCTGTTATAGAAAGAGTGAAGGCATGACAATCGCATCGTAACTAGCTCATGTCACGTGGCCTTCGACCAGGCATGCTACGTCACACCAATCACAGCGCGTTCATATTTAAAGGGACAAGACCGATTTTAATATTATTAATTGCGTAATAACAGATTTTTTTCTTTAAAAAAAACGTTTGCGGACGGTTCTGGTATACGTTTGGCACTAAGAGACCGTATTAATTTTTAATTTTGAGACTTAGTGCAAGACCCCTATTATGCAGGAATATAAATGACAACAATATTTAACTAAAATGGTAAATGAAAAAATTCTTAATAAATATTTTATAATTGAAAGTAACTTCCAACAGTTTCTCCCACTTCTATGTCCTCAAACCTTTCTTTAAGAGGGTAAAAGTAATACTCAGTAAAAAGTTTCATATGGACCTATTTGTTTTTCAATTCCTAAAAAAGTTGCAGTTATTTGAAACATTAACAAAACTTTCTAAAAATATACCGGAAAGAGTGTGATATCCTATATAATCTAACTGAACCGTATACAGGGTGAGTCACTAGAGTCGAAGTGGCCGTTACTGCATATAACTGAAGATATAGAAAAAAGTTATACAAAAGTTGTAAGAATTATAATGTTTTTTTTACATAGAATCATATCATATTATGCATACTAAGTAAGTTGTCTTTCCAACTGTATCAAGTTGTGCCTGTGTAAAGTAAATAGTTTCTAAGATGTTCAATTGTTAGTCCAAAAATGGCAACTACAGATCTGTCTAAAAAACCAAGTTAAAACAAAATGTTTGCTTCTATAAATAAAACTAACGCTTTTCAGTATTGGATAAGATTCTATTACTCTGTTACATATGCATGTTGCCGACGTTTCGCTGGTTGCTCTCCAGCTTCTTCAACGTCGGCAACATGCACATGTAACAGAGTAATAGAATCTTATCCAAGACTGAAAAGCGTTAGTTTTATTTATAGAAGCACACACAGTCGCTAACCAATAATTTCTAAAATGTTTCCTGATTATCTTACAACTTTGTCAGACAATTACCAAAACCAGCGGGTAGATGCTGATGCTGAAATAAATTGAATACGCTATACAGGGTTTAACATTTTCAAATTAATGAAAACGATCCCAATTTGGAATTGTCTCTCTAAAAAAGTAACCTGTTTTGAACCAATTAACAATGACAGTAAGTAGATATGTCTGTTTTGTGTTCTGAATGCAAATCCGTTCTCAAACGTTGAAATCTCTAGAAAAAGTCATTTAAAACATTAAAAAATTACTGCAGGAAACGATCATCCTGTATGGAAACAAATTTTGTCTGCTATTGCTATTTTTTACTTTATCATACGTAGTATGATAAAGTATTGTAATCGTGCCGAACTTGAGATTTCAGCGGAAATATGTCCTTTTGGGTCCCTGAACATTTTTGACCAAGGTACCAGAAATTTTGTATAATTTATGTCTATTACATTTTTTTGGTAAAATTAATAGTTTAGCTGCATGAACAAATTATATTTGATTGAGATCGGTCGTGTCTGCATTAATACAAAACTGGTTACCCAGAATTTGACAGATATTTTCATTCTAATGACTAGGTAGTGTTAAACGCTGACGTTTTGAGATAACCTACTGTCAATAGAATCAAAATATCTGTCAAATCCTGGCTAACTAGTTTTATTTTAATGTAGATACGACCGATATCAATGAAATAGAATCTCATGCAGCTAAACTATTAATTCTATATATTGTATGATAAAGTCATGTGCCTGGCCACATCAGATGTTTACACAATAGAATAACTCAGAAACTATTATCTTTACATGGGTACAAGCTGACAATTGGAAAGATAACTTATTTTTAAAATTATATTTCGTTTCACTACCTTATGTTTTTTTTTCGTACAACTAAATGCCCCATTTATCTATCCAAAACTGTATAATAACTAAATAGCTAAACAAAATAAGAAGAACAAGACAGATTGAATAGGGTATAAGTAAAGCCTCTTCAAACTACTGTCAAAGGGCTTGAAAATATATAAATTGTTTGGGTATGTTATTGCCTTCAAAAAAATCAATTAATATATCTCGACAAAAATAATAAAGATAATTAGAAAACAACCTGAGGAAGTTTCTATTAGGTTTTCAGTTTTTAGGTCTATCAGGTTTACTATCCATATGTTGACACTTCTTGCGTATGATCCAATGGTGCAAGTCACATCTTGTTGACCTAAAGCAAAACTGTCTACGTGAGATATGTCAAGAACCCGAACAGAACTAAGTAGGGGCTCATTATAAAATCACACCTGTGTCATTTAGAACTGTTTTCAATAGATTTTTGGGATAGCTAATCAAATAAAAAAACATGAAACAGCCTAACATTTTGAAGAACATAATAAATTTGCTTAAATAACTTCCAAGTTGCAACTTAAAAACACCCTGTATACGTAAAAAGAGAAAACAGAGACACGTGTGGTTACAGCCTCCGAAAAACAAGGACAGACAACTCCAGCTCTTGTTTCGGTAAATTATAGGTCCTTACATTTACATTAATTATACCTTCAAACTGGATAATTTTCAACGAAGTACAGAATTACTGAATTAAGGCTACAATGCTCTGGAGGGACGCAAAGGGGAAACGGTTTAAATTACGCTCGCCAAAAATAGGCTGAACAGTTAAAAGGGGTTACATAAGGGGACACTGAGGGCACTGCAACCACAATTCCGAGCATGGGTGGTGTTAAATGGCGGATGAATTGGCCAGAGTAGACTGAACCTGAATGAGACTGTATGCAAATGTTCGTCGGTATATTTTATGGTGAGTTTAAGCACCGCTCTCACAGCGAGTCCAGTATTGTCAACGTAATTTTGTCAGAAGTAATTTTGACCATATTGCATCCATAGTGAGTTTAATTTTGTATCAATTCTTACATACTACACATCAAATTATAGATGACTGCACTGATGTCCCATAAAAAATGGCAAATTGTTAGTAAGTAATTATTGACAGCTTTGCAGCTTTACTCAAAAAGGAAACAACAACATCAAAATTATAAAAGTGGGATCACCACAACATATAGTAAAGCTTTATGGATAAATTGATATATGACATGAGAGAATTGTTATTGCTTTCTCGTAATTGTAGTCGTTTCTAACGGAACGTACGGTATGCTTGAAAGGACTGCCAGTTTTAGTAAATGTTGACGCTACATTTGCCTGAAGGAACACTTAAAATCTCATATTTACCTACTCTAATTACCAAATGCGTAAATTGGTTTTTGGGCTATCTTTAATGACATTTTGACAGTCTAGCTTTGGTAAATTCCCCAAACCGGATATTTTTTTCTATGAATCGTATGACTAAACAAATAATTATTGAGAAACTTCAAACAACATTTAATAAATAACACTTAAAACCAACGGAAAACTTTCTTATAATCTATATTGTCACATTTAAAATTGACAAAATGTATATCGACAACTCATGACACAATTTCACAATTCACAAACTCATTTTTCAAATATTTAACCACCAAAATAACAAATCCGCGAAGTGTATGCGGTGAAAATAATTTATAAACTAAATTAACATTCAGACTAACACTATATATGTAGATTGTAGATAATTGGAAGAGTAAATTTGTAGTTTAATTATCTATAATTATACATCGCTCTATTTAATATCCTTGATATCACAAGCCGACCAAATTTTTAAGCAATTATACAACAATAATAAAAATGTATATGTCACTGCTAATACCAGAAGTTACGTTAATTTTAACATTGTCTAGCCAATCTCAAACAGTATTTTCAATTACAGTTGATAATTCAAGATGTTGTTCACGCTATAATAATAATAATTTAGCAAACTCATATTATCAAAGCTTCAATTTGAGTGACGCAGACAAAAAATCTTAAATAATTAAGGTGATAGAAGGGCTTTTAATCATATGTGAGTATAGGTAATATTTATCGAATATAGAATAAATATGATCAGAATTCTTTAATAAATTTTCTTTTAGCACATTTTTACTTCTAGTTTTTGATTTGTTTACGATATTGTACTATCTATGTACCCACCCTATAATGATAGCATGACCTATATCTTGCTATATCTTGCATTTCTAGCTTTGTTTGTGTTTACCTTATACTGGTAAACAAATTAATTTTTCTCATATTGCCATTAAATTCCATGATAAGAACAGAGCTCCTAATTTTTCAGTTTGAGTTTCAGCATGAAATTTGTGACTTCGTTGTTGTGAATTTGTTTCCACGCAACATTACACATTAATTGAAATAAGAAAAAATAAGAAAAGCATTTTTTTCGTAAAATGAGATTTGAGATTTGAACTCAAAATTCTGATTTTCGACCAGAAAATTTAAAGTTAAAGTGAGTAGGTTATATCATTTGATTGGTTTTGACGTAAAATAGCAGTAGAAATTTTATAGCATCGTATACAAGTGATTGGTTTTTTGTTCAGAATAAATCTTTTTTTTTTTTATTGTTTTATCTTTTTTTTATTGTTTTTACTCAAACAGTAGTAGAATTTGAGATTTGTAACAAAAAAATTACATAGCCACAAAGAATCTAATTGCGTAGTTGAATTATCTTTAAATATTAAAACCACTCCCACTTTCGACTTTCTATTATGATGATTCACATTAGTCACAATTAGCTGTAAATTAATTTTAGACAAATGTTACTATATCAAACAAACTCCCTTAATTTTTCATGTTAAACTGGCATTTTAAAAAGACTCCCAATTTTTCTCAAGATAGTACATCATAATTATGCGAACTGTCATAATTTTGGTTCATAAAAAATGAGTTTAATTCCCAAACAGTTTGCTGTAGGTTTTCATCATCTTACGATATTAGTTGAGGGACACCTTGTATAATTAATTTGCAATTAGTCATTTATGACGACACATACGGTATATTTGAGAATACCAGAACTTTTAGTAAAAGTTGACGCCTGTCTTGCCCGGAGGCATACTTAAAATCTAGTATTTACCCTAATTACCAAATACGTAAATTGGTTTCTGTGCTATCTTTAATGACATTTTGAGCGTCTAGCCTAAATAAAAATCCCCAAACCGAATATTTTTCTATGAACCGTATCATTACACAAAACAAATAAAATGAACACGATTCTAACAAGTAATCACAAGTTGAACACATTCCAACAGCACATTGCAAATCTAGGATCACGTTTATAATCCACGAAGTATTTTTTTAATCCAATGATGTCGTATGTTAAATCCAAAAAAGTGCATCCACTATTTCAATATTCCACATCTCACTAATTCACTCTTGAGTAATATAACCAACGAACTAACAAATCCTCGAAGTATATGCAGTGAAAATAAATTACAAACTGAATTAACATTAAAACTGGTGCTATTTATATAATTGGAAGAGTAAATTTGTTGTTTAAGTATATAATTATACATCACTTTATTTAATACCCTTGATACTACATACCCACTAAATTTTCAAGTAATTATTTAACAATAATAAAGTGTTATTTATATATCATTTGACAAAAAAATATATACGTTTTAATTACCGTAATAACTGTGAAGTAAATCAGTCAACTATCATTTAGCTATTGGTCCTAGTTAAGAATTAAGAATTTAGCCAACTTATAATAGTTCGGTGGCATTTTGCTTTAATTCCAATAACTTAACGGAATTAAGTTTAATTCTTAAGATTTATTCTTCATAGATTCTCAGATGTTAATCAGAAGATTAATAAGTGTTTTTGTATTGACACATTAAGTTTTTTTTCGTAAATTAGGAAGAGAAATTCGACTTCGACATATTTTAAGTTGTCCATAATATTGACGCGCTGTGTAGATGGGCGTGGTCTAATACAACTTTTATGACGTCACTACAGAGTCACCTCCCACCTTTGCACGTAATCCTCATTATAAATATATATACAGACTACACATTATTAGCTTGACCAAACTGTTTATCCAGAACGTTTAGGTATCATTCAAATTTCAAGCAAACGTCTACGTGCAAATCAAAAGTGGCAACTAATCAGCTAAAATTTAAAGACAATTAAAACCCAATTACATGTTGGAAAGCTAGGTAGACTTGCTTAAGACATAAACACAGAGTTGGCTGTTATTTGTCTATTCAAAGTGTCCAAAGGTAGGTCAGGATCATAATTTTCATCAACCATCCTCAGACTTCTCCAGAAAACTTGCGATTAAAGTATAACATTTTGCGTTTTGTTCCTTAGTTATCATCCACCATGAGTTTGGAAACCATGGCAACTCCTATTGAGCGAGTTTCTTCGGAGAGCGAGAGCCATGAATCATCAGAGACCTATATTCAACTTGGTGCTCCGGAGTATCAGAATATTCAAACCCAGTACTCGATATATCCTACAGCACCTGGTGGCAGGTGTGGAGAACTACCATCGACAATAAGTGTACCGCAGGATTACCACCAACCGTCAACGCCACAGAATTACCATCAACGACTTGATGGTTACATGGTTCCTCAATCTTACCAGGCACAGCAACCGTACCAACTGAATCAGTCTTTCTACCTATTTCCTCCGAATCCAACAACGTCACAGGCCAACATCCAAAACAGTAAGTGAATTCTGAATATACTTTATCGTCAATATCTGCTCTAAAATCTCATATAATAAGTTTTTCCATTGTCTAGTTACTTTTATGTTTTACTTTTAACATATAGTAGTATTACTCTCATTAAAGAGGACTTTAGTATTGATCTCGTGTACAGGGTGATACAAAATGACTTTGGCAAACATTGCAAACATGTTGTGGGTGTAATTTTGATAAAAAAATTGTTATTTAAACGTTGCTTCCTCTTAGAAGTTTTTTCTTGATATATTAAATATGTATTCATTAAAACAATGTTATATATTCATGAAAATAAGACTGGAATCCCGAAACACATACAGAATCGGTGTAAAGTCACGCTATTTAATTTTATCTTCAAAGAAAGTTGGCATAGGTAACCACCTTTCTTAGCTTTCAAGAAACTGAC
Source organism: Aphodius sticticus (assembly GCA_963966075.1). Classification (NCBI taxonomy): domain Eukaryota; kingdom Metazoa; phylum Arthropoda; class Insecta; order Coleoptera; family Scarabaeidae; genus Aphodius; species Aphodius sticticus. Next base: position 14,410,265 of record OZ014513.1, read on the forward strand.
ATTTCCATGTTGATTGTTACTAAAAACTCAAGAAGTAGCAATTTGTTACCGAATTTTCATTATAATACTTCTTCACGAAAACTGAATGATGACGGATTATGATAATTATAATGATGAGGGAGTTACTATAGCCTACATTTGTTTTCACTTTGAGCGCTATCTTTTGGATTTTGGCATTAATTTTTTGCACATTTTAACCTCCACTATTGTTTGACGAATCATGTTTTAATTCGTTTTGAGGTGACAGCTTAGTTTAGTAATATTGCATAGGTATGTTAATATTGTATATGTTAAAGATATGAATCATTACATTTTAATATAGGCTAGAAAGATATTATAAACACTCCTTTTAATGGTTCAATAAAACCTAAACTAGATATTTAAATGAAATTAATGACCAGTAATGTTGCCCTTGCGCATTTCTTAGGAAGTTGTCATTACAGTCAAACAATTGGAAGCAATTGGTTCATAATTTAGGTCCAATTAAAAAACAGCGATTCCTCAAATCGAAAAGCCAACCATCACGTATGAATGTTAGAATCAAGAAGAACAAACAAAATTCCAGTAACTAAATCCATGGCATCTATAAACAAGTAAGAAAAAATCTGATGAGGCCAGGCACATGACTTTATCATACTATATATAAAATTAGAAGTTTAGCTGCACGACATTCTATTTGATCGAGATCGGGTGTGTCTGCCTTAAAATAAAACTAGTTAACCAGGATTTGACAGATGTTTCGATTCTATTGACAGTAGGTATTGTCAAAACACCAGCGTTTGACACTACCCACTGTCATTAGAATGAAAATATCTGTCAAATCCTGGCTAACTAGTTTTATATTGATGCAAACACGACCGATCTCGATCAAATAGAATTTGCTCATGCAGCTAAATTATTAGTTTTACAAAAAAATTTCATAGACATAAATTATTCAGAATTTCAAAATTACAGGAATGGCGGCTCATTTGCAAAATCGTTAAAAATGCTAAGATTTAACATCCAGTTCCTTTGGACCCTTTTGAACAAAATGGTTTTCAGCTCTAAGTTTGGTTATGAAACTTCTAAATATGAAGTTTCGGTATCGGGCCCGAATCGTCGCCACAAAGAGCGGTATAGTCTCTCCGCAAGTCCTAAAGTTATTTCATAACCAATTATGCTATTATAAAAACTGCCGAGTAATGTTACAAATGCCTAATTATGTCTGTTGTTAACGAAATCTCTTTTGTATCTTAGTTTAGATAAACGAGTTGACGTATTTTTGTGTCAAAATTCCGGCATGTTATTATAAAAACTCTATAAATGAAATAAGAACGTTAGACAAGAACGGTTCATGTTGTGTGTGTGTGTTTAAATAACGGAATACTTACGGTACGACCACTGAATATTTTGTCCAACATGATTCACATTGACTGTACAAAATATATTTGCTGTAGTCCTATATCAATTTAATATGTCATTTAAAGCAGTTTAACATATCTTTTTATCATTTTAATATTAATATTAAGCTGCAAAAAAAAACCATACATCTATAAAAGCTGAATGATTGTCAATTCTATAGCTAATTCTCAAAATAATCAATTTTTTTCGTGTTTACAGCTATCCCTCCCAACATCAAACTTGAACCAAGACCAGACGAAAGGAAGACACCATCGACTGACGGAGAGGAACAAATCCACAAGAAGTCAAAACGAAAGCGGACTGCTTACACGACACATCAACTTTTTGAACTCGAACAGGAATTCAGAGAACACAAGTACATCAACAGGAGAAGAAGAGCTGAACTTTCCATGGCGTTGGGCGTTCCAGATCTGAAGATAAAGGTCTGGTTCCAAAACCGTAGGATGAAAGACAAGAAGGAGGCTGCGCATAATAGTGGAAAAAATGCGATTCGAATGAGTAACCAGTGTTCACCACAGCAGATGACTCAATGCCCACCAATGAATGCGAATGAATATTATAGCATAATGGGTAATCCGAATATCATGGCCCAGTTGAATAGTTTGGATTATCAACGGGTTTGTGCGGGAAGTTCTAGTCCGAGTGTGCAACAGCATCCGCCGACTCATGTTAATACCATGGCAACGAGTGAGTTGCAACAAGAATATCACCAACAGCAGCTTTAGAATTATTGGTTGTACAGAATTATTTATTTTGTAATTATTGTTTTTAAAATAATATGTGTATATATTACAGAATACCTTTTAATAAATTTTTAATAAATAAAGCATCATAGTTTTTTTATGATTTAACAGCTAGGAGAAATGAGACTCAGGTAAAAGACTAAATAACACAACCGTCTTAAAAGACCCTCCTGTTCTTTGTCTGATTGTTTACAACTAAAAATGGACTGATCAATTGACAAACAAAGAACAAAGGCTAAATATTTCTGAAGTTACTTTTTAATGAGATTATTTTGCGTCGGCCTATTTTCGCAAGGACAGGTTTTACACACAGGCATTTTATTTAACTAAATATTTACATATACATATATGTAATTACTTTAAAACAGTTTTGTCAAACTGTGCCAAACTGTGTCTAACTATAGAAAATACTTGAAAAGTACTTTAATTAAACTGTTAAACAAAAAAAAATCCTTTGACTTCAGATAAATAAAATAATATTTTATCACAAGAAAATATTTTCAGCTCACTGTTTTGCAGCTAAATACAATTTTAAGTTAAGCCGAGTAAAAAATGTCACCGATGTTCTCCGTAGGTGCATATTAGTGTGCACGCTTTTATGCTATAAACTTTTCTTTCGATATTGTTAGTCATATGTATTAAAAACCAATGATATTTATATTACGAAATTTTTCAAATTTCGTGTTAAGAAAATTACCTACAAAAGTTTGTACTTTTTTTACCCATTCCTTCCATTTTTTATTTATCTGAACAGAATTTATATGTGAGTTCATGAGTTTGGCACCACTTCATTAAAATATGCGTTTTAAAAGATACTTTGACCTTTTCACGTGGTAAAAAATCAACATTTTAAAATTTACTTAAAATACATTTTGAATAGGAATTAATTATAAAGAATTTAGTTTAAAATTAGATAAAATATCCATTTGATTATTTGGTGGTTCATAAAAAAATATATTAAATAACATATCAAAAAATGCATCAAAAACACATATAATGTATTTCTAAAGATTAAAAAATGATCTAAAAATATTGACGTCTGTTCGACTTATCGTGTAGAGCTTGCAGAAAAACACAGTTTTAAGTAAAGCATGTATAGTGGTTTCAAGAAAAATCGTATAATATTCGAGTAAACTTGTGAATTAATTAATTAATTCTACTGAATTAGTAATTAATGCTTACAAATATACTTTCGATTATTTCGAAGTTCGCACACAAAAATATACGTTTGTAGGAAATTTTGTGTTTACTTGCAAAATTGCTTGAACAATAAGTACTAATAGTAACTAATAAAAGTAACTAATAGTAACAACTGTAACTACACCAAGGTTGATCGCTATTTTATTCTGGATCTGCTTTTTACTATACAGAGTGTCCATTTTTTTTGTAAATGTTCATGGGTTCTTGTTTATTTGAAAAGATCATAAAATAGTTTAATTAAAACATTTTCGTTTGTTTCACTACGATAAATTCACATACCACAGTTATTAATTCGATAAAAAAGATAATCAATTAAATTTTGATTCCAGATGTGAGAACATTTGCAATTACTTATTTTTACTTTATCATACTTAGTATTAAGTATTGTAATCGTGCGGAAAATCGAACTGCATTAAAACTAGTTAGTTTCTAATGGCAGTAGGTAGTGTCAAACGCTAATGTTTTGACAATACCTAAACTGTCAATATAATCAACATATCTGTCTAGTTCTACTAGTTTCATTTTAATGCAGACATGGACGATCTCGATCAAATAGAATCTAATGCAGCTAAACTATTAATTTTAAATATAGTATGATAAAGTTATGTGCCTGGCCACATCAGATTTTTTTTGAATGCAATATAATCTAACCTGTGTTTGGCGTACATACCTGAGATCTAGACATAAAAGTTAATGGATTTTTTTTGTTGATTAAGGTAATAACTCTGATATGTTAATTTATTATGTTAAAACAAAATAAAGACTTTTTATATTATTAAACTTATTCTCCATGTTGAGCCCTTGGGACACTGGAGAATACATACTAGTATTGATCCATCTCAAATTTCACAAAAATTAAATATGGATATAAAACAACCAAGTTTGGTAAATAAATTGGTAATACAGATAGAAATAAAAGCACCCATTTTACATACATAATAAACATTTATTTTGGCTTTATGATTATATTATTTTGCATATAAATATCTAAACATTATAATACTGCTATCAAATATTTCTAATATAATGAAGTAATGTTAAAAAGACACATGGAGAAAGCATACCTAAAGGAAATCAAAGTAATGTAAAGCAGAATTAAAAGCTTTGTGCATAAAACAAAATCGACCACACTATTGACACAATTAACTATTGACCATAGCCAAACGACTGCAACAAACTTTGCGTTTCAAACTGAAGTTGTGTTGGTCCAGCATCAGCAGGCATCATTGGCCACTGTTGTCCATTACACAGTTGATCTTGACCCATCTCCAAAGACATCCTCGATACTGGAATTGGTCCTTCTTTTTTCTGTTTCATTCTCCGATTTTGAAACCACACGTTGAGCTTCTTTACTGGCACCCCAAGGTTACAGGACAATTGTGCTTTCCTGATCTTGCTGAGGTAGGTACTTTCTTGAAATTCCCTTTCCAGCATCAGAATCTGGTAACTTGTATAAGATGTCCTCTTCCTCTTTTTCTTTGGTAAGTTCAGATCACTTTGCGAGGTCACTTCATGGTCATCTGTTGTTGAGTGAGCTGGCACATTTTCGACTGCTTCTGGTATAGAGAATTGTTGGGCATCTGTAAATAAGAAAAGTAATGATTAGGTATAATTTTACAAATGTATTAGTTACAAATTTAGGTACAATAGGCAATAATTTAATAAAAATTGTTTATTTAAATGATCTTACCACCATTCGTATTCAGAGTTTGATCAATTGTGTTTACATAATCCAAAAAAAACGTCTGATTATTTTGGTTATTACATATCAATTCAGACTCTGATTTCAACTTGGTATATTCGTCCAAGCATTCGAAATCAAAATCAATGTTTGCAGAATTATCGAAGGTGTTCATCTTGTTACAGTTGAGACTTTCTACCATGTATGGAGTTGTTAATTGGTGAGTTTGTCAACTGACACTGGTTAGTATGTTGACGTTTACTGTAGACTATATACCAAATGCATCATTGTAAATATTGCCCATTAAAGAGTTTTAAATTGTGTTTCGCCCTTTTTAGAATCAGGTAAATAGTTTGAAAATACTTCATAATTGGAAAGTATTTTTGTTGATTTTGTTTAATGGATATTTTAGTAGGTGATTAGTAATCCCGGTCATTTTAATTTTCAACATTGTAGATGTAATTTTATTTTCTTCGTGATTTGTATTATTTTCTGGTAGCGACCAAACAATAGCAGTAACACTAAGTTTCAAAGAGATTTTTCTTATCATAACATAATATGAGAAATTGATAGAAGCAATTTCGTTCCAAAAAAATTTGCGAGACTACCTTAAGAGGTCTATCTTTAAAAAACAACACATTTACTAGGCACAGCGAATCCTACAATCTATAATTTTTATTATAATAAATTTTCCAAAAAAGCTTTTGCCTGTAACGTTTGAGTAATTCATTAAAACACAAAAATTGCAAAAGAAAACAAAATTCAGCCAAAATAGTCCAAAATTATTTAAATACTATAATGATAGTCCGTGGATTTTGAAAAATAGGATTCTGACGAAATAATTGCCTGATTATTTAAATGTTTGCCATCTACTAGAAAAAACAAGTTATTGCTGTTTTTCTGACTCACATGGTACTAGCAATAATACATTATAAAATGCAGTGTCATAATTTGTTGTTAATAATAATGTTTACGACAAAAACAAAAGATGAAGTAATAGAATTTGATTCTGAGCATCAAATTCAGGTTTAAGTAACTTTTCTTCATGACATTTTATATTTAATTGTAAAAAAACTGACACTTTACTGTTGAGCAAATTTAACAATTTTATGTTTAGCAACGTATACGTTAAACCATTATTCTAAATCTAAATTCTAAACTATGGTTATGGCATTTTAGAACATCTATAAAACTTTTTATAAACATGGTCGCTTCTCAAGAAACGAATATGTTGGTCTATTATAGGTATAGTTAGGTGCATCCGTGGACACTGTATACAAATCTTATTTTAGCACATTTAAATTTAAACCAAATTATCATAAAAACAGTAAATAATCCTTATTTTAAATTATTTTGTAGTTATTCTTCCTAAAAATAGATGGCATGAGAGGTTATTTCATGTAGGGAACACATGGGTCCAGAGCGTTTAAATATTACCAACAAAAAACTAGTTCTATAAGTTATATCCGAAATTTAGTGCGATCGCCATTCAGTCGCATGCATTTTCCCCACTACACAATACAAAGACTCAGTCAAAAAGTATACTGAGCTGTGTTAAAAGTAATTATTCACTAAAATATTTTGCTATGCAAGCTGTGATTTCGTTAAATTTGTGAGTAAATATAACCGAGATACTTACTCCGACAAAAGAAGTTTAAATACGAATTATTAGCAGAATTTCGAGGAAAATCATGGAAAGTAAAATCGTATTTCCAGATGTTTTATCAACCGACGACATTGATTTACTAATTGGTTCTTGTATGCGACCTACAACGATTGAATATGGCCACATGGAGATGAAAAATGAAAAGAATGTTGTGTTGGATTGCCACATGGATTACAGTATAACTGCACTGGCAACGAATGTATATGAAAGAGAAGATATCAACGGTAAGAACTAAAACACTATTTCAATAGTTAATTAGATTTTAAGTTTCCGTTTTGTGTGTTTTAGTAGGTATCAAATCTGAGGACGCAATACCTTTTGTCGAAAGTACGGTGGATTTCGATAGCAATGGTAGTTTTAGAAATGGTAAGTTATTTTATTAAAATTTAATATAATCATGGTGTAAATACACTTATAACATTTTAAAAATCTACCTATTTGAAACTAGTACACTAAACAATTTTGGTTCTCCATATGTTAATTATAAATTGACAGATTTTATTCAAATTTTAAGGGATATTTGCTTGTAAAGCATGTAAGTTCAAAGTCACTTCTCGTACAGAAATAATACTTTTTTCTCCCTGAATAATTTTGGTTACGTGAATTATTGTTCTGCCATTTCTTACTGTTTTCTTACGTTTAAAGGTGGTAACTAGAGCACACCACCACAATAAATTTTTAATGTTTTAAATAAATATTTCTTAGCACGTGCTACATTTTATCTTTCATCTTTAGGATGTCAAGATTCTGCTCATGCAATAACCTTCTCAGAAGAAAAGGCTCATTTTCCTAGAAATTCTGGAGATCGTTACATAAATGGTATGTATTATACGGAGTCCTTAAGTATGTATAGAATTTATTGCTATTTTTATTTCATGTCTACTAATGTCCATATTGAGACTTGGTTATGTCAGAGTGTCTCCGGAACTATTCCATTAGAAATTTCGATTCAAACATTTAAATTTAAACCACTGAATTTTACAAATGTATTCACTGTTCCACTGTTTTTATCATAAATAACTTGGAGGAATGAATCACAAATTTTCCCACATTAAAATAATAATAATAATAGTTTTTAGACAAACTTTACACTTTACACTTCTGTAACCATGGGCGCCGTTACAAAATGTTCCAGGGGTGGGGCAAATTGTTTTGTTAGTGTTAAAGCGTGACGTAGTGTAAATGACTATGCCATTATTAGTTTTGCAGTGTTTTCGTCTTGTGTTATTTGTTGAAAATGACATTGATAATTAGAGACCTTATTTTTATTTTTTAGTTAGTTTTCTAAAATGAGACACAACAAACCCTAAAATAAAAGTACAAGAAAACACAGCCCATATTATTTGTTAAAGTTAAATTGCATTCAGCCTGCAAAATTTCCGTTGCTTTTATGGTTGTGTCATTTTTTATTCATTATTTTATGTTATTAGCAGCGGTTGTGACTCCTGTATGCGCTACGTCTTACCTATAGCATTGGTTTTAAGTGAATTGCAAGACAATTTGCTGCCTTTCTATCGTTTATTAATGTGTAATTAACAATTTTTATTAAGAATTGTTTGTAATTATATATTTTATCTACGACTCACATATAATAAGTTCATTGCATACGTATCTATGACTATATAATCCCCATCATCATACGCGCCAATGATTACAATGACACTAACGTTGTCTAATAATGACAATTCGTTCAAATAATGACTTCATTATTTGAAGGAACTGTCATCATTATACGATGTACTGTCAAAGTTAGTCTAAACCTACGTGGATGACAGTTATTTGACATTTCGCCTCGCCACCATTAACAAATACATTTAAAAGATTTGATATAAAATGGAATTTATGGGCTGTAGATAAAACGTCGTATTCGACGCGCACACAACTGATATAAATCGGACGTTTATACGCTCGCCTACGGCTCGCGTATAAACTTCATGCTCGCAATTTTTATCCTTAGGTATGTGCTCGTCAAATAATATACTATTTTCAGTATCATTGAACTTTTATCCTAGAATTTAAGATTTGGTGTGATTGCCAACCAATATTGTAGAATTATTATTACTTATTAATATGCTGGGGTAAGTATTGTTAATTTCCTATACAAATTTCCAGTTCGTGTTCATCGAGCAAGGCCTAATGTATAAAGAACAATTGTCGACTTTTAATAAACACGGTTATAGACTTTTCAAGGGTGTCCATTTTGTCTGCATTTTCGGTTTTAAACATTATCTCTCAATAACACGAGTGGTTGGCAACTAATATTGTCTTTCTGCTGCTTTCGATGAACACGAGACAACAATTGTTATAGCAAATTAATAAACGATTCGAAGGTTGGAATTCACTCAGTTGTAGAGAATAGAGAATGATTAAAACCAAAAATACAGACACAAAATAAACACAATTGATAATTTAATTCTATAATCGTGTCAATCGAGCATCCGATATAAAGTCTTAATAACAATTTGGTAAACAATAAAAGGGCAACAAATTACAATATTAATTTAAAATTTAACCGTATTAACGGGCAACAATGACTAAATATAAAAAAAATTTGATAGATTTGAAAATTATGTGAATAACGATAATCGAAACGAAATACAAAATTGTTATTATTATTATTATACGTAAACACTTGAAAGCCGACAATATTAAGTCAAGTAATTAATAACAATTGTTGTTATATGTATAAGCTGTATAAGAAATCAGTATACAGACCATTACTATGGTCTACTGACGAATTTTTAAAGAGATACGGAATATTGAACCAATTTTACAAACAGCATAGGAAAAATGGTGTCATGTATCATAGGATGGCACATTTAAAACCAAATAACTTTTATCTGACTTTTTTATTATTTAACGTCTTTGGAAGGCGTCAATGAGAACCATTTTGTGATTTTGGCACCAATTCTGGGCAATTTGTGTTATCTATAATTCGTTTTATAAACGTTAAACAAATAAAGTTTCACATACAAACTATTTGGTTTTGAAATATGTAGCTATAATATGAGGCCCCCGCCCACCACCCCTGCCCTTATGTAACGGCGCCCCTGTCTGTAACCATCAGTGTAAAGTTTAGCAACTTCGCCATATTTGTTGAGAGTCCAATCAGCCTGCTAGTATTAATACCTTAATTTGTCCACAGATATTTACAAGAACTACACATCATCCACACAGCCACACTTGGAGAACAAATCTCAGCGAATAAAGCAAGAGCTGCCGTCTCAAAGTAAACAACCGATGAGAAAGAAACCACGAAGATTTAGAACCGCGTTCACAACACACCAAATGATGACGTTGGAACGTGAATATCAGTCTAGCCAATACTTAGGCAAAGTGAGAAGAGCCGAACTAGCCATCGACATCGGTCTAAATGAACAAACCATCAAAACATGGTTCCAAAATCGACGAATGAAGACAAAACGCGAAGGTAAAGAACAAAAATCGCCGAAGCATAAACCAACAAGCGATGATTCAAATTGTCTATCTATTAAACCTCATTCAAATTGGCTATCTATTAAATCTGATACGAATTGTCCATCTATGAAGCCTTACGGCGATTTTCTATGGTCAATATATCCAAATAACTGTGCCATGCAGATGCAACAGGAGTACCAACAATACCATCACGGTATGGCAGATGTCAAACAAACTGTACCCCGATGGTAACTCGATTAATATAGATTACTTATAGATAGAATTGAATTTGCTATTAAATATACCAGTGATTTGTACCAAAATATTTTATTGTTTATGTTTTGTGTTTTCTTTATAGTTATAGGAAATCTTTTATTATTGTTCAAAACATGATTTTCATATTTTATAGTTTGATTATTTGATCAAAAAAATATTATTATTCTTAATATTATGTATGTATGTAGATTTATGTAGGTGTGTACCACCACATATATTACGCCTGTCCTTAGATCTGCACATACGGATTTTCAACCGTTTTGAAAATCGGGTACAAAAAACATCGCGGTTGCCCGCAACCGCATTATTTCTTATATATTAAGCGGCAAAAAAACTCGCAAAGCGGTTAAAACCCTGGTCGTGCGTAAGGTTCCTTAAAGTGTTTCTTACTACACTGTGATTCTACACACCCTGTATATTTCAATTGTATGTAATTTTTGTGTTTCGTGGTTTGTGTGGTGTGTGGTTAGATATTTCCAATTGATAATTTAATTATCAAAACTTTAAAGGTAAATAAATGAATGTTTTAGAATAAGTTTTATATTTGTGCAAAATACGATAAATATTACAAAAGTGTATTTTATAAGACGGATGAAATAAAAATAAACCAATTAAAAATATTTGTTTTATATTTATATTTACTTTACTTTGCACTATATTTTAAAGGAAACAAAATTTCCGGAAACGTGTGTAGAAATTGAAGTAGGTAAGTTAAAAAGAAAAGGAAGACAAAAGCTAGGTAAGTTTTGACACAAACTTATTTTTATTTAACGTTGCTGGAAAATAAAGTAAACCTTTTCTTAAATTAGTTTCAAATAAAATAAGTTTTAGATGAAGACTATTTGGTTAAAAAAATATATCATGTGAATATGTGATACCTCACATGACATACTTTCTCTATGCTGATTTGTCTTTCCTCTTACTTAGCTTCCAAACGACGCATTTGCTAAAATTCTGTTTCTTCTCAAATTGTCCTATGTCCTATGATCACCCTGTATACCTTTGAAGGTTGTCATAGGTATCCATTCACAGCTCTACTCAGACAAATTAGATATTGCCAACAAACTCTTTTGTAGTATAAATTAGAGATTATAACGACACTAAGTTTGACTATACGACTTATTTTGTGTTTTATTAAGACATTTGCAAGATAAAATAATTATATCCATGATATTTATGGAGTTTTCCACTCTAGTCTATAACAGAAATAAAATACGAATAATAACACCAACAACACAAAAAATGGTCACCTAATATATTCATAAAAGTTGATATTAAATAACTTTTGTACACTTCGAACAATTTTATTGATTTTTGAGGACATTGTTATTAAATTCATCAACAGTACCACTCGATGTTTTTGGCGGTCTAAGTGAAAGAACTCCTATTAAGTCTGTAAAAAAACAAGTATCAACTTCCAACTTTTTGGATTCTTATTTAGCCGAATATCTTAATATATGTAATGAGATACTGCTTTACTGTTTTAATGCTCTACAACTTTTGTGACCTTTAACCGATTTTGATTATCTTTTCAATACGTAAACTAAGTTATCAGGAGTATCAACCGCCGTTACAATATTGAAACAGAAAATTGGGTATTTTTTTTTGTTGAGAAAACCAAAATTATGGTTTTGTGGTCTAAGTTGAGATACTTAGATGACAGAGATTGACAAAAAACGAGTTCACAGCAAGAAAAATGACAATTTTTCTTGCTTTTTTTTATTATTTACCAGAATTTTATGATTCAATTAATTAACAAGTTTCCGAATGGTATTTTTTGTAAATAGCAACTTAATCTAACTAAACTGAACTAAATCTCAGTGGCTGCTGTTACCGACTGTTACCTCAATGGAATTGCGGCGTTATTTAATTTATTATACTTTTTTTATGTATTGTTAATTAGCTGTTTGTGTCCTTAGAGAAACAATCATTTCATTTGTCTTCCTTAAAACACCTCTTTTGTCGTTCATATACAGGAATTTGTTAAAAAATTACACTCATTTTGTGCATTAAATAATTGTATTCTTTCCTTAAGTAGGTACGTAACCTAATAATTCTCATTATTATTTAACGAAATCATAGCAGAAAACGTGTATTTTGCACCAATTTTCGTTAGTGTATTGTTACCTGTATTACGGTAATGAATGTCCTTTGATGTATGCAAATAACTACAAAATGGGTAGCGCGTGTACACCACTTGCGCTCGGCACAAGAATTATATATTATTTACAGCCTTTGATTAAGTTTTTAAATAATAAAATACACATCAGATTATACGAGAAAGCTGGCGTTCTCTACATATTAGCACCATGAGAGTGAACAATCTCCAGCAATTTTCTTTCTCACCTCTGGTACTTAAAGAGTTTCACGCGCATGTAGAAAAGCAATTACGTTCTTTGATAATGCCCGCGAACATTTCACGTTTCTTTTCAACTAAACCGATATGATCTAGAAATACGCATTTGAGTGCGTCAAATAGAAAATTACTTAAGAAAATCTAGGCCTACATTTCTGTTTGGTTTGATAAAGTAAACTTTGTTTGTTAATTTGAACAATATTTATTTGGTCTACCTATCTCATATAATAACTCATCTGTACAAACATAACAACCACAACCTTTGATTAAGTTGTTAAATAATAAAATGGTAAATAATAAAATAATCATCAGATTATACGAGAAAACTCACCTCCTGTTGATATTAATACCGCCAAAGTAAGCAATCTTCAGCTATTTTCTTTCTCTCCTCTGGTACTTCTAGAGTTTCACGCGCATGTAGAAAAGCAATTACGCCCTTTAATAAAGCCCGGGAACACTTTGCTTTTCTTTTCAATTAAACCGATTGGATCTAGAAATACGCATTTGAGTACCTACATCAAAGAGAAAATTAGAAAATCTACTTCAACATTTCTGTAGCTTTGGTTTGGTGAAGTAAACTTCGTTTGTTAATTTAAATAATATTTATTTGGTATACCTATCTCATATAATAACACATTTGTACAAACATAACAACACATAGGGTATATTTACAATTATATTGCACAATAACCTAATATAAAGCATAAATTATAAAGTCAATCGGAACAATTACATAACAAGGCAATGCACTAATAACCCTCATTTCCAGGTATCCACCAGTGTTGGTCAGATACGTGCCCTATTGATTCAGGTAATACCTGGAACCCCTTACACGCTTGAATTGTTGAAGTACCAAGCCCTTCAGTAGCTGTCCTCACAGTTGGTACCTCGTTTTGTGGTTTGGCCTTTTTCGTCTTCATCCTTCGATTTTGAAACCATACTTTTATTTTTTTATCCGGAATCCCAAGTTCCAAAGATAACTCAACCCTTCTGCTTTTACATAGGAAAGGGTTTGCTTGAAATTCACGTTCAAGGGTGAGTAACCTCCAGCCGAGGAACTTAATTCTTAGACGTTTTCCTTTCCTTGTCACATTCTGGTTGTTCTGAGATGATGAATCTTTTTCGCTTGTGGTTGCATCAACCTCCAGTCTTGATGTGGATCTTGTTGTTGAGATTTGTGGAACATCTGTAAAGAAATTAAATGTTTAATGGTTTGATCTCGAGTTTTAAATGGGTGTTAGTCAAAGTGCAGCTTTACTATTTCTTACTATTTCTTCTGTAAACAAATACGGAGAAGAATTTTGAAGATATATTTACAAGAATACTTCAATAATTTGGGCAGTTCTCAGGTTGCCATTGTGTTGCTACGGAGCGTATTGTGTTATAAAGAAATAAGCCAAAGACGTACAAACAAGATTGTTATGTTGTATATTTTATAGTTTTATTTATGTTCGGTGTCATTATTTTGTCAGTAAACGCACTTTTTAAACTATAAAACAAAACAGCAATAAGGCAGGTGCTACAGCTACTTGACAAACCCGTAACCAGACAAACAAACAAAAAGCAATTACCCTAAAAATGTAAAGAATTTGTTTACCGTTTTCTATTTATTGAAATATAAATTATTGATATAGATTTTTAAAGTTTATTCATTTTAAAATAAGTGATTACAATATTTCTAACAGGCCAATAGTAAAAATGTGAACGTAAGCAAAAATGTGACCGTAAGTAAAAATGTAAGAAACACTCATTTTAAGTAAAAACACCAAAATAAATGTTAACTGTCATTTTTTATAGTTTTTTCTGTTAAAATATGCTATTTTGAGGTTACTCCAAAAAGAAGGCAGCACGGGTATTTCTAGTACAACAGCTACCTGTAACGTCCTGGCAGATGCCGAATAGACCACAATGATGGTTTCCCAGAAATAGGAGTTTCCAGTCCAACAAGTTGATTACTTGATTACTGAATACTAAGAATTCGTATAGCTTTTCTTTTCGTAATGTTTGACACGTTCCACATTTTATGTACTATCGTGGCCATATATTATGTCCGCTCTTTTGACGTCAATTTTCTCGCAAAATCTAGGGGCGAAAAAATTTTAAAAAAATCTGATGCTATCCCTGATTAATATGCAAGAAATCCTAAAAATTAGAAAGCTGTGTAAGTTGGCGTTTACCTCGATTTTCCCAAATTAAGAAGAATTGGCGTTGTTTTTGCCCCGTAAATTTCATTTGTTTAAGTTTAGCATTTAATTACTGAGGAAATAATCCATAGATTTCTAGGAATTAACAAGTAAAATCACCTGCTAAGAAGATCTTCTTAGCACTTGGTTTCATAGTTAGACCTGAAGATGCCTCTTGCAACAGAGTACGAAACGTCGACTACTTTTAAGTATTGCACAATAACCTAATATAAAGCATAAATTATAAAGCCAAACGGGACAATTACATAACAAGGCAATGTGCTAATAACCCTCATTTCCAGGTATCCACCAGTGTTGGTCAGATACGCGCACTATTGATCCAGGTAATACCTGGAACCCCTTACACGCTTGAATTGTTGAATTACCAAAATCACCAGTAGCTGTCCTCACAGTTGGTACCTCTTTTTGTGGTTTGGCGTTTTTCGCCTTCTTCCTTCGATTTTGGAACCAGACCTTTATTTTTTTATCCGGAATCCCAAGTTCCAAAGATAACTCAACCCTTCTGCTTTTAATTAGGAAAGGGGTTGCATGAAATTCACGTTCAAGGGTGAGTAACCTCCAGCCGAAGAACTTAATTCTTTGCCGTTTTCCCTTCCTTGTCACATTCCGGTTGCTCTGAGGTGATGAATCTTCTTCGCTTGTGGTTGCATCAACCTCCAGCGTTGGTGTGGATCTGAGATTTGTGGAACATCTGTAAGGAAATTAGATGTTTAATGGTTTGATCTCGAATTTTAAATGGCTGTTCGTCATAGTGCAGCTTGATACACATGTAGGTTAAGATCTTCTATCAGTGAACTTACCGTTTATGAAATGATTAGATATAGTCCATTGGAATTGTTCCAATGAAGGCTGTTGAACCTGATTGTTTAACCCAACGTTGTAATTCGCGAAGAGATCCTGATTTGTGGTGTATGCTGTTTGGGCCAGATGTTGCTGAGGAATTCGCCGCTCGCAGGTATTTTCAACCACTGATGGTATTAAATGGGTATATTTTGCACAGTCTGAAACAAATAATACAAATTATAGTTCAATTTGGATAACACAGAAAAATTAAGTAACAATAACAACAAAATTTCAACTTTTGTGTCTTTAATCATCGTGTTTTCTGTTACATAAATCAGGCAAGTTTGAAACGTAGATTGCATAATGCATCTGTAAATATTTTAAGTATTTTAAACATTTGAACTTACCATTGTTGACAAAATTGTCGAAGAACAGTTGGAATTCTTCCATAGAAGTATGTAGTCCTTGATTTCTCAACTCATCTACGCAATTTATGGAGGTAACCTGATTTGGAGTATATTCTGTTTTGACCAAATCATTCTGAAGACTCTGGAGCACTGGAGCATCTGCATTCTCCAATATCACTGGACGTGCTGTCTCTAGGCGATCTAAAAACAATAAATAAACATTGCAATTCTCTTATTAGAGCACAACAATCAAAATAAACCATAAACAAACAAAATAGTACATACAAATGTACTATTTTGTTTGTTTATGGTTTATGGCAACAATGCCTTCATATTAGCAAAGAGAACGTACCGCTATTATAGAACACTAGAGTCGTATAGTCCACAAATTCTGGTTTTGGTGATTTGTCTTGGTCATTCTGGTCTGAGTGTTCAGATTGCTGGAATGACCCGGACATTGTGGCAAAATGTGGATGTGGTGATACCATGTCAATTTCTTCATATGTTAAGTTGTTTACAGAAGACATGCTTGTGATGTTTGTCAAAGAGGACTGTTACCCTTGTTGATGAGTCTTAGGCATATATACTTAACCCTTGTGCTAATATGTTTGTTTACCAGAAAAAAAGTGGTAAACAAATTGTGTTCCTATTGCTTTTTAACATGATTTCCAATGTTTTCAAATTAAAGAATCGTTATAATTACATTTAGAAAGTGGTGGGGGAAATAATGTTGGATTTCGTGGAACATACATTATTTGATTGTCTTAATTAGTTAGGATGGTAATTTGGAATGTCTTCATGACACGATTATATCTATATTATAAACTGATTTTCCTCGAATATGTCATAGTGAATATTTTTCTTCCCCGACAAAATTCATATACCTATTCATCAAGGATTAAAAAGTTTCTGATTTGTTTTCGGAAAAACTCCATCGTGGCCACTCTTTTGACGTCGATTTTGTGGGTCAACCACTAATGCGATCATTTTACAAAAATGCAGATTGAAAGCTAGCATTCCGCAGGTGATTTTAATTGTTAATTCGTTGAAATCTATGTATTATTTCCGCAGTAATTAATTGATAAGTTAAACGAATGAAATTTACGGGCAAGAACAGCGCCAATTCTTCTTAATTTGGAAAAATCGGGTAAACGCCAACTTACACAGCTTCCTAATTTTTATGATTTGTTGCATATTAATCAAGGACATTACGAAAAGAAGCTATATAACTTCTTAGTATTCAGTAATCAAGTGATCAACTTGTTGGACTAGAAACTCCCATTTCTAGGAAACCATCATTTAAAACTAGGAAACCATCATCTATTTGGCATCTGCCAGGACGTGACAGGTAGCTGTTATACCTGAAATAACCGTGCAGTCTTCTTTTTGGAATAACCTAAAATTAGCATATTGTTACAGAATAATGCCACAGAAAAAAACTATAAAAAATTACAACTAATATTTGTTTTGGTCTTTTTACTTAAAATGAGTGTTTCATACATTTATACTTACTTACTTACTTACTTACATTTTTAGTTACGTTCACATTTTTACTTTTGCTCTGTTAGAAATATTGTAATCATTATTTTAAAATTATTATGATTATTTATTAAAAAAATTAGGTTAATTGTTTTTTGTTTGTTTGTCATGGTTACGGATTTGTCAGGTAGCTGTAGTACCTGCCCTATTGTTGTTTTGGTTTATAGTTTAAAAAGTGCGTTTACTGACAAAATAATGACACAGAACATAAATAAAACTATAAAATATACAACAAACATGTTTGTATATCTTTTGCTCTTTTTTTTATAACCCAATGCGCTCCGTAGCAACACAATGGCAACCTGAGAACTGCCCAAATTAGTGAAGCTTTCTTGTAAATACATCTCCAAAATTTTTTCCCTAGCATGTTTTTTTACAGTAGATATAGTAAACAAATTCTTTTTAGTTATCTTTAATAAAATTATTCAATTTCATTTAAATAAAAATAAATTTATTAAGAATTATACACTTATGTATTTTCGATAACGATAACTATTCTTTTGGGAATAATGTTATTAAGCTTATATTGCAAAATAGTTAGTGAGTCAAATCCAGAAAGAAATCTGCATGGTAAAATACTACTTTGATAACTATTATACCTGCATTCTTTAATGACATTTCCTACTAAAAGGCACCTGGAATCCTATTTAATGAACATGATTGCCTCGCTATCCACACCTGATTCATCTATACTATTTTTGAGACATTCTACAACAATTTTGTAAAGATTTTACATTTTTGTTTTGCTTTTATGCAACAAGCGCTATTTTATAGAAAAGGCCAGTTAATTTTTATCCACGATTTATATTATCTTATTTTATATCTTATATATATCTTATTTTGGTCTTGTTAGTTTTACGTAACAAGTTTGCCACGTTTATTTCGTTTCTGACAGCGGTTTTCATAATCATAATACTATTATTAATGACAAAACGAATGACGCAGAGATAATAAATAAAAAATAATATGTATTTGAATTATGAGGTACTTTAAGGAAATTTAATGTTAATTTTTATCAAAAACTCTTATTTGGAAAGGGTGTTATTTGGTCATATGTAAAATATTTTTATATTCATTTGTCGTATAAAATCTAAATATCAGCAATACAATCCGCCTATTCTAAATCTTGTGTGACGTACACGCTATTTAGAAATTTGAGGTATGAGTGTGGTATCTATATTTTTATTACTGCCCCAAAATGATATTTGTAATTATTTGTATTATTTGTGCATTTAGTAATATTTCACCAGTCCATATATCTTGCAACATGTGTTGTTATAAATAGGCCGAAATTAATTGTACACATAAATACAGATATTTCTCTAAAAATTGTCCACACGTTATCAATTTTCGAATTGCTTTTGAAACAACTCGATATAAAGAATTTTGAACGTATGCTATTTATGTATCAGGGTGTATCGAAAAAACGTTTTTTTCGAAATTCAAAATTTCAAGTTGATAAAAAGTTGTCTCTACATGGACCTACATATACCACAAAAAAAAATTGCGCAAATGAAAAATATTTAGGTCGCCCGCAGAAGGGTTAAAGTTCAAAATTTTCTCTAAAAATTTGAATTTTTTAATACTTTTTTTCAATGAAACATTAAACGATTTTTCTTTTTCAACGCCCACATGTACACACTTAGTAAAATATTTAATGACAAATAACTTTTATCAACATTTACGCATACTTTTTAAATTATACGAATATGGTCATTTTTCTAAAAGTTCTATCGAATCTAAATAAACTGCAGGCGATCTAAATGTTTCATTATTAGAGTAATATAGTTTTGTATACGTTAATTTCACACCTTTATGTTAAACTATTTCTATTTGTTAAAGAAAATCACTTAATCTGTCTTTAAAAAAAATTCTAATTTTTAAAGACAATTATAAACTTTAATCCTCCTGCGGGAGACTAAAATATTTTTCAATTCGGCCAATTTTTTTGTTGGATATGTGGGTCCATAGGGACAACTTTTTACCAACTTGAAAATTTGGATTTCGAAAAAAAAAAGAACGTTTTTTCGATACACCCTATTATGTACATGTTAATCAATTTTTTTGTTGGATATGTGGGTCCATAGGGACAACTTTTCACCAACTTGAAAATTTGGATTTCGAAAAAAAAATAACGTTTTCTCGATACACCCTATTATGTACATGTAAAACAAGCCTCAATAATATTAAAATAATGTCTGTTCAAGAAAAAAACTTGTGCCAATATATGCATTCACGCTTATTTTTCTGAATTTAAATCTATTTGGCGATGTTACTTTCCATTACTTTCCGAAGCAAACTGCGGCCTTCTATTAGTTTTATTAATCATTATATTTAATTATATAATTCATCGTATTATTAAAAAAAAATCACCATCTCAAATACTATGAAATGAATATGCCCAATAGTTTGTTTTTGGTTCATCCCAATATCTGATTGTTTGTAAAAGATTTGCAGTTGCGAGCAAAACTTTTGTCATATTTTACCGACACTGATGTCCTTTCTTCACCGCATTGTAAACAAATTTATAAAAATTATTGCATGCTTTTAAAATATTGAGTAAAAGTCTTAGAATTGACCAAAATGTGCAAATGTAATTGAACATCAAAGCTGTAAACATCCTGTTCATTCGTTAAAATTACAAACAACTTCATATACCAGACATTTTTATCATTTTATTTTTAAATTGTTGACTTTAGGGAATTAAGCCCAAGAAAAAAACGCTTATAAAAATTTAGCATATTCTCGACTAACTACAGTGTGTCCCACTTAAGAGTGTAACACCTCCATATCTCTTTTATTTTTAGTCCAATTTTAGTATTCTTTGTTTCAAACATAGAACACATATTGCTCTATTTACTGCCAAAAAGCCAATTGCCTTCTTTAAATGCAAAGCACCTTGTGATGGCAAAATAAATGGCAAAAATCAAGAAATCACTTTAGGGATTTTTTTATTAAAAAATCTTACTAGTAATAATTGTTCAGAATTGCCCAAATACCCCAAATCCAAAATTTCATGAAAATTAAAAAATATTGAAATTTTCTTCAAAAATAATTTCAAGTCCGTAATTATTATTTGCGTAGGCAGCTGCGCTTAAAAAAGGTGTGCTATGGAAATTTTGTTTGAAATAAAACCTGAACTGTCAAAGTGCTTTGTCGTATTTAATTATTGTCTGAATAATAATGCTTATGCTCGCCGAAAAGGTGAAAATAATCAGTTTTGTCGGTGATAATGCGCGATCAGCAAGGTAAGCAGCTGAAGCACTTTGACAGTTCATGTTTTATTTCAAACAAAATTTCCACAGCACACTTTTTGAGCGCAGCTGCCTATGCAAATAAGATTTACGCCCTTAGAATTATTTTTGAAGACAATTTCAATATTTTTTAATTTTCATGAAATTTTGGATATAGGGATTTTGGGCAATTCTGAACAATTATTACTAGTAAAATTTTAATAGTTAAATTTTAAATAGAGCAATATGTATTCTATATTTGAGAGAAAAAATTTCTAAAATTAAACTAAAAATAAAAAAAAATATGAAGGTGTTACACTCTTAAGTGGGACACACTGTATGTAAAAATCATTATTTTACTACTGTAGAAATATATCACAGTTTACAATTGTAAGACTTGTAGTATTTGTGTTATGGGTATCAGATATTGGGATAAATAAAAAAGTATGTATTCAGTATTGATAAGGCTTTTTAACAGAATACTAAAGAATCTTCGCACGTGCCTTAATTGTTCCAAACAATAAACAGCAACCATTTTTTCTAAACTTTGAAAGCGCGTGGTAATCCTGAAGAATTCCTTTACAAAATGCCGAAATAAGCATCAAGATCGGTGAAATATTGCAAAAGTTATCATGAAAGTTTTGAAAACTAATCTAATTAAAACAATTAGAGTTTAAAATGAGATTGGTGGAGTTAATACATTGTAAATATATTTGTAATTAAAATTGTACTTTAATTTAAATGCACGTAAAAACATATTAACATGATTGAGGAGTATATATGCCCAAGAATATCTCACAAGTTTTAGTAGTACAACTTTTGTCAAGAGACACATATCACAATAATGAAGCTAAAAGATGAAAATGAACAAGTTTTGGTGTTTTTTTATCATACACATATTTCATTTTTAAACATTATTTCTATACATAATTTTACAAGAAGCTTTGACGCATACAACTACACAAAACCACGCCCAAGAAAATCAGTTTATAACACACATATAATCGACTCATGAAGACTTCACTAATTACCACCTTTTAACCAACTAAGCCGATTGAAAAATTTAAGCAGGTACCTAGAAAAACAACATTAATTTCAAGCCTTACTAGATACCTAAATGTAATTATAACTATTCTTTAATTTGAATACACGCTAAATCATATTAAACGGCAATAGGAATACAATTTGCTTACCACTTTTTTCTGGTAAACAACGCAATTAGAACAAGGGTTTGATATAAATACCTAAGGGTCCTTCAAAAGGGCAACAGTCTTCGTTGACAAGCACCACAGCGAACATGTCTTCCACACAAGCCTTAACATCAGAAGAAATTGACATGGTATCGACACATCCAAATTTTATTACGATGGTGGAATCATTTCTTCAATCTGATGACTCAACGCAAAGTGACCAAGATGAATCAGCAAACCCAGAACTTGTGAAGTACATGGCTCAGTTTGACGCAGATATGAAGGATGTGTTCTTCAATAACGGTACGTTCTCTTTGATAATATGAAGGCAATACACGTACGATTTTGTTTGTTTATTGTTTATTTTTTTGTTGTGCTCTAATGAGAGATTTACAATGTTTATTTATTGTTTTTAGATCGCCTAGAAACTGAACGTCCAGTGATATCGGTGAATGCAGATGCTCCAGTACTCCAGGATCTTCAGAAAGATTTGGTTCAAACAGAATATACTCCAAATCAGGTTACCTCCATAAATTGCGTAGATGAGTTGAGCAATCAAGGACTACATACTTCTATGGAAGAATACCAACTGTTCTTCGATAATTTTGTCACCAATGGTAAGTTCGAATGTTTTACTTACTTAAAATATCTACAGATGCTTTGTATAATCTATGTTTCAAACTTACCTAAGTTATGTAACAGATAACACTACGACCAAAGACACTAAAATTGAAATTTTGTTGTTATTGTCACTTATTTTTTCTTTGTTATCCAGAAAGAACTATAATTTTTATTATTTGTTTCAGACTGTGCAGAATATACCCATGTAATACCATCAGTGGTTGAAAATACCTCCGAGCTCCGAGTTCCTCAGCAACATCTGGTCCAAACAGCATACATCACAAACCAGAGTCCCTTCACGAGTTACAACGTTGGGTTAAACAATCAGGTTCAACAGACTTCCATGGAACAATTCCAATGGACTACATCTAATCATTTCATAACCGGTAAGTTCACTGATAAAAAATCTTAACTTATATGTGTATCAAGCTGCACTATAACTAAAACCCATTTAACATTCGAGATCAAACCATTAAATATCTAATTTCTTTACAGATGCTCCACAAATCTCAACAACAGTATCCACACCACTTCTAGAGGTTGATTCAACTACAAGCGAAGAAGATTCATCACCTCAGAGAAGCCAGAAGGTAACAAGGAAAGGAAAACGGCAAAGAACTCAGTTCAGCGGACGGATGATACTCGCCCTTGAACGTGAGTTTCAAGCGAACCCTTTCATAAGTAAATTTAGAAGGGCTGAGCTATCTATGGAACTTGGTGTCCCGGATCAAAAAATAAAAGTTTGGTTCCAAAATCGAAGGATGAAGACGAAAAAGGCCAAACCACAAAAGGAGGTACCTACTGTGCGGACAGCTACTGAAGGGTTTCGTAATTCCACAATTCAAGTGTGTAAGGAGTTCCAGGTGTTACCTGGAACAATTGAGCACTTGCCTGACCAACTGTGGTGGATACCTGGAAATGGTGGTTATTAGTGCATTGCCTTGTTATGTAATTGTTCCGATTGGCTTTATAATTTATGCTTTATATTAGGTTATTGTGCAATATAATTGTAAATATACCCTATGTAGTTGTTATGTTTGTACAGATATGTTATTATGTGAGATAGATATATCAAATAAATATTACTTAAATTAACAAACGAAGTTTACTTTACCAAACCAAAGTTATAGAAATGTTGTAGTAGATTTTCTAATTTTCTCTTTGACGTAGGTACTCAAATGTGTATTTCTATGTCCAATCGGTTTAATTGAAAAGAAAAGCAAAGTGTTCCCGGGCATTATTAAAGGGCGTAATTGCTTTTCTGCATGCGCGTGAAACTCTGTAAGTACCAGAGGTGAGAAAGAAAATAGCTGAAGATTGCTTACTTTGGCGGTATTAATATCAACAGGAGGTGAGTTTTCTCGTATAATCTGATGATTATTTTTTTATTTACCATTTTATTATTTAACAACTTAATCAAAGGTTTAAATAATATATTATAATGCTAGCCGAGAGTGGAAGTGGTGTACACTCGGTACCCATGTTGTAGTTATTTGCATACATCAAACGACTTTTCATTACCGTGTTACAGGTAATACAGGTACTAGAGAAAATTGCTTCAAAGTACGCAGTTTAAAGTTAAAAATTCGCAACTAAAAGTGGTTATTAGTTTTTGAACTGTTTCACTTGAGAAAAATCTAAGGTATATAAAATATAAATATTAAATATTGTTGAGAAAATGGCAAATATATTTTGAAACTAGCTGAATTTTATTTTGATGTTTTAACTCAAGAATTCATATTAATATTATGTGTTGTTTACGAGTAAAAAAGAATTTTTGAATAGAATAAACATGTGCGTGTCTCTGCCGGGTATTTATTATCAAGGCCAAAGTGGGTATAGGGGTATTTATAAACATAATATTGTTATTAAAAATAGCTGTAAAAGAAAATATTTAATTACTAAATAAAGGTTTTATCACAAAATCAAAAGGTACTCTCTTATCACAAAATAAAATAAATTCCTATAAAAATAAAAACATTTTTAAAACAAAGAATAAAAATATCAGTCTCATCTGACGATATATCAAGACCAGGCATTTCCTTGTCATCATCGTCCATTCAATCGTGTGAATCTTCCATATTTTCTGATTCTGTTATCGAAAGCAAAATCTTACGATTATATGGTAATTATAGTTGAAATAGCGGCTTTTGTCGTTGTAGATCAATTTCTTATTTTGCTATGAATCCAACTAAATGTACTGAATGTTCTTGTATTTTACTTTAACTCAAATATTTTACATTATTTGTAATCAAGAGTACACATCTACAGAGTGTCCCATTTTTTTCCCGCATAATTTTTTTCCAGATAGTAAATGCTACTGAGTAAAGAGATTCATAAAGACCTATTTGTTTTCTTTATTTCTTAAAAAATTACAACAGTTTGAAATAATTGTAAAATAATTGCAAAACTGTATATTAAATGACTTAACTTCTCTAGGAATTGATAAACCCAATAAGTCGGCATGAAAGAAACTTTATACTCAGAATGACAATTAGTTCTAGACAAACAAATGTCTAAAAAGTTGTATATGTATTTTGCTTTCGTTCATTTGTTTATTTAGTTTATTTTTAACATTTTGAAATTTTTACTAAAATTTATTAACTTTTAATTTTGTTATGGGTATTGATTGTGCTCCTTCTTAGTTTTAGCATTGTTTGATATGTAGTTTATTGTTTATTTTTCTTTATTTAGTTAATATTTCAAACCGCTGTAACCTTGGCGTTGAGAAAACAATTAAGTCCATATGAAAAGTTATACTCAAAATGATATTTACTATCTAAAAATAATTCTTGCGGGAAAAAGTGTTACACCCTGTATAAATACCTCTGAAACGTTGCTAAATGGTGTTTTAAGGATAAATACCCAAAATTTACGTAATTACCGTAAGTAGGGGTAAATACCGTGGTAAACCTATTTTATAAGTTCCCACCCGCCGGGTATTTACCCGGCCTACATGACTGGTCTCAGCACTGAAAAGAAATTAATCAAAAATTTCCTACCACGTATAGCTTTCCAAAAAAGTGAGGTTAAAATGTAATGAAGCGCCAATTTTTGGAAATTTATTGAACTCAATGCGCTAGGAACCTTAAAAGCGTTCATAGCAAACCTTAAACTTTGTGCGTTTACTTAAAATCCCGATAGTTCTTTTTTGCGATTCTGCCATGCAAACGGTCAATTTTAAACATTAAACGACAAAAAAGAACAAAACTCTGACTTGATAAGGAACTATAGAAATCAACTATTCTGATTTCTCACTTTTAGTTGGTTATATAAAGAAATGATCAAAATAGGTCATTAAATAAGTACGTAAGCTTTTACGATCAGAATCATTTTAAAAAAAATCTGATGTGGCCAGGCACATGACTTTATCATACTATATATAAAATTAATAGTTTAGCTGCAAAATCAAACTAGTAGAACTAGACAGATATCTCGATTAAAGCTGCGTTCGGATATTGTACTCCGTTGACACCGGGTACACCGTCCAAATGACACTTACGTGTTATTGGGTGTAAAAAGTGTAACGGTGTTCAAAATCTGAACGCAGCCTATATTGACAGTAGTATTTTCAAAACATTAGCGTTTGACACTAGCTACTGTCATTAGAATAAAAAAATCTGATGTGGCCAGGCACATGACTTTATCATACTATATATAAAATTAATAGTTTAGCTGCATGAGATTCTATTTGATCGAGATCGGCTGTCTGCATTAAAATAAAAATAGTAGAACTAGACAGATATCTCGATTAAAGCTGCGTTCGGATATTGTACTCCGTTGACACCGGGTACACCGTCCAAATGACACCTACGTGTTATTGGGTGTAAAAAGTGTAACGGGGTTCAATATCCGAACGCAGCCTATATTGACAGTAGTATTTTCAAAACATTAGCGTTTGACACTAGCTACTGTCATTAGAATCAACAAATCTGACATATCCTGGCTACTAGTTTTAAAGCAGTACGACCGATCTCGATGAAATAGAATTTGCTCATGCAGCTAAACTATAAATTCTACCAAAAAATGTCATATACATAAATTATAGAAAATTTCCTCTCCTTTAATTTATTAGTTAACTATTTTGACGACATTACACAAATAGCGGCTCATTTGCAAAATCTTCGAAAAATGCTATGAGTAAACCACCAGTTCCTTTGGACCCTTTTCAACAGAAAGCTTTTCAGCTCTAAGTTTGGTTATGAAACTTCTAAATATGAAGTTTCGTCCCGACATCTTTAGTAGTTTCTCCGGAATCGTCGCCACAAAAACGGGTACACACACACACACACACACACACACACACACACACACATACACACACACATACACACACACACACACACAGACATTTTTTGTACCTTGGTCAAAAATGTTCAGGGGACCCAAAAAGACATATTTCCACTAAAATCTCAAAAATTTTTTTTGGCATGATTACAATACTTTACATACTGCGTATGATAAAGTAAAAAACATATACATTGGACCAAAGTGAAGGGTTATTACAGCTAACTCGTATTATACAAGTAGTTTCATTTAAAAGACTCAAGGAAATGCCATTTGAAAAACATCAAAGTTCTAAGTTCCATAAACTGGCTTTGACTGTCTGACATAGTTTAAAGGCAAAATCGGCAAAATATGTCGTTTTTAATAGAAAAGTTTTTGAAAAGATCCTGTAACGGGCATATTTTTGAGAATATTTCTGATTATTTCTGGAACTATAAATTCTGCGACTTAGCTACATAATACGGTTGGATAAACAAAGTATTCATAATATGATCAAATATACAGGGAGTTCCATTAAAAAAGAAATTATATACTTTCGGTAACGTCTAAATACAACAAATAGATAAAGAACAATATAAAGTACACTGTATAAAAAATCTGATGTGGCCAGGCACATGACTTTATCATACTATATATAAAATTAATAGTTTAGCTGCATGAGACTCTATTTGATCGAGATCGGCCATGTCTGCATTAAAATAAAATTAGTAGAACTAGACAGATATGTCGATTAAAGCTGCGTTCGGATATTGTACTCCGTTTACATCGGGTACACCGTCAAAATGATACTTACGTGTTATTGGGTGTAAAAAGTGTAATGGTGTGCAATATACGAACGCAGCTTATATTGTGTCAAAACATTAGCGTTTGACACTAACTACTGTCATTAGAATCAAAATTTCTGACATATCATGGCTACTAGCTTTAATGCAGTACGACCGATCTCGATGAAATAGAATTTGCTCATGCAGCTAAACTATTAATATTACCAAAAAATGTCATAGTCATAAATTATTCGGAATTTCCTCTTCTTTAATTTATAATTTAACTATTTCGACAAATTTCCAGAAATGGCGACTTATTTGCAAAATCTTTGAAAAATGCTAAGACTAAACCCCCAGTTCCTTTGGACCCTTTTCAACAGAAAGCTTTTCAGCTCTAAGTTTGGTTATGAAACTTCTAAATATGAAGTTTCGTCCCGACACCTTTAGTAGTTTCTCTGGAATCGTCGCCACAAAAACGGGTACACACACACACACACACACATACACACACACATACACACACACACACACAGACATTTTTTGTACCTTGGTCAAAAATGTTCAGGGGACCCAAAAAGATATATTTCCGCTAAAATCTCAAAAATTTTTTTTGGCATGATTACAATACTTTACATACTGCGTATGATAAAGTAAAAATCTGACATATCCTGGCTACTAGTTTTAATGTAGTACGACCGATCTCGATGAAATAGAATTTGCTCATGCAGCTAAACTATAAATTCTACCAAAAAATGTCATCTACATAAATTATAGAAAATTTCCTCTCCTTTAATTTATTATTTAACTATTTTGACGACATTACACAAATAGCGGCTCATTTGCAAAATCTTCGAAGAATGCTAAGAGTAAACCACCAGTTCCTTTGGACCCTTTGCAACAGAAAGCTTTTCAGCTCTAAGTTTGGTTATGAAACTTGTAAATATGAAGTTTCGTCCCGATACCTTTAGTACTTTCTCCGGAATCGTCTCCACAAAAACGGGTACACACACACACATACACAGACATTTTTTTGCACCTTGGTCAAAAATGTTCAGGGGACCCAAAAAGACATATTTCCGCTAAAATCTCAATTTTTTTTTTGGCACAATTACGATACTTTTCATACTGCGTATGATAAAGTAATAAATTGTTTTTAAATTTAGCCGTACGTTAAAATTCGGAATAGCTAATCCCGGAAGCATGTAAACTGTCAGGCAAGTTTAGCGGCGGGCAGTGCTTTACGTTGAAATGTGTCTTCCTCCTCAACATAGTATGATGTATTTTTGTGCTCAGTTTGTTTCAAAACCCTAAAATAATCAGGATCTGAAACTGTACTGTATAATATCCATAAATTTAAAACAATCCAATTTTTATGCTACCGTCTCCGGATAGTAAGATATTCAAGTGGCGATTCTGACTTCTAATTTATGTTATGTGTAGCTTAATAGAGACTGCAGTTTCGCAAGAACGTGTGGACAGTAGCCAGAAGTCTCGGGCACTCTACAAGCGTTACACCGCAGGCAGCAGCTACTGCTACTCTAAGTAATTACAATAAAGGCCGTCGACATGCATTACCGACAACTTACTGCGCGGACCAAGTGCAAGAAGTGGGCAAAAAGGGCATAAAGCGTACGACAACCCGTTTGTTTCAATTCTGGGACTCCACAACGGCAAACGTAGTAAGAAGTACTAAGAAATCGAAGGGGAAAACTTGTCATTAAGAAAGAAAGGACTCAAATGGAATTATACAAGGGGGTCCAGGAGAGCTTGCGTGAAACGGAATATGTGTTAATTATCAATTTTATAGCAAAATGAAATTCGGAACTATCGGAAAATTGTGCATTTTCAGTATACAAACTTGATTCATTTACTGTTGGTGATTATAAAAAATATCATTAATTTATAATCTATTCACTAGTATTGTTTCTAATGTAATTATTTAATGAAAAACTTTACTTAGTTCCGACAGTTTGGAGGTGTTTATTCACAGAATCTTCAAAGCAAATACATCAAATTAAAGGGAATAATAATTTTCAGTATTTTTGGCACTGATACCGTTGTGTTAAATCAATAAAATGCACCTGATATTGTATTAGCAGGCTTTGATATTTTGACAGGTATTCTATATTATTATCTATCCCCATTCACGATAAGAACATAGTAGTGGGGTGTGCAAACTGAGCCCGATTTACACTGGAGCAATATGCTGTCAATAGCGGCAAATTGAAAGGTTATGTCACGACAATGCTGTGCTATACCTCGCACCGCTGATTTGTCAATTAGCCATCGTTATGTAATGTAGTGTGTTATATTAAAACGTTATATTAAGTCTGCTATCTTTTATTAAATATTAGTACACAATAAACAGTTAATGATATCAATAAAGAATAACAAACAAAGAAATAAGACACTAAAAAAGGAATAAAATATTACTGTTTATTCTTGTATATCTCTACGAGCAGCAATTTGCTCCGACAACAGTTCTCAAAGCGTCCTCACACGTCTTCTGTTATATTACTGTTTGAAAAAGTAAAAGAAAACACGAAAAGTTTGTCATTTGATAAATAGGAATTCCTTATTTCATTCGCTTGTAGATGGTTCAACAAATTTGATGACGATCCTGTATTGGTTGTTATAATAAACTCTTCCATAATATCTTCAACAATATTGTCCAGTTGATATAATTTGTTCTCTTCGCTGACTACATGTTTGATGCAAGCTTTCCACCGTTCCGCATTTGCAACTTCCAAACCCTCAAGAAGCGGAGTTTTTACCTGCGGCAACTTAAATGTCATTGTTTGCGGCGACATGATGTTTAACTTGGGCCCAAATTAATTCAATTGGGTTTAAATCGCAGTGATATGGAGGCAACCGTAAGATTTTGCGACCACCTTCCTCCACTAATTGATCGATTACATAGTTGACTGAGTTAGCACTTGTATACTTTTTTGCCATATCTAGAAGTTCTACTTTCAACATACTGTTATCTACGGTTACGCCTTTTGACATCAGCCATTCTATTAATGTCCTTTTTCGCCAAGAGTTGTTTGGTACTTTATCCATCTTCACGGAATGGTAAGGAGCATTATCCATTACAATTACACATCCAGGCTCAAGTCGTGGCAACATATTTCTCATCCATTCCGTGAAGACGTCGCTGTTCATGTCTTCGTGGTAGTCGCCAGTCTTTTTTGATTCAAATAACAGAAGGCCGTTATCTACAAAACCTGCTTCCGAGCCGATGTGTAGAACAATAAGACGTTTTCCTTTTCCAGAAGGATCTGTTATACCTTGTGATAACCCACGAACAAATGCTTGTCGAGCGCTTGTTATAGTGGTATCTTTCCAGACCTTTGGTTTTGTGTGACCAGCATTAACCCATGTTTCATCTAAGTAATAGATTTTTCCCCATTGAGCGATACTGTCTAATACTGGTCAAATATCTTCGTCTCCATAAAAGAATATCCTGTCTTTCAACTAAAATACTTTTCCTGCTTCGGTTCTCCCATTTAAATCCCAACATCTGAAATCATCTGCTTCAATAGCCTATACAAATTTCCAGTTAAATTCAATATTACATAAATAATCATATCATTACCGTTAATACTTTGGAAATAGTTGGTAATTCATTGTTAAAATAGAAAGAATGAACATGTCGCCTAATAGGGTATTCCGGTCATGTCAAAATTTAAGCAGATATTCGGTTTAACCTATTGTACAATTTATGAGGATTCATATAGTTAAGCTATGAGCTTTTTGATTTAGATTTTCTATAAGATAATTGCAATTAAAAGTGCATTTCGTTTGAATTCACCGACCACCCTCGGAAATACACGATGATTACCGATCCCTAGTAGCGGTGGCAACAGCGGACAGCTCTCGAACAGCTGATCGGCCAAGTTGACGGTTGGCGACCCTGTTGTTTGACAACGAATAAAGGTACCTTTTTTGAGAGATGATTATTTGATCATTGAAACTTGAAGCCAAACATCTCTCATCTCGCTAGTCGGCAATGTAAAGAAAATCTTATCAGAAGTTACTGTTCTACTGCTGTTATAGCCTGGCACAGAACAATGTCGGCGTTGGAGTTTATACATTTTGAACAAGTGTTTGATATAACCTCAATAACCAAAGCAGGTGTCAACAAACGAGCGATTCTAAACGTTGACACAACAGAAGACAAAAATTTACTACGTGCACCCTAGATATAGCAACGTTGTCAAGTCGCTCACTTTGAGCGGTCTTTGTGACGTCACAAAGACCAATCCTAATTCAAACTTCAAACAACGATTTCTCTTAATTTAAAACAATGTTTGATATTTTACTTGTGAAGTAGCAAACGGTAGCACCCATACTTTGTAAAAAATGACAATTTCAAAAACACCGGAATACCCCATTTGCATTTTTCTGTAATTCATCCAATTTGTCGTAAGTATTTTCCCGTTTACGTTTGTTGGTTGGAGAACGTAATACTCCAGAAGTGCCATTTTCCTTTACAATGGCCCACATTGTTGATCCTCCAATACCTACAAGCTTCGAAGCTAATTTTACAGAATCTGACTTCGAATTTCCAGGTTCACGACTGTACTCGAGATATGCATTGTAGGCCATCAGCCGTTGTCCACTGCGGATTAGGCTTTCCTTGCGGATTTTTTGATGAACCAGCCTGCATTCTCTCATCCATATTAGCACTATTAAATATCATGGTAAAATATTAACAACAAATATTATTGGCAATATTAAGATTACCTGTTACAATGTTAATATTGTGTGGAGTTCTAAAAAGAACTGAGTTTTATTTGAATCGATTGTTAGACTGCAAAATATTCCGAACACAACAACTAGAACACAACGAAAATCTTGAATCTGACGTCTGTGAATCTGACGCAAATGACATGACGTTTCAAAATTCAAGTGACATACGCGCGTTGGCTGATGTAAATTTGGTTCAACTTTCAGCCAATCACAAGCCGAAAATTATAGCCCTATCTTATCCAACGCTTTATTCTTAAAGTGAATAGAGTATAACCGTTGTATAACATCATGTTTGATCAATTTGCATTTCTAAAGGTAGTTATTCAACAATAAAATGATTTTTCTACTCCTATTGATGAATGCAGTCATTATTTATTTATTTATTTATTTATATCATGGCAATTTATGATAAGTAATACTAACCATTCACCCACACACACGGCAAATATTTCTTTCCTGGCTCCTCATACATATTGTTCAATTTCTTAGGAATTAAACAAATAAGAACAAATACAATACATAATTATTTTACATTGTTAAGATTTATTGGAACATTTGGTATATGTATTGTAAATAAAAATTTACAAAATAATAATTTGCAAAATAAAAAATTTCTCTTTATATAAATTGTTTTTAAATTAAATTCGACCACGAAACTTCAAATTTAACTTTAAAATGTCCAGTCCACTTTCTCGGTAACAAAGATAAATTTTTATTTGGTTAAAATTTTATTATGAACAGCCATATCAATTTTCCCCTAGAATTGTAAATGACTCTGTATGTTTAGTGTTCTCCTATGAATAGAATTCTCACCAAACACTAAACTATTAGCTTCAATGATAACTAAGATATGAAATTTAAAACAATACCGCAAAAATCAACAAGAAGTAGGAAAATCAAAATAATTCGAAAATAGTGGCATTTAGATTTTACAATGGATTCACGGTCTTTCTGCCTTAGTTTTGCTGGTATCAAATAATCAGCATTATATAAAATATATAAATAAATCAGATGTAAAAAACAAATCTCTTTGTGGTGTAAGCACTTTACAAGCATCTTAAACATTTTAATAAAACCCACAGACATTATTCAAACGACACCAATCGATACAGCAAATCTACATCACAATTGTTTCCTTTATTTACTTCTTCCAGAAACAAACGCTTTATTTACAATCACCAACAGGTCTCCTCGACCAATCCTAAATCAGCGCTCCCCTGGGCCATAAATATGTCCATATCGTCCGAAAGCAGCCTTCCCGGACGTAACAAGCTCCGTTAATTGTTTGCCATTCGTTTCTGTACGAGGTCTCACGTCCACACCAGACGACGGAATGGGCCAGCCAGCAGTAGTAGAGCAGAGCCAAATGGGGCGAAACCCCGACAAAGAAATGGTCGAAGCCGGATCATTGGGCGGACATTCGTGGAGTTAATCCAGTCGAATAGGTCGGACGCCGACGGGGACGTCGGTGCCGCCAGCGGCAGAAGAAAGAACTAAGTTGAAGGAGGCGAAACTGCATTTGGGAATTGTGAAAGTTTTGCCTCCGTCGCTCGATGGCTGGATGGCGTGGGACTAAAGTCTGCCAGCGCTGGTCGGAAGTTTAGAACGACGAATTGGAAACTGTTTATGCAGTCCGATGGGGACTCATTTCCGTACCCCGGCTTTTATGCGTCCCAGAAGTTGACTGGAAACTGCTGAATGGGCGATAATAAAGAAGAGAAGGTACAAAACATTCCGTAGGTATTGTGATTGGCCCAATTTCGAAGCAACGCGCTGAAATGGGCATAAAATGTCGATTTGTTGGTTCAAATTGTTTTAATTCTGTTCGGAGTTTTGTCACTTTGACAGTAGCTGATTTCTTTTGAATATGTTTTAAATTTAATCTCGTCAAAATTAACGATTTTGTTTAAGAATCTGTCATTATATATAATATGCCATTATGTTCAGGTCTACCAGCTCAATAACTTACAGTTTACACTGTCTCGTGAAAAGATATTTTCACTGTAACAGTGTATCTGTATGTTTTAAATCTTTAAGATGCCTTTTTTAATTTTTGAAGTGATATAGTCGCCTTGGATAACACGAAAAAAGCGACACCGTGACTGTAGTTACCATAGCTTGACAGATTTAATAGTTTTGATTGTTTTTAAATTTTTACATTAATGGCAACACGACTCTTCACCGTGTTAGGCGAGATTATTGCATGGAGGAAGGATGGAGTACCCCACTACTTAGGGTACTTAAGTGTCAAACTGACATATTTTGCCAGTTTCTTCTTATACAGTGTTCATATAGCATTTTTTAAAAATACTCAATTTAATACAGTCTTTAAATGTCTTTGAATTTCTGGCAAACTCCAGAGTTAATCCAAACCTGGCAGGCAGTCATACTGTCTGCGTTGTTTAGTGTCATATTAGCCCAGCGTCCTTGGGTCATTTTCTCGCTACAAAATACATCCGTATAGCGTCTCCATCTTCCTCCTTGGACGATTAGCTATCGCCGCACCACACAGTCTTTGATAGATTATAATATATCAAGTATGATGCATTATTGGAAACATAAAAGAAACGTACTCTTGATAATAGGTATCAAAATTCAAGATGACGCATGACACCCATTTAGAAAATAAAACATTAGTTCGTTTCCATCTTAAAGTTATCTTATAGTTTACTAAGGACGCTGTGGAGGTCCTTAATCCATCTGAACTGAAGAGTCTATACTAGATGTATATTAAAATAAATGTGTCTGTTTTATAAATATTCCATTTTCAGACCTTTAATTTTCGTGGGTTATTTTCGTGGTTATCTAGATAAAAGTCATCCACAAAATCCAACCCAAAGGGCCGTACATAAGCTTCAAACATTTTTCGATGACTTTTATGCCCTTTAACCGTGAACGGGACGCGGGGATGTAACGCGGAAATTGCAGGGCGCCGAGGTTTTAATTAAAATTTACGCGACAAAGTCGGTAATTAAGTCAACCTTAGCGCGCGATTTTCGTTTGGGTTTCGGATTGCAAAAGTACCGGCGACGGCGCTGGCGTCGGCCATGGATGACGACATAACCTGGCTTGCTCTGACCGTTAGATTGCGGCTGCACTTATTCATAATTATTACGGCCGAAGCGGCGAAGCTGCGGCTTCGCTAGCCGGGATTAAAACTAACACCGCGAATGAACTGAACCGGGAAGCCGTTTATTGGAAACACAATGTTTCAGTTTATTAACGGCGCAGGGGTTTGTCACGCCCCGCTCTGTATATCTCCATCAAAAGATTTATGTCGTTGCCCTGTCCCAAATGTGTTCGTTGTTAATGGTTACTGTTAACTGCCAGAGTCAACCATATTGATCTGTATTCTGCGACTCTATCCACAAGTACACTGCTCAAAAAAATTAGGTGAACACTTTTTTCGAAACCTGAAACGTTTTAAATAATAGCTCTAGGCAACTCAAATTTGGTATACTTCAACGGCGTATAACTAACTAAAGAAAATTACAAAAACAATGTTACAACTAGTTGCTTCTAAGTTACACTAAAAAATTTAAATTAACAGATGACAAATGAATTCAGTTGTCAATTTTCGTTGATTAGAAACCATAGATAAAATATATATATAATATAGATGGCGTACTCGGCACTTTTTTCGTTGACACTGTTTTTAGTTCTCCCCCACGCACCACAACCGCGGCGCCACTAGTAGCATTCCCGCCATTGCTATAAACTTTAAAAAAAGATTTTGTCTGCGTTCTTTAAAAACAGAGTATGTAGAAATAACAAATGATTTTCGCAAATCATATCTGTTTCAACATACACTGTTTTTAAAGAGCACTGATGATTTGCTGGCATGTTGATAATGAAATAACATATTACCAATTAAAAAAAATATATTTGAAAACACTAAAGTGGCATTCACATAAGCTGACGCTACGCTGCGGTGCGCTGCGGTGCGCTAAGCTCGCCTGCGCTCGACTACGCCCCAAACGCTGGCCTACGCTGGCCATGCGCTGGCCCACGCTATGAACGCAAGATGCCAACGTATGTATTTTTGCGCCTGGCCGCTACTGTCAACAAAATTTATACATAACCCCTAAACATACTGCAACGGGCGATCATCTCGCGGCTTTTCGTAAAGAGTTTTGGTGTATATTATGGAATATTTTATAAATACATATTGGAACGTGTCTGAAGAATGCGATTAGGTATGCGTACATGTTATTATTATTTATAACATATTTTAAATCAATGTTTGTATTGTATTTTAGGATTGAAGATATGCGACGTGGTTAAGTGGTTTCGTGAAAGCAGTACATAGGATATCTACAAAGAATGAGTGCAACCACAGTGCAACTATAAAACTAACGGAGGATATACTTTTGTCTACCAAGAACGTAACAAGATTTAGGTTGAAATAGGTACGGGGTAATTACTTTTGTATCATATTGAACACGTTTTATAGGACTGAATTACTAATTTTACAGTTGTGTGTTACCTCATTTGAGAAGAGCTCAATCAGTTGAGACAAAGATAGAATGGAACACAGTCTATATAAGAAGAAACATATGGAAAACCCTATACCCATCTACAACAAAGGTCTATAACTTATGGATCATAAGGTATGCTTCGAGAAATATCCAAAACACCTGTAGTGTACGACAGGAATTTCAAGAGTGTCTCTTACAATTAGACATCGAAAGATGATAGTATAGAACACAGTGTACTATAAGAAGGCATACACAGAAGATCCCATCACTACCCTTAATAAAAGACGATAAGGTTTGCTGCAACGAAGAACCACACCTGTAGTGTACCACAGGAATCGCGAGAGTGCCTTTTATAATTCATCAAAAAAGGTTTTACCAAACGTTTTGTATGTGATTGTGCAATTTGTGTTAATTTAAAATGCATATTTGGTTGCCTATCAATATACAGTAGTATCTATACAGTAGCATTGTATTGATGAACACATTTTTTTTTAATTCTTATCTTTTAAGTTAAGTAAAAACTTCAAATCCCGATTGCTCATAACTTCTTTGGAGGCAAGCTAAGCTGAACATATGTAAGTTTCACTATTTTGGGCAAGTGCTTTGTTTCTCCTAGATATTAATATGTGACCCCCAATCGCCATATTATATATTTTTGTTATTTTATGTAAGCTTCTTTCTATAAGAAAAATTCAGTTATCATTAATTACTTTACTCAGGTTTTGATCTTGAGGATCACAATATGCATCGTCTAATTATTTGATATTTCCTATAAACAAATGTAGGTAATTCAGGACTTTGTATTTTTTTTTCTGTTTTCGGCTAATAAATAACTTTACCACGATAATATTCTATACTTACTTATTTACAGCACTTCTTTTCCTCTGGTTCACATAATTTATAAGTATTCCTTTTTTTTAATTTATTTTCATTGTATTCTTTGTATTTATTTAAAATTGTAGCACCAAAACTCATTACAATACTATGTTAGCTTTTTTAAATAAATAATATCACAGTAAATGTTAGTTAACTGAAGCAGATAGGAAAGTAACTAATAGTAAGGCTATTTAGAAAATAAATAAAAAAAATCATATTTGCTGACGTTTGCAAACTGTGTTGTTCGCTTCTTCAGTTCTACCGTTTATATTTATTATTGGTATCACTAATGAATATTATTTTAGTAATTATACTAATAATTCTTGTATTAATTATTCATGAATATAAGTAGGTATTTTAGTAATTATAATTTTCAATACATTGGATTATAACCTACGTATATAAACCAATAAGTAAACATAGTTTGTAGTTCAGTAATTTATTTTTACAATTCCAATAAAGTAATAACCACCAGAAACTAGCAAAATGTTTGTTATCCTATGGTGCAATAAGTAAAATAATAAATATTATTAGATGCATTAACAGCATAAGTTGCAAATGGTCTAACACCACCTTGTGAAAAAGATTGTTTTTTAATTCAAAAGGAGCATTGAAAAAAAAAACAATTGGCTTTTAATCCAACTGCTTGTTTAAAAAGGGAACTGTTTCAAACAGTGCAAAGTAAGCAGTGTTTTTTAGTTACACCATTTCTATCTTAAATATAAAATACTTAAAAAAAAACAATAATCAGGAATTTCGATGAGACATGCATCTTTGTTGTTTGGCGTAAACTCCTCGGATTTATCGTCCTTCTTCGTGGTCCACTATCATGTATCAGGAATTTCGACGAGACATGCATTTGTGTTGTTTGACGTAAACTCTTCGTATTTATCGTATTTCTGCGTGGTGTACTATCAACCGCAAGCCACAGCAAGATGAAACAACATTGTAGAATGTCCACACAATTTTACTATTTGGTCACCCAATCTGGAAATATATAATTTTACAGTCTTAAATATACAATCTTATAATGCATATTATAGGGAGTATAAAGGACCTTTGTGAGTCAGGTCAATTATTTGAAATTCAATGATGTTTTAGCTTAATCTAAAAACTAATAATCTATTAACGTTCAAGTCTATATATCAGAGCATTTCACATATTTCCATGTACGTAGTTTGTCAAAAATATAATAATAATCTAAGCTAAATGACTATCCTGACCAACAAAGCACAAAATGGGACAAGTGAAAACGGTTTCTGGTATGCTTTTTTCCGTACAACCTGAAACTGAAAGTAGGAATTTCCCAATTCTATCTAGTTTTTCAGGGAAAAATGCATGTTTGGTTTTTTACAGCTTTTTAGCACTGCTTTTCTGGAAATATAGACTAAAGTCAAAATTAGACCTCCCATTCTTCACAGCAGATCACATAAAAATTCCACCTACCATTCTGAACATAATATTATCCACATATTCTATGCTACCAACAAGCAAGGTTCTGTTGGAATATTGGTTTCGTGGTTGTAGATTATCTCAACATAAGGCCCCAATGAGTTTATGCTTTTCCTGCTATAAATAAACATATATGTACTTAGTAAAAACAACAAACTCACCAGATATTCTACTTACATCTCTATATCCATTATAGTTTCTTCGCAAACAGACGTAGAACAATCTAGGTTCTTTCTTGAACATGTTGCTATAAAGAATTCAATAAAACGTGGTTTCTATTGCACTGATATGGACTATAATTTATACGATAACCTCAAAAGCATCTCAAAACTGACGTAAACCGAACACGTGACATTAGACGGAGATCCTACCGTGGCAAGCGCTACGAGCGCTCCAGCGTTTAGGTGAGCGTGGGAGAAACTATGCGAGCGTGGACGAGCGTAGACATAACGGCGACGCTAGCGTCAACGTAGCGCCAGCGCAGCGTACAGTTGCGTAACTTGCGCGTATCTGAACGTACCATAAGTACTATCAAAACAATGTACAAAAATTACACCTAAAATCGACGGTGCAGTAAGAATTAAAGTTTATATTTTATATCGATGGAATGTAACTGTGAAAATATTTTGTATAAAATTATTTATGAAATACTAATAAATAAACTCAATATTTGCAAATAATTAACACATTATACCAATGCTTAATAATTAACTCTGCAATTTTTTAATTTTAAGATTTTTCTGCTTCTTGGCGTGAATTTTTTGGAATTTTCTATATGCAGCGGCTTGAGGGGATCATTAATTCTTTGATTTCTCAAATCATTACCTTTTAAAATTTTATTAATATTTTTCACCCAGGTAAATATATAAAATTTTACAAAAAGATTACAAAATAATTCAAACAAATTATGTTTATCACATAAAAAATTTGCAAAATTTTTAAATGGTTTTAACGTTTTAAGCAATTTTCTTTT
The DNA here is from genome assembly GCA_963966075.1 of Aphodius sticticus. Taxonomy (NCBI): domain Eukaryota; kingdom Metazoa; phylum Arthropoda; class Insecta; order Coleoptera; family Scarabaeidae; genus Aphodius; species Aphodius sticticus. Next base: position 14,450,567 of record OZ014513.1, read on the forward strand.
AATAAAATTCTCATTTGCAATTTTTGGCAGAGTTTCGTGCATAGTTTTACTGCACAGTCCAAATAAATCAACTAACAGCGAACTTGGCCGCAGTAACGCATGAGGACTGTATGCACGTTCTTCTATAAAAGTACTGTGTTGCAAATCACCTGAAGCCACCAGATGTGTTTGCATGTTGCGCACTTTAACTTGTGGACTAATTTTCGCGCCATATAGCCGCAATATAGGCATGAGTATTTGCCGCTATAAGGCTCCTTCCGCTAAAAATTTTTTCTTGAATAATTTCAATGCCGAGTTCTTCTTCTATCCCACGTCTTCCATTTCTTCAAACGTCTCCTCCTAATCCGAATTTCGTTGAAGGACATTGGCAAGGAAGTTTTTTAACTTTTTAAACAATTTGTGATAAATAAAATTGCATTAAAATGAATAATACTACTTACAGTTTAAATGAATATCTGGGACCGACCTAAATTGAGGAGTTTGCTGCAAGAACGATGCAGCTCCAATGTTTTGGAAAATTGAGGTTTTGCGCTAATCATGATGTACGTAATCATACATCATGATTAATGCAAAAACCTCAATTTGCCAAAAAATTGGAGCTGCATCGTTCTTGCAGCACACTCCTCAATTTCAAATCAGTGCTTCTACGATTCTTTGTAAATCTTTGGAGAAATTCACATCGCATATTCTCCGGCTTCTTTGTATTTTTTCAATTGGTACTTCCAGTAGGTTGTTCCTGAAAATGGTAGATAACCATATCTTCATCAACTGAAAGAATGAGTATTTATTAATTACATTTATAAACAAATAAAAAAAAGTTCGTATGTCATCTATTCTAAGACCCAATTCTTTCCCTAAATGACCCTTGCTTAGAAAAAGGTGCGTCTTAGAATTGTAGTTTTGAGAATATTGCTTACTTACCGCTGAATCCTTTGGGAATCGGTGCATGGGCACGCCTTTGCCTTTGGAAGGGCAATTTGGCACACAACACGAATTTACCATTACTTACTTAATATAAGCCGAACAAAAATAATCTGCTGAAACGTAATTCTTTATTGGTTAAATTATCATAAACTTCAAAAATGAATGATGTGTCAACCATGTGTCAACGCCTAAGGGTTGACACCGTTGACATCACCGTAGGCGGATTTGCGCTATCAGCGGTGCAGGTGCCCGGAGGGGCAACTAAATTTACCGTCAACGTTGAGGCATCTTAGTGAAGTGCAAGTTGCTCGTGCTGTCGCCCTTATTCCGCATGGCCACTCTATTTGACATGTTAGTAGGGACCATCGAGTTTCCCCCGCTGCTATTCAGCGTTTATGGAATCGGTTTCGGGAGACTGGCCAATATGTTAGAAGAGCTGGACAAGGTCGAAATCGAAAAACTACTCAAAATCAAAACCGATTTCTTGTTCTTTGCTCTCTAAGTCTGAGTACTACCACAGCACGAGACCTCCTTAACAACCTAACACGAGCGCATGGAAAAGAAATTTCTTTCTTTTTCAAACTGTTAGAAACAGGTTAAAAAAAGCGAATTTGAAACGAAGAAGGCCTGTCGGCGCACCACGCCTTACGCAGCATCGCAAAGCAGCGCGAATGACGATTGCTCTGGATCACAGATATTGGCAACTTCGTCACTGGAAGCCTCTACTGTTTACAGACGAGTTCAGATTTCGTTTAACTAGTTGCGACGGTCGAGTACATACGTGTATGTAGACGTCCTGGTGAACGGGATGGAACCGCTACTCTACACAGGAAGTGGATAGATTTGGTCGTGGATCTGTGATGGTTTGGGTTTGAATCAGTATAGACAACAGAACTGATCTTGTTGTGGTTCCTGGTAGTCTAAATGCCATGAATTACATCAAAAACATTTTGGAGGACCATATGGTGTCTGCTGTATATGGCGTCGGTCTTGGAATGGCCGGCGTTAAATCCTGACCTGAATCCTATTGAACACGTGTGGGAGCAGCTTGGCCGACGTGTTCGCAAGCGCCCTAATCCACCACACAACCATACAGGAACACACAAGCCCTGATTGAAGAATGGGAAAGCATCTCTTCGCAGACTAGTGCGAAGCATGCCACGTATTTGTGAGGAAGTGATTCGTGCTCGTGGAAGGCATACCCTGTATTAAAGGTCACCAATCCCCAGAAAACCCGACTGCCATCGATACTATGACAATCACTTCCATTTTGTTTTGCATTTTATTACTTTACATTTTTAAGGGTAACTTAGAAGTAACTAAGAGTTACCCCTATTTTTTTGAGCAGTGTACTTTAATCAAATTTGACAATAGTTTTTAGCTTAAAAAATACGTACATACTATTGTAGTTCTGCCCCAAAGCCGTTGGGACTTAATTGTTCATCGCAAAAAATAATCAAGTACCAACACAGCATTTTTCACAATACACGTGTGATTAAAAATAGCAACAATACAGCGGGTACACAGCTTTTTGGTCGGAACTGAATAACGACGAGATGGAGAGCGTTTAAAAATTAAATTTCCACGAACAATTGCGCTCGTACAATGCAATATACTGCGCGAAATGACATGTAAACATGTTCGGGAGCACGTGCGTGAACAGTACGTCAATATAACAAAGCATTTGTCAACATTATTCACCGGGCTAGCCCGCAGAATATCAGTCTTTATATTTTACACAGAACAAATATTGTCGGTGGATGCGGTCCATTCTGCCACATTCGAAATAATAAAGCGTGAGAGGTATGTACATACCACATTACTATTTCGAACCATTTGAATTTTAAATTTACATACGTATATAAAAACATGGACAAAAAAACATCAGTGAATAGCCTATTATAGTCAAGTCAAAAAACAATATAAGATAAATAAAAATAAATAATATATATTAAATATAAGAGAAACCAAAAATTAAATAGAAAATAAACTTAGTACCTCCATAAATAAATAAAAGAACATCAGTGATAGCTCCCCCCTCCACGACCATTAAAACAGCACGATATTAAAAAGGAACTAAACGAATTGCTTGTTAAGTGTGGACTTGCCTTAAAAAAGTAGGCGCGAGTGCAATCGAAATATCATTTTGGGCATAGAGGCCTGCTGGTGCCGTCTGTACACAAATTGCCGGAATACATACAACAACAACGCATTTGTTTAAATTAATTACGAGGAATAAATAATTCAGCGACACGTATTGCGTAATATTTTAGCGAGTGGTGCACCCTGCCGGCGCCGCGCCCAATTAAAATTTTAATAACGCGGACAAATATTAGTGCGCACTCCATGAGAGAGAAACAGTTGCGGTTTTGGTCCAGCAGGCCCTGATAATCGCCCACCTATGTATGACTACAGACTGTGCTAATCATTTTAATATTAGCGTGTGTGATTTCCATGCAAAATGTGCAAATAACTCCAAAATATAAATTCACTGCTCAAAATAGTCTGAGTCCATGGCATGTTGACTCTTTAATTCTTTCTACTTTCCCACCAATACTTTGACTTTCAGAACATATATCTGATTGGTATATTACTTCAAAACATGAAAATCGTTGACTATTATGAGCATGGCTGCTCTTAATGTTTGTACTTTTTCCTTAAATACAAAACATTTGTTAACAAATGTTTTTCACGCATTCACAGCTTGAAAACAAAATGCATTTGAGGCAAATGGAATTGCGCGCTCAACGCTTCTCTGTTGTTGTGTTCGTATGTAAATGCAATTAACATTATACTTCGGAACCTCGAAGGGTGGAGCAGTAAAACTGAACTGTATTATTTGAGAGCTTTATTCGAAGTGGTTTATAGGTACATTTGATATGTTACCAGAATTAAACGCATGCGCAGTTATACAAACATACGAATATCTATAATTTATAGGTATATAACATCAGTCACCCTCAACAGTCGCGCAGAAATTTTAACATTTTAAATCTAGGCAACCATGAATTCGATAAAACAACTTATGTAATATATTAATAACTTATTACCTGTTTATACCTGGCAACTCCATAGTTGCGCAGAGGGGAAAATAGGCAAGTTTTATTTTTTCAATTCCTTGTGGTATATTCTCTCAGCTGATGAGCCACCTCTATGAATAACTAATCGGAGTAGTTGATCAAAAAAACTTAATTAAACATTCTATTGTTTAACATCATCGGCACGTGATTTAACTAGGCAAACTATTTGTGATGTATCATGGTATACATTATCTAGCATATATTCTTTATTATCATTAAATAACAGATGAGGATATATATTGCTTATACCGGATCTCGCACTAGGATGTTTATGCCCCGAGGTTGACCGTTCTCGGGCCCATCGGCCCTCGAACTCTTTAAGTCGCCCGAGGGTATAAACATCAAGTAATGCCCGTGATACATACAAAATGTTATGTCCTACAATGGTTTTGTTCCTCCGTTTGAATGATATTCATAAATATTTTGACGTAATCAAGTGACCTGCCTATCTACGGAGTTGAATTACACTACAAACAATTCAGGGTATTACGGCACTTTTCAAATTCTGTTCTATTACAAAGTAGGTTAGCTTAGCATCACCCTTTCACACGTAAAATGCCAAACAACGCTTTAATTTAGGAGAAAACGAGTTTTGAAATTCAAATAAAAATCCTACTTGTGACGTCACAAGGAGAGATTATAATGCGAAACTTGACAACGTCGCGCATAGTTATTTTATGTTGCTGTGGTGCCAACAGTCGCGTAGTTCACTCTGTTTACCGTTCGTGTATTGAGGTTAGGTGGTCAGTGATTTTTTAATATATCAACATCAGCAAACATCATACATAATCAACATGAGCAAACAATAATATAGAGTTTGTTGTGTGCCGGGTTGCAACAGCAAATCAGTCGAAACACCAGAATTCAATACAACATTTAGACGAAATGGTGTATCTACCTTGTAGTTTCATAAACACACAGGAATATATTATAAGAAATGCATTGTTAATATGTATTATTAATAAACTTCTATTTAAGCAGTTATTTTTTACTACTAGTCTTTTCCTCTACATTCAAATTTCTTTCTGAACCATGTGATTGGGGGATGTTTCATTACATTGTCGTTAATTTACTATGAACAATTGCAAGCTGGTTGAATAATATGTATGACAGTGTATGATCGTGGGCAAATTTTGCGAATTCGCTTTGGTAAAAGCATCGCATCATAAAATCACAGAACACATGCTTGCACTGGTAACTTAACAACTTATAACAACTTGCTTAATAAGTAATAACTTTACGATACGCTGTAAATAGTACCATCGAAGTTTGTCAACACACATACAAACAAACAGCGGTGCAAACACTGTTACAAGAAAATTCCCTAGGTTTTGACCAATTTCTTGGCTACGGTACCAATTCTACACTTGGCCAATCACGACAGTGATCGGAAAATTCAAATTTTAATTGTAATTTTCTCAACAAATTCTGAATGTAATTTAATTTTAACTTAACAGAATTTCGGGTTATATACTGTAAAATCGCTTAATACACGCTTTTGCTTAAATTTCCACATGACCGTAATACCCTATTAATTGTCAAACAGAACTTAATCGCCAATAATTGACATTGACGATTTAAAATTTACAATTTTAATGTCAAATATTTGATGTATCTGACATAAAAACCATGGCAACGCTTAATGCCCGCGCGGGCGTTACAAATCCTTTTTCTACTTTGCGTTCGTTATAAGCTCATAACAAAACCGCTTTCGGTGTCGTTATGAAAACACTACATCACAAACTTTTAGTTTTCCAAGATTGATGATATTGACGTCCAGTGTCAGATAGGCTGACATCTCAATCGTTATTGGCTCGCGTCAATCGTGTTTGTGAATATTACCAAAACTACCAACTGTTGAATATAAAAGTAGTCTATACCGTAAGATAACAACCGCAATTTTAGAAATTTAAGTAATATTAACGTCGCAAAGTAGAAAAACAGTACATAACACTCGTTTTTAAGACGTATTGACGCACTCGTTCCATTTGGGCGCTCCTCGCTATGCTCGTCGTGCCCAAAACAACTCGTGCGCCAATTTTTGTCTTGTATTATAATATACTATTTTGCCCTCGCGGGCATAAAGTACCTTGTTTTTGCCTCGGCATCCAAGATGTAAAATGTCCCTTGTGATCATATAGAACACAAATTAAAATAACACTATCCTTATATTTTATTGAGCAATTCCCAGAATAATCAAAAGATTGCAATAAAAATAAGGCATTTTTTTATCAGCACCTATCTATTGGTTTTGATGCTTATCTGACTATAGTTGACAGACAATATCTGCAAAAAAATTAATTGGATAATTTCTGAAATTACTATTTTCAACAAAGAAGACAAGAAGTTGTATATTACTGTTTGGCACACTTCCTTGTACTTCTCAAGTAACAAATGCATCAACATAGTGTGCAGACAAACCCAACACATTACACGAAACCGATAAGTGCTGAAACCCAGCTATGCACTTTAAAAACGCAAACCAAGCAGCAAAATAGCAATCTAAATTGACCTGGGTGTGTGCGCGGATGTCCGTTCGATTCCGGACGATATAAGCAACAAAACAAAAGAAAACCGAACCAAAAATACGTATCTTTGTATCGCCGAGACGAATCAACGCCGGCCCACAAACAACCCGTAGATAAATCGGCACCCGGACTTTTTCCGCCATTGAAATCCGCTGCGATTGTGTGCATCTCCGGCGGCGAGATGTGGAGATCTGGATCGGAGGTGGCTTTCAGCAACGCCCTCTACGATCCGGTGCACGTATTCGCCCGATCGGATGAATAAAACGACCGAATTGACTAGATAGGGAAATAAATAGCTCCGAGTTATTTGATCGTTGGGAAATAGCTATCCGAGCGCGGAAAAACAGTCCTATCGTCAATTGGACGCCGGGTTCAGTTTATTTATCATCATTACGGTCATCAGTTTGTTTTGCAGGGGAAAATAGACACGTACGGTTAACTGGAAGCCAAGTCTAAATGTCAACAGATTCTACATTTGCAATTAGGGAAGTTGGTAATAGCTGATTATGGTTCCAGTGTTAAAAGAGATGGAAATACCGCCCCAATAACGATGAGCGGGTACTGTGATCGATTTCATAACTGCTGCGATCGATCAAGCATAAATATGATTATTTTGTTTTGTAAAGACATTAAAATGGGTTACAGCAAATTTTGTTTAGTGGTTAACTGCAAAATTATTCTTCGTAAAAGTATCTAGATTGTCTTAAAACTAAAATTCAAATATTTGAAAATAAACGCAACATAGACATATTAACAAGACACCATAAATGTCATAAAAGTCAATAAAACAATACGTTGTACAAAAGATGCGTTTAAATAGACAAGAAAGCTGAAATTGTGTGACGACAATCTGATTGTCTTGTTAAGGCTCCGTTCTGAAAATCGCAACTCCGAAACGAAATATTTCGTTGCGATGTTTTTTTTTTGCTGGGAGGGGTCAGCCTGTCCCCCACCAACGTCATTCCGTAGTCACCAGTTATAGGCGCTGTTTAAAGCTCCTGACGTCTGCTGTCTATACCGGGCAGCAGGAATATGGGCAAATAAATGCATTTCTGGCAATTACGCTTTATTATCACAATTATAATGTTTTGGTTAAAATTGTATTAAAATAAAAAATCTATTTTGTATCATGGGTAAAATTAATTTTTATGTCACCAAAAAATTAATTTACATCCAGCGCAACTCGTTATTTGTCTAAGAAGGCACACTGAAAATTTCATAAACTTTGAACAATAAATAATGTTTTTATTTGAAAACGCGTTTTAGGAGAGGTAGAACTGGGTCTTAATAATAATTAATACTTGTCTCTGTTGTTTAACTAGTAGATATTTTAGATATTTAACAATAAAGCTAAATGTTTGTTTACATAATTATGTATTATTTTGCTTTCATGAAAGCATATTTCTGTTACTGTTTTTATTTCTAGTGTAAAAAAAATAAATCCTGTTTTAGTATTTGATACATTTTATAACCAAAACCTTTTCAAAATAAAGATAGGTAGTTTGCTCTTTCTAAATACCTTTTTCACATGACATTTTGGCCCATCTTTCGAAATAAATGTACTTTACTCTTATAATTTCATACTTATGTCTAAGAATTTTTTTCAAATAACATTTTGCCTTGTTTTTTAAATAAAGGTACCTTCCTAACAAATATTATTCATAGATTTGGTAACACCCAGTACATATAAGTAGACAATTACCATCTAATATTTGCATTTTAGGTTTAATCAAACCAGAATCTTATGCAGAAAAACATTTTCTGAAAAATGTATACCAAAACTTTTTCCCATATGCGTTCAAAATTCTGCCAGACACAGTAGTACCTATATATACAGGGTCCTGCAGCTCAGTTCCCGTCTTCTGTAGCTCAGTTACTACTTAAGCTAAGAGTTTGACATTTTGCAAGCTTACCCTGTACTTCAAGGTACATTTCACGCCAACGTGATATATATTTTTAAATTGCATGCTATTAATTTTTTTACACATTTGGAAGCCTGTTATGGTTGCCTACATACCACCAAAATTTTATTGAAATCGGTTGCGTGACTGCAGCGCAAAAAAATAAAAAACAAAAGAATTAATTTTGCATCGTTGGCTTTAAAAATCAATAAAAACCACAAATTGCACCTCGTTAATAAAATTTTGCGACGTCCTTATTTAGTTAGATCTCGTAGTCTCGTTAACCAAGTGTCATTGATCCAAATTATACAGGATGACCAAAATCTAGTGTCAAACTTGTCAAACTTCAAAGCGTGTTATTGTTCTTATTTTAATTGTAGGTAATAAATATCGTACGTGGCGTTGAAAAACAATTTATTTCATAAAATATAACACAGAGAAGTATTTTAGATTTGAGTGTACTTAATTAAGTAGTTGTTCGAAATGTCTCCGTGCTCTTCGAGGCACAAACGTAGAGGAGTATGAAATGACCTCGCCACTGCTCTTAATAGGTGGGCGTATATAAATAAATTGTTTTTCAACGATATTTATTACCTACAATTGCCGTTGGAAACGTTGAAAAATGAGTTTTTGGTGAATAACTTTTAAAATATTGGGAATTGTGATGGGGTTGTATTTAGCAACAATGTTTATTTTTTAATTCTGCATCGTTTCACCTAAAAGAATGTATGGGTTCCAATTTAAACTAAGAACAATAACACGCTTTGAAGTTTGACAAGTTTAACACTAGATTTTGGTCATCCTGTATAATTTGGATCAATGACACTTGGTTAACGAGACTACTAGATCTAACTTAATAAGGACGTCGCAAAGTTTTATTAACGAGGTGCAATTGGTGGTTTTTATTGATTTTTAAAGCTAACGATGCAAAATAATTTTTTTTTTGTTTTCATTTTTTTGCGCTGCAGTCACTCAACCGATTTCAAAAAAATGTTGGTGGTATGTAGGCAACCATAACAGGCTTCCAAATGTGTAAAATAATATATAGCATGCAATTTAAAAAAATATATCACGTTGGCGTTGCACATTTTTGGGACACCCTGTATAATAAAAAATAATTTCTTGAAGTGTACCTTGAAGTACAGGGTAAGCTTGCAAAATGTCAAACTCTTAGCTTAATTAGTAACTGAGCTACAGAAGACGGGAGCTGAGCTGCAGGACCCTGTATATATCAGAGCTGCAGTTACAATATGTTCAGTGGGGGGGGGGGGGGGGCAAAACGTTTTTTCTTTGAATGATGCCATTTAAATTTAAAACATGTGAACAATTTTTGACCCAAAATTATCGAAATAACACGATTATACAATTTTTGTGTAAAACTACTGTAAAAATAATGTAAAACTGACCTATTTTAATGCCATACAAGTATTATTAAATAACAGTTCATACAAATGTAATACACGCATTCTTCTAGCACAGTGGTTCTTAACCTTTTTGAAGTCAGGGAGCACTTTTGATCATAAGAAAAATGATCAAATTGAAATGTTAAAAAACAAAGAAAAATAAAAGATAAAACACAACAGTAAAAAGTAAATAAATTTAAGTAATAATATTAAAAATAACGAAAGAAAATCGATATAAAATTTTTTACCTATTTTCTTCTAGAAACTAAATGTCATTCCGAGTAAAAAGGCTCATATGGACTTATTGGTCTTCTCAGTTCCTTACGAAGTTGTAGCCGTTTAAAATACAGTTTTGTTGATATTTTCATTAGCTCTAACGTTTCACCGAATTGAAAAAACTCCAATGAAATTTATTTGCGGCGAAAATCATTAATGTGATATAGAAAAGAAAAAGATATATTTGTGTATAAATTCCCAAAATTTACGGGAATTTTGGAATTTATTTCTACAAACGAACTCTTAAATATGTTTGAGGGAAAACCGCTCTCGTTGTACCGAATTGCTTCCGAAGTTTTCTTTTTGCCCGTATTCACATATTTTCCACATTTTGTGTGTGTGTATGTTTTGATTTTCTGGGCCCACAAAATTTTGTTCGTGAACTATCACCTGGTGGTTATAAATGCCACCACCGATTTGGTATATTGTGATAGTTCCTCCAAGCATCTGACATAATAGTTGTTCGCGGTAATATAAATCTAAATATAATAAAACTTTGAAAACCTTCCTAATTTGTCAAATATTTTGCTAATTTGGCTGGATTCTTTATATTAGCAGTTATGCACCACCTACTCAAGTAGTTTTGATAAGCTCATTTTTGATACAGCTTTATACTATTATAAAACTTAATAAATCCGCACATAACATGTGGATGATATGTAGATGAGGGCAAAAATGTATATTATCAAAACATCATATTGAGTGTTTATTTTAGGAAATATATTTCAAAATGTTTGCCTATTTTCCAAACTTTTTATGTGACATGTGTAGCAGAGCTATACTCAGTTTTATTTTAATTGTATAATGTTTAGAATTCTTTATTTATTTTATTCATATTTATTACTATTTGAAAATTCGAAATATTTTAATTGTTAGTTTTGTTGAAGTTAGAATGTTTAGTACGTTAATAATACACAAATATTGTTATTTCAATCATATACATTAGTGTGGGCTTTCATAATTTTGCGGAGCACTTGCAACAAGCTCGCGGAGCACCAGTGTTCCGCGGAGCACCGGTTAAGAACCACTGTTCTAGCAACTGGCTACATAAAAGTTGATATTTGAGTGACACTATACAAGAATCGAAGTCGCAGGTGGCGTTCTATGGCACATTAAAGTGTTGACATTTACCTTGGAGGCATAACAAAAGGACGACGAGCAGGAGAACGATCAATTAAACTGACGTATTGTCGGTGTCAAGTTGGTACTTTACGGAGTGTAGGGTCCGTTATTACAGCACACATTGCGTGTCGCCCTTCTTTGTTTTGATAGGACGCCAGCGAACCCTTTAAATTGTCCTTGAAGCGCCACCGTTTGTCATTTTAATGCCGGGACACGTCGTATTGTCGACGCCAGAAGAAAAACACTGAAAAGGCAACAGCGACGCTTACAGTAATCGCTAAAATACGTGCTTGAAGAAAATTAGCGAGATGAAAAATAATACATGATATTGAAGATGGTTTCTTTTCTATTTATAAGGCAGTGTTTCACTTGTACTTTTCATTGTTGTGTCTAATCTAGGCAATTTTGGCTGGAAAAAATATCAGATTAGTTCAAAATTGGAATTTACGTGCATTTTGACTTCCCGAATATGTATATATAATGAGTATAAATTATTTTAATAATAAATGATCAATTTATAACATTCGAAATGGAACGAAGTGGGCTATTTAAAACACAACTCAACATTTGAAGCACTCTGGTATCAGAAAGGGCGCAGTCAGCTATGCCAGGGCTTGTTGCGTTGTGAATTGTTTCGTTTAATGGACATGTTGTATCCGTTTAATGATACGTTGTCTAAAGTTGGAGAAGATTCGGAATTGAAAATTCACAATTTTACTTGTTGAGTAGGTATCTCATTCTAAACACCTGATCTCCGTTTGGGTAAGTTGTTCGTTTCTTTTTTATAAAATGACAGATAGAAAATATCTTTGCATTACGTCATGTGTGGTATCATTTGAAAAGGGTCTCCTTAAGCATCTCAAAAATATTTTAAATTTAATATTTAAGCTTAATTATTGATATTTTAAGCGTTTCTTATTGACGTGGTTATTGAGCAAGGTTGGTCAAGCTATATTTTACAGAGGTTATGCCGATCCCTATACTAGCAATGCATTCTAGCGGTTTGCCTACAAACTCGAACCGGTGACGTCAGTGCTGTCCGAAGGAGCCAAACATCTGACATTCCAAATGCGAACGCATGCAAACGTTTGAGCAGTTAACGGCTTTTTAGTCTTCCAATATCTTAATATACCGCATTGTGTGCTCTTGTTTTAGTATTGGCTTGTTCTGTATTCTTTGAAAAGCAGGTAAGGTGGTTTTCTTTTTTGTCAAAAAACCTTACACTTATTGCAACTTTATATTCCCAGAAACAACAACGACAAGAATTTACTTACATACAAGAGATTGGTATTTATTTAATGTGGCTCTAATTCCATTTGTTACTGAAAAAGAGGTAAGCTTAAGTTTTCTATATTAACTTGCTTATTGCAGCAGTACATTTAGTTACATTTCATCTTTCATCTTTCTATAATTGAATAACAGGTATAGGTAAAACTACGAGAGCTGAAGGTGAGTCATCGCCTAAAAACGTAAGAACAGACGCATGAAAAAACACTCTGTTTCTTTCTAACGCACGGGAATGGTCTGTAACGTATCAGCAAAATAACAGCTGGAATCGATGACTCGCTTTCAGCTCTCGTGGGTTTACCTATAAGCAAGCTTACGTTGTCATGTTGTTAACATGTTGTATTAAACAACTATATTTTTGTTAATGAAAAGAAGACAATTTTTTTGTAATTATGCAATGATAGCACTTTGTATTGAAATAAATGTTTGATATTCCGGTTATAAAAATAATAGTTAATATGCGTGTTTTAGTTCAAATATAAATCTAGGCTTTAGAATATTTTTTTACAAACATTGTACGTATGTTAGAATATTACTGTATACAATTAATAAAATAAATGTTTGTTCATGTCTTTCATTTATGTACTTAATGACATTATAATTTTTGTTGTATATGTTTGGTGTATTGTATTGTACTGTACCCCGTTCTACAAAAATAAAATTACATAGGCAAAATGGCCAAGGTCGATAGCTTTTTGTATTATATTATATTTATACTTACGCCAATAAAAATAAAAATCAACAAAAAAAATGGTTTATTTTAATTATTTGTTAGTACGCCACAAGACAAAAGAAAACAGCATGCAAAACGCAAGCCAGGCAGCCTGACTTTTGATAGTGAGGCTACCATAAAATATCTTGTTTACAACCTTTATCATATAAGAACTTTAAAAACACAGACGTAGTTGTATATACAAGCTTCTAAATTTTCTCCGAATAAAATTTTAAATGTTTTTGGTAATCGGTTTACGAGAAATAAACGCGAAAAGACAACCGAGAAAGTAAACATAGCACTGCTAAGTTCGGGTAGTTTTCTACTCCTCTCGAACCCATATTTAAACCGAGTGGTAAAAGATAGTTATACATGTTATGTAGAAATGATGCAGGAATATAATAACACTTTATTCCACTTTTTTTCGTTCAGTCGTTTCCGAGTTATGAGCTTTCAAATATAGGCTTCATTGCTATGCAAGCCTATAACTAACTCCGTGACAAGCCACCACTGACGTCACGCCAGCGCCTCGCCTCCCCCCCCCCCCCGCAAAACGCTGTCAGCGCAACCTCTGTAAAATATTGCTCGACCAATCTTGGTTATTGACAACTTAATGACAACTTAATGCCCAAGGGGTTTTGAATGTGCACTTTTTATCACTCTAACCCAAATCTACAACTAAGGCTATTTTACACTACCTACAATACTTTCGTCTTCTTCTAACCATCTTTTAAGTAACTACATAAAAGTTTTAAGGTAACAACCGATGGGTATACTTAAACCATATTGAATTGTACCAATATCATACAAAATCTGTTCTTCCTAATTTTCATTACTTCATGTTGGTGTAAATCAACATTTTATGGTTGGTTCCTAATTAAAAAAAAATATCTGAACGTTTCAGTTTTTTAAGATACCAAAGAATTGGTTTTAAAAAAGAATGCTGCCCATGTTTTGCAGTACTTCAAGTGGATCCTAATTTTAGACTGTCACTTAACTACTATTATCAGAGAGACAGAGACGGGTAGTAATTTATTCCAAATCAGGACACCGCCATTCCAGATAATGAACATAAAACCGTTGTACTACACGAGTACAAACAAGTAATCAATGATCGATGGGCACGCTGTACGCAAAGTACCGACATAAACAACGCGTGCGGGGATGTTTTGCGAACGGGGGCCTTGGGGTGGTATACGATCGACGTCCACGCCACCTATTTATATAAACGTCACTGGGCATTATAATTTATGTAGATATAATCGGCCAGTTTCGAATTGCCCTGTATCCTGCATCCATTTTCGAATAAAACCATCAAAATTATTTATGTTGCGTGATGTAGATACGCCGTCCATGTAATGAGTTTTATCGTCCGTGCTGAATGCTGCGGCCCGATATTTGTGCCTGGTCTGCAGACCCGAGGTGACATTTACGTCTATTTGCCACGCCGACGCCACTTTTGGCGGAGGCGACGGGTCGGACCGTTGCGAAGTCGGAACGCGCGCGAATAGACACAATTAGCGCCCGTTTACGGGACATCCACCGGGGGAGGCTTGCTCGCGACGCTATAACTTTTCTTGTTTATTATTTACAGAAAGCCGTCGGGACGCGACGAGGACAGTTTGCTATAAATTTACTGAATAGCTTACTCACAGTACCAACACGCTTATATCTTTGGTGCTTGTTTCGCACGTGACTTTTTGTTCGTATTTTAGTTCAGGATTAAAATACAGTATTGTTTTAATCAATCAGTACAGTTATGTATTAGGTTGCATACATGGCATTAGTTTTAATGTGAACAATCATCGTCGATTATCGATTACAAAAGTTATTACTATTGTAAACAATTGTGGAATATTATCTAATAAAAAATGTGTGTGCAGTAAAATCAACGAAACACCAAAATCCAAAATCGAAACCGATCGCGGCAACGAATCCACCATGTGACCCACTCGCTCGGAAGTGCAACACACCGTACACACCACTACCATCGCCACAAATAAATCAACACAATGTCGACTCAAATCTCTCCATGGCATTGTATCTAATACAGTCAAGCACAAATGAACAATAAAGCACACAATCCGGCGAACGGACAATGGCTGAGGATAACCCGACAGCAGTGGTGGATGCGCCGGGGGCGGCTGGCGGAGGCGACGGGGGCGACGGGGGCGACTGGTAGCGGCTAGAGAGACAGGGCTGGGCCTCCCCGTCCATGCATCGCCGCTCCCGGATAAATGATTTAGTTCGGCTCTGAAAATATGGAAAGTGGGTTGCCGTGTATCGCCCCGGGACCGCGAATCTATGGCAGCTCTTTCGTAAAATAATAACACCGGTGGCGCCCTCGAACCGTTGCGTCGGGATGGCGA
Organism: Aphodius sticticus; assembly: GCA_963966075.1. Lineage (NCBI taxonomy): Eukaryota > Metazoa > Arthropoda > Insecta > Coleoptera > Scarabaeidae > Aphodius > Aphodius sticticus. The sequence goes on from OZ014513.1 coordinate 14,466,169, forward strand.
TGTTGCCAGGGGATGATAAGGATTTAGGTGGCTTAGATGGAAGGAGTAGCTCGGATGGCCCACCGTGTGCTAATACCTTTCTTACAAACATGCTAGGGCCTAGACGACCGTCAATAATACGAATGATGATGTAATGGAGGTTTTATAGGATGAGCTGGGAGTCTATGTTAGGTTGGTGGTTTATACAGAGTTGGGCAACTAAATAGAATATTGTCTGCACAGCGTAAATTATTAGTTTTATCAAAACATATTAAACATAAAAATTGTTTGACTATTTTTTTCCCAAGTTTTCACAAAATCTAATTATGTCTAAATAGTAAAATGAAAGCATGGCGACTATGACGTCATTTTTTTTAATTGCTACCTATGACTTGTGATATATCGTTGGATAGCTCTATTACATACCTTTACAACCGTATAATACGTTCCTCCATACTCATAATAAATCCACTGTAAATTAATAAGACACGCAGAATGATCAATAAAACGCGTTTCATTTATTATTAGAAAAAAACAACAAAAAAACGACACTACAGGATGCAAATTAAACTTAACAAATTCTAAATAATCCAAAGTTGAACAAATAATACAGAAAAGTACCTTTGCTAGTGTACGTACTCGTATTGGCTAAAGTCGGCTTTTTCATTTCATATTGTAGTACAGGTTTTTATTTCCAAATTCAATGCTCGTTTCGACGTTATAGGCAGAGAAACAGTTTCATTTCCATGGTATACACGTGGTGGTCAATAGTACAATTTGTTTAGTTAGTTTAGAAAATGGCCAGATTAACGGAACATGAAAAAATTGAAATTTTAATGATGGTAGATTATGGTGACCATAAACGAAAGCAACAAGACGTTTGCGATTTATTCAATGATGTCCATCCCGACAGAAATCCCATTACCCAGTCTACCGTCAGCAACATTTTAGCATGCTTTGATGCTAGTGGAAGCGTACGTGGCGGAAGCATACGTATACTAGCGAAGATATTTTTCTGTTGTATTTGTTTAACTTTGAATTATTTAGAATAGAAAATAAACTGCTTCCGGGTTATGCCGTGTGTCAAGATTTGTTAATGCTGACGTTTCGCGAACCATGTTGCTCGCTTCTTCAAAGCTAATTGAATACTCAGTAACAGTATTCAATTAGCTTTGAAGAAGCGAGCAACATGGTTCGCGAAACGTCAGCATTAACAAATCTTGACACACGGCATAACCCGGAAGCAGTTTATTTTCTAAATGATTCTGGCCGTGAAAGCCTACGTACTTAATTAATTATTTAGAATGTTTTAAGTTTAATTTGCTTAAGTTAGCATCCTGTATTGATCATTCTGCGTTTCTTATTAATTTGCCGTTGATTTATTATGAGTATGGAGGAATGTATTATACGGTTGTAAAGGTATGAAATAGAGCTATCCAACGATATATCACAAGTCATAGGATGCCATTTAAAAAAATTACGTCATAGTCGCCATGCTACTATTACTATTTAGACATAATTAGATTTTGTGAAAGTATGGGAAAAAATAGTCAAACAACTTTTACATTTTTTGATAAAACTAATCATTTACTCTGTGCAGACAATATTCCATTTAGTTGCCCAACCCTGTATATGTTTTTACTGCGTACTACAGTAAGATAAATGACGACAATGTATTTAGAAACACTTAGGAAAGACACGAAGTAAAAGGTAACCTATTTTAAACGGCACTTGTTTGCTCATACACCATTTACATTAAAACTACATTATTGCACCAAATGACAAAGTAAATAACAAATGAGTAGATAGTATAAACAAATACTAATCCGGTGTGTCTAAAACCGTAACACACATACTAAAACAAACATCATTAGGGTTGTAATATTCATTTATAATGTCGGGTCAACATATCTATAAAATATTTATCGATATAAATAAAAGTAAACACTTTACCTAAAGCATTGGAAAATATCAAGTAAACACCATTAGCACGTTTGTGATTTTGCTTTCAATCCTCAACTGTATCAAGAAACTCCAACCAAGAACATCGGCTTTTTTTACTTTACGTTCGATGAGCACTTTTGGCGGAGGATCCGGGGCAAAATTTAAATTCTCCCAAAAGTACCAACACGCGCAATAAATTACGCGTCCCGTTGTTTTCACAAGAGCACCTTTTCGAAAATAATTTCAAGGTACGGATTCGGTCCACACGGATGACAGAGAAGTAGTACAGCCTCGCTGCTCCGACATCGTAAAAACTTTTCATAAACAAGACAATAAATTTTACGTTCACGAATACATCTAGCGTACTATGACACACACACACATACACACACACACACAGAAACGATCCGTGTGTGCGTGGGCGTTATTTGACGTTACCGCCGACGGAGAACTTTTTTATGAGACTCTTTCGTTTTTATTAAATCACACGCTAGACAAAACATGACTGTACGACTAGATTTGCTGAAGAAAAGTTATGACAGATATTACATCTAATCAAAATTGATCATCTCGTACGGATGATAAAAGTAAGAAAGTTGCTTGAGCCAAGCAAAGAAACAATAAAAATTTTTTATTAGAAGATCATTGAAAAAACTATATTGGTAATAATTCAATGGAATAAGAACAATATCTTTTATTGTGCTATGCGTAGGGTACAAATTAGTAAGCTTTGGGAAGACAACTGTAATTCTCTCAATATTATGGAGACAGAATATTTAAAATGGAAGTACAGAGAAATAACCGAGAGAAGTTCTAGAGTTGTGTTCATCGAGCTTGCAGTAAAAAATCCAAGACAAAAATGGAAGACCAAGAACAAACTGAAATCTGTCCACACTAACTTTACAAAAGTTATTAATGTTGGAATATCTATTCCACATCTATATTCCTGGGTGTGTTAAGAGCCTTTTGACAATGTATGGGAGGAATTCGTTCGATATACGTGGTGTTCTTCAGATTAGTTTTAGTGTATATCCTCTGCCAAGTGTACCAATCAGAAGCTGTTAACAATTCTAAACTATCTAAGAATACTCCCTATTCTAATCGATTTCGACATGCTTTGAACTGAGTAAGCATAAAAAAGTCATAACGTCGTTTATAGTTGCCATGGACGGGGGTTTCATTAGCGATAGTGTTTGCAATTGTCTGGTGGAGACGGGTTTGCAACTTGCACAAAGAATCTTAATTGCGCTGCTAGATCTTGCAGACAGGAGCAGCACGGGTGCTCCATCTCCTTGCCTCCCGGTGGAGATTAACAATTCACGTTTATTCCCTGATATTGAGGAGTAAATCACTCGGAATAATTAACGGTTTAGTCGTTATCTTTAATTACACAGTGGATCGGACTTGACGTGCGAGGCGCATGCATTAAGACGTCACACCATTGTTGTTCGCAAAGAGCTATTATTTCCATGAGTTGAAGACACGTGATTAATCTCTAGATGTATCGTTGGTGAATCTTCACTTTCGATGGAGATAGAAGCTTGGAAAATCAATAATCACTTACAAAATTAAAATTTGTTTAAATGCTTTTAATTTAGAATTGGAAGAAGTGACGGATGATAAAAAGAAAATAGGATGTATTTCTTAACTATTTCAATAAGTAAAAAAGTTGGTCTCTTAAGCTGCTTAATACTAAAATGGTGTACCATATGTTGATAGACAAGCTGAAATTTTGAATAAAGAGTTTGTGGTTTATTTTTGTATAGATGCACCTACCTCAGAAGGATGTTTTGTTTTCTTTTTTGGTTATTTCATTATTCATTAAAAATACATTATAATATTGTAAACCAAACAGCATAAAATAAAAGTATTTTTCCTGAAACGCTTTCCAGCGCTTAAATCTTTTTGACTTTACACGAGTTTTTCAGAAAATGACCGTAAGATTGTCATTTTGGGCTACCTTTTCCAAAAAACATTTCAACATTATCTAAACGTTTCAGAAAAAAACACTTTTTTTGTAGCATCCAAAAACAGGTTTTGTATTTAAAAACAGATATTAGATACCAGTTTACAATTATAAATAATACGTAAAAATAATAAAGTAATGTTTAGTTTACCATTTTGTCTTTGAATAAGTAAAATATTGTACAGGTTATTCATTACTTTTCTGGAAACTTATTTCAATAAGTGTACGTTTGTCCCCCTTTTTGTCTTTGAATAAGTAAAATATTGTAAACATGTTTGCTGTTTGAAATATAAACATACTAATACGTTTCTTTGATGTATTTTATAATAAATTTTCTGTCTGCTGACATGTAGGCAGCAGCACAATCCATTAGATTGTAGATATTCTTCAAATGTTTTTCCTGTAAAATATACCTACTTTTTAGATTGCACTATTATATTCAGACAACCAATAAAAGTGTAAATAATAGTAGATAGTAATAGGATAGCTGGTTAATATAGATAGATAGTAATGCTCTGAGAATATAGAATATTAAGTAATCATTCACATGACACATTATTGTTTTTTATTTTATGTGACGAACCACGCACGAGAGAATTGCCCTAACTACCATCTCTCGTTTCGATAGTATTGACCTGTATTTTCCTGTATTTGAAGGCCCATAACTCTAGAACTACTGAAGAGAAAACTGAAATAAAGTATGTCATACTCCTGTCAAAATTATTTGCCTTTCGGTGTACACATGAGCGCGATTCTGTTTCTACAGTCGTATTAAATAAAATAAATCTTATTCGCAACCTTTATTACACATAAACTGAAAAAAACAAAAACGCCAATCTATAGAAGAGGCTCTAAATGCAACCTGACCAAAATTTAAAATTTTTGCGGCAAGCGGTTTACGAGGAAAACAATGGAAAGACGAAAAGTGCAATAAAAGTGCAATAATCGGGACTTTTTTCACTTCTCTCGCGCTCATGTTTACACCGAGAGGCAAAACATGTCGACAGTCATACAACTTATGTAGAAATGATTCAGGAGTATGATACATTTTATTTCAATTTTTTCTGTTCGGTAGTTTTAGAGTTATGCTCGTTCAAAGACGGTTTTTGGAAATTTGTTTCACATTTGTATGTCAAACTCTGTGGAGAAAAATATATTCTATATAATGTATCATCTGTGATCTCATATTGTCTTTTCAGTTATGCATCTGTAGATGGTCCAAGACTGAAATCGATAGTGTAGTATATATTATCATTTAAAACCAAGCCTGACATACGACCTGTGTGTTTTATGTTCACAACCACATAATATAAACACACTACAATGGAGACATTTATCAACCTGATTATAACCAAAACTTAGATACCTATATGTTATTATTATGAAAAGTATTTGAATACAGAAAAATTGAAGCAACTTTGTTTTATTTTCAATATTTATGGTCTTTATAGGTCTTCTTCATGTTCACAACCCTCAAATTTGACGTTAGAACGTTTAGAACAGCCATCCAAGATGGCGGCCACGATCAATTCGTATCCTTAAACAAAGGTCTATAAAGAGAGAGGTGATCCAGTTTGCTATCTTTCCTATAGTCCACTTTATATACCCCCCTCAGATCCCTATATGCTCTATTTTCGTGACGTCACTAGAATCCCGGCTCACTTCGCAGTTCGCATCACGTCGCTTACATCGCTCGTTTAGTTTGTTTGAAGATACGTTTAATTATTGTCAGTTCAGCTCGCTATAGTTTTTTTAGTTAATTAGAAAGGTTGTTTTTGTTCGTGTTTAATCGTTATTCTATGCTTATATTGTTATATTCAATAGTTAATAGTTTTACGTTATTAGTTGTTTTATTAGTGTAGTATTTTAAGAAGTGATTAAGTTAGTAAAGGTAAGATATCAATTTATATTGGAATTTACATTATTCTCAATCATTTATCAATTTTAGATGCCTATGGTTTGCTCCGTACCGGGTTGCCGTATGAGGTATAATATTTCAACAGTGATTGGATTAACAATAACGTATTTTACTTTTCCACGTAATCAAAGTTTAAGGCAGAACTCATCCACAATTGGGACATTACTCATACGAAGACCAGCAAGAGCACTCATATTCCCTTCCATCCTGGATAAGTCATTTATCTTTTGGCGGCCTAGTGAAACCGTCGGCAGAATTTAAACGCTTGTTTAATAAAATGAATAGCGAGTTCGAAAGCTTATGGGGGATGGGATTTATAATTCGAAAAGAATTAGCCGTAAATTAAGAAGAGAACTTTTAAAACAAGATCCAAACATTGATACCATAGTTTTGAAAGCTTTTGTCGAGCAAAGAATATATGTACGGATAATTTTTTTAAATTTTACTTATCAACAGCAAAACAAATCTAAATATTTAAAACGAAGAGTAGCGGATATTAAAAATAAAATTACAAAAAAGATGAGGAAAATGGTACAATAAAGCTTCTTACTGATTTTTTATTTTTTCTTTGTACGTATGTTCTAACCAAATATTATAATCAGGACAAGCCAATGAGTGGTTTAATAAGCAAGTTGTACTATTACTACCAATATTGATTTAGTTACAGTTTCTCTATTTATTTTTCCGTAGAGTCGGTAAACGAAATATTCGACTCCAATTCCTGACAATTTTAGTGCTTTAACCCCAATTTGCACGGTTGCAAAAATATGTGGTTGCCGTTATGCCACCTTCGGCACTTGATAATGTTTGTAGGTTGACTCCACTGACTGAATTTCTGCTAAATTTTGATTCCAACAGCAGAGCTCTGGTTTAGCACAACACATATCTTTAATCGGACATATATTACATACTAATGTACTTACTCAGTCAGCATTATTAACAAATTATTGAAATAGCATGTTGTGATAATCACATTCATGAGTTTTTTTCATCCTAATCATTTAAAAATGATCACAATAAAGATGCATTTATTTTTTCAATATAATTATGCACCTACCTATAACCTAAATATAACCTAAATCATACAATGAAATGAGCATTCAAATTGGTGGCAGCGCGACTCTAGTGTCGTCACGATCTCCCTTTACCCCTCAAACTGAGGAACCCCGTACTTGGATAACCTTACTACTTTATAGACCTTTAAACATTCGCATTCACCTAACATAGGTACGTGAAACAGTGAAATGCAATTGTAAACTGTTGATTCGATAACCAGATAATAGAGGACGTGCCAGTGCATTCCCAGTTGGACACCGAGCACGACTCTATAGTTCGCTGCCAATGCAACAAGCTCATTATAAGCGAGCGCCGCGCCGTATAGCGCAACAGCGCCCTCTCTTTGAAAAAATGCCTCGAGCCGAGTGGTTCCTCTTATACGGTCCACACGGGCAGAGCCCTCTTGGCACTGTAACTTAATAAAGGATGCGGAATCCTTGCCAAACAGAGGATGCTATACTACACCATCCACCTAAGTGAAATGTAATTTGTAAATGCTTTTCGCGCGCGCGCTGCGACATTTGGAAAAGAGATTCTGCTGCTTCAACTCGCAAACAGATACTAGGAGAGTACAAGAGTACAACAAGCCGCGAGATTTGCAGTGCTGCCATCTAGGCGCCGCACAAAGCGCATTGGTCTCCTTGTTTATTGGACCCCTTTGTGAGTCGCTTCTATTGCTTTACGTTCGTATTTCTAGGGTATTGTGTTGGAGCTAAGACAGGATGTAAGTTCGGAGAAAAAATTTTTGTACGGTGGTGAAAAAATGTGTTGAAAAAAGTTGTCGGTCATTATTTTATATTGTTTTTTCATGGGTTGAATTTAGGATTTTTGATAATATTTAATTTTGTAATATGTCTTGTAACTGTATCGTTATTATTTATATACGATTATCACTTTCCATGCGGAATTCAGACGGGTTAAGGAATTTTTGTTACATTTGTAACTATAAAATTTATATTTATGTGGTGCTAATGACTATGTCAACTTTTTTAAACAAATATTTCCTTCTAAAGATATCTGTCTATTCTTTTTTTTTAAAGAAAATTGATAATAGTTATGTAATTTATATTATATTTTATAAGTTTAACATTGCCCCTAATTCCGACACTAAGCGTATATTTTGATCCGAAATCCGACACCTAAGTGAACCTAGTTCAGGCAGTGATCCTAAATCAGACACTTGTGGTACATTATTCCGACAAAAATAAACCTTCAAGTAAAATTGATAATAATATTAAGTGTTTTAAATATTATTAAATAAGATTTATTATTAAGCAATGTTAAACATTTACGTTTTACCATTTTTATTGAAACAGTATATATAAAATAAGTCCTAAGTCTTGTTCCGTGTGCCCTGTGTACCTCATCTGTATTTTAATGTTTCTTGCACCTGGAATTTTTAGTGTTCTCTTCTTCTTGGCGCAGCTAAACTTGTTCCTGTTTCGCTTCCTTTCTCATTTCTCTAGAGTGATTTTCTTTCGTGCCTCCTTCTTTTTTATTAACAAATATTCTCTCCAAGCATTAGAGATAGTGCTACAGAAAAACAGCTTGTTTTTACTTTATTTGGGTGTTTCAGGCCAAAATAATGATTTTTTTAATGGAGATGGCATGAGTTCAACTGTTGCCAAAATCGCTACTCCCTGCTGTTAGTGTTGCATCATTCTGTCTTATATCATCATCTCCTATAATTAGGCTTACCATAATTATGAAATTCCAAACCGGGACAGGAATGACGTTCGAAAAGACATAAAATAATTATGTAAGTATTCAATTAAACGAATACTTACCAAATAAAACGTAGAATAAATCGAAATGATCGGTACTTTTGTGACCAAAAAAAACAGACAGAGGTATGTATAATTACTTATTGAACCACGTCTATTGTTGGATAGTGTACATTTCTAAATATAAGGATTATTATTTAATAAAAATTAAAGAAAATATTATCTGTTTTACATTATCGCATAAAATTTGAGATGCCAACATTTATTTTGTAGAACAATAAATGAAGTCAAATTAGACTATCGTTGGAAATACTCGCACTTACTCTAACGCGGAGGGAGAAATTTATGGGGATATTAACTACGATGGTGAACATGAAGAATAAAATAAGATGGCGTTTCCAAAATATTTTTGTGGGAACAATGGAAAATGTAATATTTCCACCGAGAATTTGAAGTTCGAGACTTATACGCATTGACCTGAAAGGGCTGACATGTGCACTCTTGACAATCGTACTGAAATAATTATTATTTATTCAGTTTACAATTATCCATTTATTTAATTATTTATTCTTATGAAAGTATTACTGACACTGTGACATAAATTCATAGTACCAGTTTACAATGGCTGTAAGTCGTTGCATTAACAGTAGTATTACTACATTTGTGAGATTGTTGAATTTCGACCAACAAAATTGTCGACCAATCTGGATATTTAATATTAATTTATGAATTATTGTGTATTGTTATTGTTAAGTCACAAATGACAAATTATATGTTTAATAACTTTTTAGCTGTTGTCGATCTTTCGCAGTAAGTCAAGATATATAGGGTGTTCCAATTAGAATTATTAAACTATTTGATATTATTTAGCAAATGCCAAGTTATTCGGGATAAGTCATATTAGAATCGCAAATCAAAAAGCTGCCAAAAAGTGTGATACTTTTACTATCCAAAATTAGTTCCTTTGTTTTATCCTTGTTAGTTACCCCGGAAAGATTTTTCGCAGAATGCTTGTTTTTGATTTTAATTTCACAATATCTCAGAAACAGTTGACAAAAGCCTAATATAAGTTGATGTCAAAACAATTAGGACAAAAATCTTACTGAAAACTGCAATAATATACCTAGTGTTCCATTTAATCAAACATAAGTTTGTGTTGGTACCTTGTTATGGGATATTGTGTAAGCATCAACATATTTTCTAGCTGTAGAGCGTATGACTGTCTGCAACTTGTATGTATGAAAAAAACTAAATTTGATTTCTTAAGCCCATTATTATACTTTGTTTATAGCGTGGGACACTCTGTACATAATATTCTAAAATCAATACCAAAGAACTAAACAACCTCCATTATACAACTTTAATTCGACTAATGGTAGAAAATTATGCAGTCATTTTTGGAAAAGTTATAAATATTTTGCTAAACCAGAACACCGAAATGTATAATTCCATGTTCAAATGAAGACACCTTAGTAGTTCGCCTCGGAGCATTCATGTACCGAACTAATAACCTACAATTTTGTGTATGATAGAAAGTTATTCAAACATTTAGAAAATAAACTGCTTCCGGGTTATGCCGTGTGTCAAGATTTGTTAATGCTAGACGTTTCGCGAGCCATGTTGCTCGCTTCTTCAAAGCTAATTGAATACTGAAGACCTACCAAGAAAGTCTCCCTTATATACCTGAATTAACACCTCACTGCGCACATCTGGCGCTACCGCTCCATGTGCTTTTCCACCTGACCGCGTTAGGATCGATTTCCAGACCCTACTAATGTCAGTACCGTCCTCGCGATTGATGTTGTCAGGATGTTTGTAAATTTCGATGGCTTCTCTAATAAGCCTTCGATGATAATTACCCACCCTTGCCAACATCTTCGCGTCATCGAAATCCATTTTAGCATTAACAAATCTTGACACACGGCATAACCCGGAAGCAGTATATTTTCTAAATGATTCTGGCCGTGAAAGCCTACGTACTTACTTATTCAAACATGTTTTTAAAAAATATTTATAAACATTTTATTTACGTAGCCAAGTAAAATATAAATTTCCTCCAGTCGGTGCTCTACATAATATTGTCATATGGATGTTTTTCATCTACAATTTCGTTTAGCAGAAAAATGATAAACAATTTTTGTAAAAGTTATAAACATTTTTCTGTAACAGAGATACATTCGTTCTATAAATTCGAAATTGTGGTATTGCGTTGAAATATTGTTACAATCATTAATCGATTAGTCACTATTTAACACTTTGTTGCTGATAACCTTCAAATGATGATTATCTTTCTCATAAAAGGCAGCATCAAAAGCATGAGGGCAGTTTTCTTGACAGAGAAAATTTGATTTGCGCTCTTTGTACATTTCTAAAATATTTCAACTTGCTGACAACTAAGATAGAAATCTGTGATAAAATTTTAACCGGTACATAATACCAAACCGGCCGGGACACCGGAACCGATGTATCAAACCGGGTTTGTCCCGGTCAAACCGGGACGTATGGTAAGCTACCTATAATGCCTGTCGATATTTATGACGGAATTAGGGACTATTGATGATCGTAATTCCGATACCCTGTAATAATCAGGGATTATTGTTTTCGTGATTCCGACACTCTTGTCGGAATTTGGACAAAATGCGTACAATCAATTGTAATACATATAGCAAACGATGTAAACTATGTTATTTTCTTGTGTAAAGACAGCGATAGAGCCATATGTATTACTTCTAACAATGTACACAATTCCGACACACATGTCTTATTTACGGACGTGCTATATTTACATGCACCTACGTCCGACACCCCTAAATTTGAAAATAATAGTGGTTAAAAGAGTAGTACACCGATTGTGGATAAGTGTAATGTCAAATCAACAAACCGGATGTCCTAAAATAAAGTTCAATGCTGTAGATTTCTTATTTTATCCAACTCAACAGAAATATGTCGGACTTTAGGACAGTGCTTCAATTTGGGACCTTTACCTTAATACAATCATTCTATAAAATACAACGATTAAAATGTTATTTATTTATTTTCTAAAATACAAAACTTCAATTACTCTCAACATAAGAACTTTCTCTTTTTAAAACATTAGGTTTTTTATCTGCAAATACAATTAACACCTGCTAGTTTTCTGCGGTATGGCTTACTACTTACACATACATAATATTGATCAACAGAAATATACCCAGATCAGCCTTCAAATTCCAATCGCCCTGTTTTAACGTTCGAATTAACAATTCCCCGAGCAGGCAGCGTCGATTCAAACGTCAGGAAGCGAGATAGAATTCCGTTGCCAGGTAACTCCACCATAACAATAACAATAAGCATCAAAATCAGTAGTCTACTGCACGTAAATCCGCTAACACGACACCTTTAGAACAAACAGGGCAATTATGGAAGATGTCCGCACAAAATCCGCAATAATAATTCAGCGCCGTTTTCGTCAATATTTGACACGACGACCTGGGACAGAGGTCATACCCGGCGAACCCACTGACAGCCATGGTGACTCACGTCACAATCGAAGCACAGAAACTGCTGAACAAGTTACTTCCCAAGTTACTCCACATTCTAGAGAATACCTAAGGTAGGTGTCAGTTATGTCATTGTTCATCAGGTGATAGAGTTAGTATCATCTCACGAATTGAATAGAAATTACCTAAAATAACAAGTATTTGCAGTAATATCTATGAAAACGGAGTGCATTTGGACGAGATTCAGTCGAGCATCTACCAAATTTGTAGCGAGGTGGAGAATTTTTACAAGGGCATTCCGTTGACGATTAATCGGATGGAGTATATTGACAGTGCCATATCTGACATACACAGCATTGTGATGAATCTTCAGAATATCACGTGCCTAGATGATTGCAGGCATCTTCCAGCGGTAGAGGAAATATCGCAGGACGCGTACAAAAGACACGCGAAAGAAATGAATAACGTCACTCATCAATTTTGGAATACGATGGAGTTATAAGTGTACCATACCATATGTTGTCTCTGTAATGAATCTGTTCACTGTTCTAATAACCAAAGTAGATAAAATAAATACCCCATGGAAATTAAAGTGGTTTTTATTGGTACACTGTGCCCGAGCCATGTGGAAACATAAAGGACATAAATTAAAATGTTAAAGTCATTGTGATGCCTCCTAAATTGCTCAATTCATTTTCTAAGAGCTCATTATTTATTTGTGTTCATTTGTATGCTTAGCAGATAAAATTACGAAATAAGTAGTAATCCAAAGTCTGCTGAGGAACTTTTTTATGTGGGTGAATACAAATAATGGTATCAATCAATGCTTATTTTAAGTTAAAGTTTATAATTTGTATCGGCGGTTTCATTTCATTTAAATTAGCCCCATTCCTATATTTTATTGATAGTCTAGTTTCTATTTTAGACTAAAAATCATTGAATATCTTAAATAATTCTCCCACAAATAGCAATACAATCAGACCAATGACCTCAACATCATATCAAAATGATTACTGAAAATCTAATGATATTAATATTAATTAAAAACTATCAGTGATTAAAAAGTTTGTTATGAAATTATACATATATTATATAAGACGAAACATTTGGGTACATGATGAAGAAAGAATTACTTAAAAATATTGAAATAAGTAATTTCAATTTCAGGACATTTTTGTGAATCTGTTGGTATTATTTTCATACTAATAGATTCAGAACTAACCTTAACTTAATGAATAAACAATACAGGATATTTGTGAATCGGCAGTCCCGACTTATCCCTCCTCAGAATGTTACGAAAGATGGAGATCTGAAAATTTTATTTTCCATTTTTACTACTAATTTGGTAGTACCAACGTTTAATTTTTGTGTCGCCTAATAAATATTTATTCGTTATTTTTCTAATTGCCATTTGTTAAGGAATTGAAAACGAGTTTGCAAATAAGGTTACCTACGACCGTATCGCTTATAACAAACATGTGCTCTTGTGTTTTTAACGCACGACATAATGTCATAATGACAGACGACGCGCAAATATTTTGATTATTTATTTGTCATTTTTGATACAATTTACATTTATTGAAATTTTCGGTCGTAGGCAAGTGCGTGAAAAGTTATCTTGAAATTGTATTGGAATTTTCGGTCGACACTTAAGACAAAGTTTTCCGTAGTTGCAATAGATGTCGCGCGAATACATCGGCTAACCGTCAAATATACATACCTTCATTTATTTGTTATTTTTGATACAATTTATTGAAATTGTCGGCCGTAAGTAAAATTATGTACAAGACTCAAGCTGTAACGCATATTAAGCACTCGTGAAAAATAACAAAACTCGCCCCTTCGCGGCTCGTATGTTAACATTCCAGTCGTAATATGCTAGTTACAGCTCTTGTAATGTAATATACTAAAAGCAAAAACTGCTTTTTAATGCCCGCGTGGGCATTAAGGGTTGCTATGGTTATAAGTCAAATATATCAAATGTGTCATTTAAATTGTAAATTTTAAATCGTCAATGTCAATTATTTGCGATTAAGGTTATAAGTTTGACAATTAATTGTCTGTATTGTCACTCAACTCCGAATTGTTTGTCTTGTTATTCAACTCCGTAGATACGCATGTCGCTTGATAACGTCAAAATAGTTATTAATATTATTCAAACGGAGGAACAAAACCATTGTAGGACATAAAATTGCGACTTAAGAAGCTCTCGGGCCCATCGGCCCTCGAGCTGTTTTGACGTTTCAATTCAATTTTTAAGACTTCACATTGCTTCACATTAATATTCAAGTTCCCAAACGCCTAATTTAAATTTATTCTGACTATTCTGAGCACACTATTTCAAAATAATATTTCTATATTTAGCTATTTTTAGTTTATTTTTTAAAAGAACAAACACCTTTTTACCACCCTTTTACTTCAGACTGTCTACAAGCCATATACAACAACTAACGTACCCACCATTAATGTAAAGTAAAACAATAACTTCACTAACTTGAATCTGGTTCGCAGGGCCTCCGTTCCCTTTGTTCGCTTTTGTTCCCCTGCTCGTTACATCCTTTCGTCCTTTTAGTATCCGATAGCTGCGAGACAATATAGCCGGCCTTTATAATGTATCGTTTTAGATGGTAGTTCGCTGAGAGACCGTGGGGTGGCGCTTGAAGCCAAACGGGGGGAGAGGAGGGTTGTGCTTTACTGCTTTACGTTAAATGTTTCATAACGGCCGGGAAATATACCGGTTATTGGCGGCACCGAACCCCGGCCCGTTAATAACGTTTAAAGTAGTATTAAAATCTGTTTAACGGGATATGTTTTATGGTTAACCGTAAAAGCGAGTTATTCGGGCCTCTATGTATATATATTGCGCGTTAAACGCGTAATTTGCTCTATATTTCAGCGTCCCGGTAATTGAAATGATGTAATGGTGCAAATTGTATCAACATTTATACCTGTTCAGGTGTGTAGTTGCAGAGATACTTCTTTATGGGGTGTGTATTAAATAATTATTGAAAATAGAAAAAGAAAGATATCGTGTAGAAAAACAAAAAATATAGAAATCAAAAACGAAAATAAATAAATTTAGGAAAATAGAAAAGAAATATGAATTTGTACTGCTTTTCATGAAGAAAAAGCTTTGAAAATCGTTTACTAAATTTCAAAGAAAAGCAGCAATGCGTTGGTTTATATAAATTCTATATTTTATTGAATATATATCGCATCACTCATTAAAGAAGTTACATGTAATTAAACAACATTGCAAATAATTTAAAAAAAAACAATAGTTTCCAAGGAGTTTTGGTATATGAACTCGTTTAATCTTTAAAAAAATAGATACAATTCGGAAAATCAGCTTTCAGGTTCAGATTGTATGAAAAACAAACCATACCAGAAACGGTTTTCACTTGTCCAAAGTTGTTCTTTATTGGCTTAGATTATTGTATTCATAACAAATTAGTACTCGGAAACAGCGGCCCGTTATGCCATTATGGGACCCTGGGCAATTTTGAATTTGGGGGCCCCCATATACAATGTTGAATTAAGAAGAATTACTATTTTTATACAAAAATAATATATACTAATAATACTGATATAACATTTCGCAACAAATGACAAAAATCATAAATAATAGGTAAGGTATTAACCATTTTGCAACAACATTTAATATAAGTACCTACATAATTATTTAAAGTAACAACTGATTATTCCTAAGAATTACAAAATAACTAATAAATAGCTTAACAATATAAGAATCAAAATTCGTAGCAAGTAAAATATATTTTCTTAATAAATAATGGGTATTCTAACACATAAATATGTTTTTAATATTTTAAATATTTCAAAAACTGCGATGGTTCATTCTTAAATACGTCATCATCAATACATACATCAGTTTTGTTGAGTGCTCTTCCACACACTGATCCATATATTCTTGTTGCAATAATAATACATCAATACATCATACAAAATAAAAGCCTAAAACGCCTTTAAACAGCCAGCATTCCAACAAGATCAACAGCGATTACGCAATAGAATAACATCTTACCTTATACCGGCAATTTGTCTCTTCAAAATCGACGATAACCGAACAAAAAGTCAACGGGGGCACCATTAATACCGAATGTCACACATTTATCACGTTTTTTAGTATAATTAATAATACACCGATAGTTTTGATAGCAAACATAGAGAGACGCGTAAACATTGGAAAACGCTAACATTTTATTACGTCACGGGGTCTACAAACTGTATAGCACGGACGAAAACAAAAACACGCACGGACTGCAAATGCACATTGACACAGCATAGTAGAGAGGTGCATATTATTAGTGCGATGCTTGGATGAAGGCAGGTTGGGTATCATTTTGAATTGGTTTATGTATTATTGGAGTTATAGTTTTTCTAATACTGATTCTTTGCATGGTGTTTGACTTAACCATTGTTTATAATATATAATTTCGAATTTAAATGAATCGTTTGTGTGTTATGTTATCAGATATGTATATTATATATCCTCTAAATGTGTACTTAAATTTGTGGTG
Source organism: Aphodius sticticus (assembly GCA_963966075.1). NCBI lineage: Eukaryota > Metazoa > Arthropoda > Insecta > Coleoptera > Scarabaeidae > Aphodius > Aphodius sticticus. Next base: position 14,482,773 of record OZ014513.1, read on the forward strand.
CAGTTTTTTAGTGTTTTGAGATGTTACTTTTAATAAAATGTAATTTCCTATTTCTTTCTCTAACATTACCTAAGATTCCGATTCCATATCACCAAAAAAATACAATTATTCCGACTGCCTTCTGCTATATCAGTTTTAATAAGAAGAAACGTGTCAATATCTGGTCCTCAAAGTTTAGAAGAAAGTAACCAAATAAATGGTTTAGGAAATGACTTAAGCTAGAAACTTGAATGACTTTTGAATATACAAGGTTATGTATTTGTAAGAAGCAGACCAAATTCCATTTCTTTAAATATAGCATCCTGTATATTTTTCCTGTTTTTTGATACTGTTTTGAATGACAAATTGAACAGTAAAAACCGCATGTCCCTGAGGTCAGTGGTGTAAATGTGACAATACGATTAAATGTTAAAAGAAAGCAATTAAACAATGTTAAAAGGATTTCTAACGTATCAATAGCTCGTCGTTTTTGAAAATGACTTAAGTTATAAATACAAAATACTTTTTAATATAAAGTGTGTTTCATTTCTAAGCATTTCAAATTTGTAGCTCAAGCACTTTCCTAAAACTTTTATTGGAATCTTTTCCTTGTTAACTTCTTAGAAAGAAATATATTGACTGGTTACGTTTATTTTTATACACACTGTGTAATCATAAGGAGTTTAAAAGATTTACAGCATTTTGCAGATCGGAATTTTTATTTTACACTATTTTGGAGCATTCATCTTTACAGAATAGAATTCCAGAACAAAAGGAAAAGTAACAGTTTCGGCAGTTGTCTACCTAATCTAGTTGTCACGTATTTAAGTCATCAAAATTAACAACACAGATTTTTTTTAAAAACTTTAGCACCATATTGTTCAAAAGTCAAGATCTTTAGGACATATGTTTATATGAATGTTTTTTCTCAAAATGCACCCAAGAATAACCTCCTTAAGTATTACCATGTTATTAAGAAACATCCTGTATACCCTCTGTCTAAAATTACATATCATGACGCCTTTCGAGAAAAAAAATGGCGAAATGTCTAAATCGTGTTTTAGATTTTAACGTTTCTTATGTCCTAAAAACTGCAAAACGCTGTCATCAAAAAGTTCAGAAAAATTTACTAGTAGTAGTAAATGTGTTCAGTGTTCAGTGTTTAGAATTTCCCAAAAGCCAAATCCAAAATTTTGCATAAATTATAATGATTTTTTATAATATAATTTGTAATATGATTTTTGTATTTATTCTGATATAAAATGACCTGTAATTAGTTCGTGTACACACACGAAATTGCAAAATACTTATGTGAATCATCAATCATATAAAAAAGTTAACACCCTCCTAAAATTGAGTGATATTTAACACGGTATAAGAATCAAAATAACTTTCCAAATGGAATTTAAAAAAGATTTTACTAAAATATTTTATGTCGGGGGTTTGTGGAAAGAATATGGTACGTGGTGAAAAAAATACTTTTTCGAAGACTTCACTTTTAAGAACATCATTAAGTATCACATTTTAAACGTGATACCAAGTTACCAGAAAAAAAAAGTTTTTTTACGTATTAGCTAATTAAAAATAAATTTAAGTTGTTTATTCTATTTTCAATAAACATAACTAAATTTCTGTATGATAATTTAATATTAAATGAAAACTTCTCAGTTCCCGGGAAACCAAAGGATTTTATTCTGTAATACAGCAGCGAGAATGGCTTCATAGAAATTTACTTAGAATACAGCCTTAACAAATGTTTTGTCGTAAAAAAGATAACAAATAAGTTGTAAAATAAATACGTGACATTAAAAGTATTATGATTTGTGTATCCCATCACAATTATTGCGGTTATTACTAAACATCTACAAATGGTTATCAAACTGGGCACAAAATTGTACTGTGTATTGTATGTGATGCACTTTTCAAGCCTGTCGCAACAGCAACTGTCATGCATAACTGCATTCAGAGGGGGAACTGCTTCACGTGGAGCCGAACCCAATCAAAATAACCTTGCTATCATAATTGTCGAGACTACAACGTAGACAGCACGGTTACTTATGTAATAGACCGTAGGTCAAGTCAGTTTTGTTTACAACGTTTGCGCAACCGGTGCAAAATGAAACAGAAGTCATGGTTCTTACTAATATGTTTTACAATATTAGTGCGATCGTCAATAGCAGCAAACATTTTATTCATGGAGCTATTGTCTGCACCAAGTCATCACATTTGGAATGAAGCAATTATTGGAGGATTGTTGAATAATGGACACAATATCACATTGTTTGGCCATGAACTGCCCAAAATTAAGTCAAGCAGCTATTCTGTACTCCGTGTAGAAGGTAAAGACTTATTTTATTATTAATTGTACTGGCTGTGTACAACACAATATATTATAATACACCATTTTGTTTATTATTTATATGCATCATATTAAAGACGATCAATATCGGCACATTGAACCCTGCTTTCTTTTTTAAATTTGTCTATTTTTCATTTAAAATTCAACGCTATCTTAAGAACAGTATAATTCTGTCAATCCATGACAAATTTTTAACAGCTTATCTCATAAATTACTGTAAATTCGAACCACGCGTCTTAGAGCAACGGGGCTGTCAGAAATGAATTCCTCGGCCAATTTCCCATCCGGGACCGTTTGGCTGTTTTTGCACTATTTTTGATAACTTGAAGAGTCATAACTTCCGAACCGATCCAAATAGAAAAAATCCAATTATACCAGCGTACTCAGCGTCAAAATTGTATCAAGAACCATAATTTGAATATGATTGAAGGCAGTTGGGTTTTCGCCGACTGGCTAAAATTTTGTAAGAAATCACATATATTAAACTATAATTTTGAATTGGCACACCTATCTCAAAAACTAAGACCCGGATCAACATGAAACCTTCGCTATCCTACTAAAATGGGTGCGCTGATTACAAATTCACATAGGAAAAGTGTCTGTCTCTACTAGTTACCGAGTTGTGTTGATAATACGCCTTTCCAAATAACACAAAAATAAGCGAAATGGGCCACATAACTTCAAAATGGTCAATCTTAAGCATATAAAAGTATACATATTTTTGATTTACTTGTCAAGACCTATCATTTGGCAGTGGGCAAACATTTCTATTGCCAACGGTTGCAAAGTTCAATTTTTTTCTTACTAAAAGTGCTAAATTTAGGTCGAAAATAATTTGATAAATTTTTGAGAGATACAGCGTTCTAATGTAGTCATGCTTATGCATTGGGACGTGCTGAATTCAACGGTGAAGTCGGTTTTCGCCTACGGTTTGGCCAGAAAGTGGGAATCTATAGTTTCCGCGGTTTGTCGCGTTTTCCTCGCGAACAACGAGCAGCGAGCAACGGGGCTGTCAGAAATGAATTCCTCGGCCAATTTCCCATCCGGTACCGTTTAAATCATTAACATCGGTCGATTAGATCGGACACATCTTGCGCTAAAAGTTTCTAACATAGTAAAATGGCTGTTTTTGCAGTATTTTTAACAATTGACAATATATTTATGCTTCTGTTGGTTGAAATACTGGAAATACAATAAAACCATATCACATTTTCAAGTCCATTAATATTTCAAGTCCTTAATACAACGATATGAACATTTTCCGTAATGTAGCCATAATAAATTATGAAATACTTTAGTAGGAATTGTTTACCGTTTTCTATTCCAAGTTTTTTTTTTAATTTCTGCTTCATGTTTAACACTATGTATAAATAAGTTATAAAGTAGTTGGCCCAGTTGACGAGGATACAAAATATTTTTAATATAAAATAATACATGACTTTATCAGATTGTTCGTGCTGTCATACCTCACGCGACCACTATATTTTGTTTCTCTTTTATTGAATTTTTGTAATGGGATTATATTAATTAATTTTTCAACGTTTTATAATAACGGCAATTTCAATGGACTAAAAATTAAAAACACGAACGAGTTTAAATAAATGGTTTATATTATATCAAAAATCAAGGCAATGCTTGTAGAAAAATTAATTCAGACGTTGTTTGAAGAACCTGAAGAATAAATACATCAAAGACAGTTATTTAAGAATTTTGTTTTGTATGAAGTAAAATCTTATTTTGCCACTTCTGTACATCCAAAAATATTGAACCTCTTTTTTTTGTCAGTTTGGTATTTGAAAACACTGCTGAGGCTAAAATTATAATCATCCTGTATTGTATTCCTTATTTTATTTTATTTTCAGACAATGAAACCGGAGGTAGCATACCACCTGACTTAGTATCAAAGTTTACCCCTTCTGAACAAATTACCTTAGAATGGCAGTATCAACTCTACTTGTGCGAGCTTCATTTAAATTCTCAAGAAATAAAAATACTGCAGAATTATCCGTCCAATGCTTTTGATTTAATTATCATGGATCTAGGTGCTGGACAATGCGCTTATCCGCTTTTGGATCATTTCTCCAAAGCAGCTGTCATCGGCGTATCTCCTTTTGGTTTGCCTCCATATATTGCCAACATCATGGGCACTAAAGTTCCTAACTACATACCGATGTACAGCACGTTATATAATTCGCAAATGAGTTTATATGAGAAAACGCATAATTCTTTACTGCAAGTGTGGGACCTGGTAAATCAGGGTTATTATAAGTCGCTGATGTTTGCCAAAACGAAGGAACATTTTGGTGGGGATATAAGGACATTTGGTGAGATCGAAAAGAAAGTTGTTCTTTTGTTAACTAACAATGACCCTGTGTTTGACTACGCACAACCTTTGCCACCATACATCATACCAGTTGGAGGACTCCACATCAAACCAGCTAAAAAATTGGGCGAGGTAAATACGAAAGCCTTATTTAGATATCTAAATTAATAATAAAGGTTTTACAATATTTGATAGAATGTTTGATGAGATTTCAATATTGATGTGATTGGTTTAAGAGCGTGAACTTGGAGTTTGATGCCCTCCCAAAATATCAAGCGAGGTGATTGCATTTTATAAGTCGCCTGAAATGAAAGCTTGTACCTTGAACTTTGAAACAAAAGACACGCTGTTTCTCATTGTTATATTGCCACAGCCCACAAACACAGAATTCTAGTACTACAGCTGAACTATACTCAGGTACAATTGAAAGCTTGTTTTTCAGTTTTCAATTCCGAGTTTATGATTTGATTTCGTCCTACTTAAACAATTCACCTCGCATTACCTTTGGGAGGGTGTAATTCCATGTCTAGTCAATACAGTTTTTGACCTCACCAACCCAGATTTGGATAAAATTTTTGTTACAGCGTTATTTATTCTGGGAATAACTATTCCCCTGATTTTACTGAAAAACTTACAATATCGCTCAAACATTAAACGGGATGACATCAACGTAAAATTTGGGACATTTACTAGCTACATAAAGATAACATTTGTACCAAATTTCATCCAAAATTAGTTATCAAGTGTCAAAATCGTGTACTTGATGTATTGAAACAATTTTCTTAACACAAATCTTTATCTTTTGAGGAAAATTCAACAAGTACTTTTTGTCTTTACAATCTGACAAAAAAACAGGAGTTATGCATGCTCTGTCTATACTCATAATGTCTCTTAATCATATAAACCAAAAGAGAACACGTTCCAACATGCAACAGACGCACAGTACAATACATATCTAACATAAATCATAATGTATATTTTAGGAGTTCCAAACTTTATTAGACCATGCCAAACATGGAGTCATATACTTTTCCATGGGCACGATAGTTGCAGAATTTACCCCAACACTTAAAGAAATGTTTATTGAAGTCTTCAGCCAACTAAAACAAACCGTACTCTGGAAATATAAAGAAGAAGATATGAAAGTTTCAAGCAATGTCATTGTTAGAAAATGGTTCCCACAGACTGACATTCTAGCCCATAAGAATGTGAAATTATTTATATCTCATTGTGGTGGCCTAAGCGCGCAAGAATCAATTTACCACGAGGTACCAGTTCTTGGCATACCAGTGGTTGTCGATCAACACAACAATGCAGCCAAGATAGCCGCGAAAGGAGGTGGTCTCCTTTTGAAATTCTCAGAGTTAAATAAAAAGCATCTACAGAAAACTATCAAAACTTTAGTCGATGATGATAGGTTAACCTATATACAATTCCTTTTTAGATAGAATATCCTCACAATCATATGTTTTTTAGGTACAAACAAAGAATGGCCACGCTATCAAAGCTGTATAAAGATCATTTGACTCCACCTTTGGAAAAGGCTATATTTTGGATTGAATATATTCTAAGGCACAAAGGGGAATATTCGGGACATTTGAATACAGCGGGAAGATACATCCCTTGGTACGAAGAAAGGATATTGGATATTATATTGTTGGCAGTTGTAGTGCTATTAGCAATGATGTTGTTGAGCTTCTATAAGCTACTGAATAATATATACAAGCATTGCACAGGAAAAACTAAAATATCGAAAAGAAAAATTAAAGATAACTGAACACTTCTTGAAATAAATACTAAGATTAGTTGAACCGGAATCAGTGATCGATATAAGGAATTTATAAATAATTGTACACAAATTAGAAAGCACTTGTGATTTTTGTACTAATGGAAACATTCGAAATAAATAACATAAACCATTTCTAATTTTTCTGTGGAGCATTATCAAGACATTTTAAACCGATACCACCTACCAAAATATGGCCAAAAAAGGAAAATTGAGACTTTTTGCAATAATTATAATCGACGTTTGTATTGCACTGCCCTCAGGCAGGATTTCCTTCAAGCTTTGGTAACCTCTACCCGCTTATAGATGGAGCTACGAGTTACATTTAACAGTTCTCCACGCGCACTGAATTTTAGTAACTTATCGTTAGATGGCGCAACTGATCTTGTTTTGAAAATCTCAATAAAAATTTTTTCCATGTACCAAACCTATGTTTTTGAATTTTTAAATCCAGTAATCGATACCCGGAATTTAACATATTAATTTCCAAGAGTGCAAATCTTACTTTTATTACATTCAAAAATATTTTTCTTGGCAAATTGCTTTACAATGCTAGCGCCATCTAAACGATTAGATTAGAACTTAATCACAGCGATACACAGCGGTTTTTGAGGTTACCCAACTGTCAACACCGTCAAATCAATGCGGTATTTGCAAAGAATAACAACAGTAAGCAACCAAACCCACAAAAACCTACAATCCTTTCTCAGCATATTTGCAGGAACTACAAAACTACTATAAGAAAACATAGCAACATGGTGAAATTTCTAAACCAAACTGAAGCTACAAACATCGATGTTGAACTATTCAACGAGTATAAATTCAGCGTTGACCAACTTATGGAATTAGCTGGTCTGAGTTGCGCTACAGCAATCGCTAAGGCTTACAACAAAAATGAATTCAGTAATAAGAAAATCTTGGTGTGTTGCGGGCCTGGAAATAACGGAGGTGATGGCTTGGTTTGCGCCCGTCATTTGCAGTTATTTGGTTATCGGACGGCTGTTTATTATCCGAAGAGGACTGATAAGCCGTTGTATCATAATTTGACACACCAGTGCGTGTCGATGGATATTCCGTTGTTAAATGAATTGCCTGGTGGTACAGAACTTGGTTGTTATGGATTGATTGTGGATGCTTTGTTCGGTTTTAGTTTTAAGCCCCCCGTAAGGCCGGATTTTGTTCCCGTTATTGAGTTGATGAAGAATGGTGGTATACCAATTGCAAGGTAATGCTTGTTTTTTTCTTTGCAGATAATTTATGGTTTATTTCAAATATGTTGTTCAAAAATGTTTTTAATTTGTATGTCACATATCTAAAAGCAGAATCTTGGGAGACATTTATCTAAAGCAATACCATTTTTGTGTCCTATTCTATTTTGAGATTGGGAAATTTAAGTTATTATTCAGTTATTTTGATTATTTTTTAAATTGTTTTTGCAAATTTATTAATAGTATCTCTGCTAATTTCTGATTCAAAAATGTCATCATTCTCATTCATGACATTATTATACAACCATGTAGTAGTTACTCATGTAGTAGTTAAGATGGGTAATAGTGTACAGGATGTCCCAGTTTATTTTTGTTTCTATTTATGAGTGTTTTATGGACACAATATATAATTAAATTCTCCTACTTATACACTTTAAAATTTATGAATATACTTCTAAATTCAGTTTTTTATAATCAGAGTTTTGCTACAACGTAGAGTTGACGATTTTGAACACAAGAAAGTTTAATTTTTTAGCATTTTCACAAAAATATATTTTTATAAATTTTATGACTACAAACAATATTTTTATATATATATTTTTTTAGTATTGACATTCCCAGTGGGTGGCATGTTGAAAACGGTGTACCAGAAGATGGAGGCATCAACCCTGACATGTTGATATCACTAACCGCCCCTAAGTTATGCGCAAAACATTTTAAAGGTAGACACCATTTTCTGGGAGGCAGATTTGTACCACCAGAATTGGAGCAAAAATATTCCCTTAATTTACCAGAATATCCCGGCACTGAGTGTTGTGTTAGTTTAAGCGAAAGCAAAAGTTGTGGGAAACTGTAAAATGAGTTATATAATTATTTGTTGTTTTGTTTTTATTATTTTGTATTCAATATATATTACAATTACAATTATATATTTCTATGAATAAATTTGATATAAGAAGTTATTGGTTGTTCATTAAGTAGAGATAAAAATAAACTTATTTTATTTAAATTTCTTTTAAAAATCGATGCTATCTGGCGCCACCTTTTGGCCGTTTTCCTTAAGGTGCTCTTACACGTAGCCACTTTTGTTGCGCGAGATTCTATTGCGACACTATGAAATGGCATGTTGTGTTCACACGTGAGATAAAATCAGTCAAAAGTTGCGCCACTTTCGACTAGCGCCAGCGCCAAGTGGCAGCCACACATTTTAAAGTTGCGATGCTATTCACACAGTACACGCCACTTTTCATTGCTGCAACTTGTAAAAGTGGCACGTCGGATGTCAAGAATTGCTCAAGGAACGACTGCACACCCTCGTACTTGTAGTGGTTGTGTTTATATTCTGCCTCATTAAGTTTTAAGCGGCGATAGCGAGATACTGTGTTCTTGTTTATTCCATAAAAAATAGATTCAGATTCTGATGCCGATGAGAGGACTAGAGCAGCTGCGTGTTATGAGATAATGTTAATGAGCTATTCAAGGCCGCTATTGTAGGAAAAGGCTCTACTATAGCCTATCGCAGAATTTGAGGATAAAGTGAAGTAGACTTGTGGATTTTTCTACTTTAACAGCCTTACAGTACTTATTGAAATTTCAACGTTGCCGCGTATTACTGCATATTTTGTCGAACCAACAGGAAAAAGTCCGCGAGAATGATAGGAGGATCTAAATGTAGAGAATTTTCATTTTAAGTTCAACCTAACATTCCCATCAATGTCAATTTTTACTATCGTAAAAAAATTATTCGAACAAAAAGTCTCGTCTTGAGTTGGGTTGGGAATTACTTTAACAAGTAGAATGAAAATTTTGCTAAATGTGCATTATGCGGAAAATATAAAATCAGTTGATTATTTACGAGGACTTTAGTTGGAATATTTATTGTAATATTTATTTATCTGTTTTTTTTTAGAATGACATATTTATTCGAAATTCTTTTCAGAGAAGAAGGACTTATTTTAACAGGTTTTTGTTGTTCATGTTGTATGTTGAAATAATAAATATTTATTTATACTCTTTTTTGTTTAGAAAATTAGTATTTATCGGTTAGCATCCTTTATTTACAAAATATCAAGTTGATAAGATTTTTTACTTTGTTGAAGTTCGATAGTTATCGATAGTATCGATAGTTTTAACGATACTATCGATAACTATCGGACACGCCAACTATCGATGTTTAACCAACACTACCGTATATACATCTAAATGTTGCGCCACTAAAGTGGAAGTGGACCAACACGTCGGTCCATTTCTGTGTGGCGCTAGTACCGTGTTTGTACCTGTTTACACGCAGCAACATTTTAGCTGCACGCAACTTTAAAAAATTGCGCGCTGTACTGAAAGTGTCGCAATATTTACAGTTGCAGCGTTGTTCACACACTGCAATATAAGAATTGCGCCATTTTTTAACTTGCGCAATACGAAAAGTGGCGTCGTGTAAGAGCACCTTTACTACACTTGTGTGTCAGGCAAATGTCTGTAAAGATGGGTTGGTATGTGCAGACACTCAGTCGGTATCAGCTGTACATTGGGTTGCCTAGCATTTATTTGTTTACTAACCTAACTGTCAATATATCAGCTGTGATCTCTGATTTTTATAATCAAACCATTTTACAACTTCTTTATTTTTATTAGTGTTTATTGTATTATACTAATAACGATTATTGTTATTATAGTGTAAAAGAAAAATATGTTTGTGAAAGGAGAATGTGAAGAAATGTGTTCGCAGGCTGAAATAGAAATGTAGGTTTCAAATATATCGACAAATAATCAAGATTTTTTGGTGTGTAAATCCATTTTTTTTAAAGGCGAGAACGTTTGAAGTTACTACATGGCTTAGAGGTTAAGCATGTTGAAAACGGAAGGAAGTACGTAGCAAATCGTAATAGAATGGTAGCTTGTTTCCGTAGAGCTGCTGCTGGTAGAGAAACACTTCGTTCTTCTGATTTACGTACGCCAAAGGCTTTACAGGAGACAATAAATTTTTTGTTCTACGAGTCTGTATTGACATATTTGTTTACATTTATGTTTTTCTTATTTTAATTTAATTATTTTAGTATAGCGTTGATAGACGCAAAGCCTTGGCACTGGCTGTATAGCTATATCGATGATCGAGTGATGGCTGTCCGACAGGAAATGGTTATTCAACAAATATCAAGATGTTACGGTGTCAGTTTGCTCCAACCGATCATCAGATTTTACGCCTTTGCCGCCTATAGGTAACTATCATTTTATAATTTAATAAAATTCTAATTTAATTTTGGAAAGATATGCAACTAAACATACTTTATAACTGTCAACTGAGGCGTTTAGTATCAAAAACAGCTCAATCCATATTTTTTCGAAAGTATTTTTTGGGTAATTTGATAAGACTTGGTTGCTGGCATTCGTGATGCTCAAGCAAAGATAAATGACGTGAACAATTTGCTCACCAAACATTTTGGGGATCAGTCGATGGCCATCGAATTCCTCAATTATTATACATAGTGAGGACCTACATTCAACAAGATAATTTCTTCGGCGAAGGCGAATGTGTCGCCAACGTAAACTCCCATGAAAATGTTTTGATCTAATGACACTAATAATTATAATTTATGTTTATAGTTATATCATGAATATGTTTATAATTATATCATAAATATGTTGAAAATAAAAAAAAATGTTTATAATTATAATTATTGTTCAAAGAAGTGTGGTAATACCTCCCAGTAGTAGCTAGACTAACGATTTTTTTTAGAGATTTTTGCTGGGATTTTCTCAAAACCAGCTTAATCCAAACAATTTTTAATTATCAATAATTATACAGAACTGCTAATTTAAAACTGAACAAATGTTTGGTGCCACACCATAGGTTGCGCAAACAAAAAAAAATATTTTGGTAAAATGAAATGGGCAGAGCATGCAATGTTTTTCTCTATCCTGTAAAATTTATAAAAAAGGATTGAGCTGGTTTGGATACTAAACGCCTCAACTGGAAGTTATGAAGTATATTAGGTTGCATGTCCTATTGAAATACCACCTTAAAACAAGAATCCGTTATTTATTCTTCAATTCTTTTTATAGATTGTGTGAAAGCAAGATTGATGATTTTGATCCAGTGATAAATCGGAAAAATTTACAAGAGTGTCTAAAGAGATTGCTTGTGTTGTACGATGAATTCGATGATATCGAGAGTAGAGTTGACAGCATCAAACAAAATGGTGATGCGGGATACAACAGGGATGATTTTGAAGCCCTGTATAGCCATTGCAGGGAATTTTTTGAAGCCCTCTATGTGTTGTTTAATTTGGGCGCCGGTGAATGCATTGAACGTGCTCTCAGCATCCCAAAGAGATGGAGGTAAGACTACTTTGCTTTATTTCTAGAGTATATCACCAACATGCAAGTAAAAAGAATTTGCTCATATGGTAAAAATATGCTAACTTCATATGGTAAAAAAATGTGCAAATAGGTGGATAAAAGATTATCTATCATATTATTATGATTAAACAAACTTGATTTGAGTAGTAAAGTTTCAAAAGATCTATAAATTATTTCTGAAAATAATCACAAAGTCACAATTCATTAATTGAAAACTATGAAGAATATCATAAATAAATATGAAACAGAATCAAAAAGAAATAAATTATTAGAAAGAATAAATACAATATAAGAGGGGTGTGTATGCAAAACGCGAAAAAATTGAATTACGCATGTCTTTGGATTTGTCTATATTTTCTGCATCTTCCTAAAATAGCCCTTTTACACCTATGCAATTTTTACCTGCAATCTCAACCATGCGATTTTTCAAAATCGCATGCAATTTTGTCACCGTTTACACCTGTGCAACTTTAATAAATTGCATGGCTTCAGCATCAGTGATTTTATTTTTTAACAACTGTAACTTCTTTGATTGGCAACAGTGCTACACAATCAACACGCATAACCTCGTTGTTTTGTTATTTATACATAAACATAACCATCTTAGCACCAAAACTATCGTTTATATGTATAAGAAACCTTGCTAGTATTGATTGTTGATGCATGTGTTGATATACATATGTGTTAAAATGCCTAACGTCGTCGATTTAGAGGAAATTGCTCTCCGTAGCATCATAATTGGAGCTGCGAGTTTGTTGTTAAGACAAAGAACGGAACGGCGTTGGTAGACTAAACCATGGCTTAGCGAAAAGATCGGGTAAATCTACATTTAGTAAATAATCAACTTTGAACAAAAACAATTGGCGGAATAGGTTATGTTTCGCTTGGGCCTACGCACGCGTCTATCAGCAATGGTACCACTACTACATTTATGTTTTCTGGCTTAAATTCCTAGAAAGTTACTAAAATCGCACGTAAAAATCGCATGGATTTAGAACTGATTCTAAACCCATGCGATTTTTTCATATAACCTATATATACAAAAATTGCATAGTGTAAAACGAAAAATCGCATGCGATTTGTCGCATGATTGAGATTGCAGGTTAAAATTGCACAGGTGTAAAAGGGCTAACATAATTTTGAGTGCAAAATCTGACAGAATTATGTATATAGAATTCATCATTTTATAACCATAGTCATATGCAAAGTGCAACATCTTCTTCATCATCCTGTTGCAAACTGCGACATGTCCATGTTAACAAAATTAATACAGACAAAAAAATCTGATGTGGCCAGGCACGTGACTTTATCATACTATATATAAAATTAATAGTTTAGCTGCATGAGATTCTATTTGATCGAGATCGGCTATGTCTGCATTAAAATAAACCTAGTAGAACTAGACAGATATCTCGATTAAAGATGCGTTCGGATATTGTACTCCGTTGACACCGGGTACACCGTCCAAATGACACTTACGTGTTATTGGGTGTAAAAAGTGTAACGGTGTTCAATATCCGAACGCAGGCTATATCGACAGTAGTACTTTCAAAACATTAGCGTTTGACACTAGCTACTGTCATTAGAATCAAAAAATCTGACATATCCTGGCTACTAGTTTTAAAGCAGTACGACCGATCTCGATGAAATAGAATTTGCTAATGCAGCTAAACTATAAATTCTACCAAAAAATGTCATATACATAAATTATAGAAAATTTCCTCTCCTTTAATTTATTATTTAACTATTTTGACGACATTACACAAATAGCGGCTCGTTTGCAAAATCTTCGAAAAATGCTATGAGTAAACCATCCGTACCTTTGGACCCTTTTCAACAGAAAGCTTTTCAGCTCTAAGTTTGGTTATGAAACTTCTAAATATGAAGTTTCTTTCCGATACCTTTAGCAGTTTCTCCAGAATCGTCGCCACAAAAACGGGTACACACACACACACACACACATACACACACACATACACACACACACACACACACAGACATTTTTTGTACCTTGGTCAAAAATGTTCAGGGGACCCAAAAAGACATATTTCCGCTAAAATCTCAAAAAATTTTTTTGGCATGATTACAATACTTTACATACTGCGTATGATAAAGTAAAAATATGTTGAAGTGGTAATATTGCCGATGTTTGTTCACAAATTAAAGGAAGGGATTGGGAAACACATGGCGTTGATAAACCCACAAAATTATTTAAAATATTAATGTTTGTGTGAGTATTTATTATAATAATGATCAGTAAAGTATGGCATAATTCTTTTTATATCACCAAACTCAGTTTCAGACCTTAAATTGTCTTCAACTTATGGCATCATCATTTTTTAAGTCACTACTCTCTACTCTTAATTTACTTTTATTGACTTAGATATATTATTTTAGTAACATCAAAATTATATTACATTAAGGTATGTAAAGGAATGTATACTTACATCTAAAATTTTATTGTGCGCTCAAACGTAAATACATTACTCGTGAAATATGCGTGTGTGTGTTGGCAGGTATTTAGTGTAGAAAAATCTCACAATCCTCCAAGCGGTATGCCAAGCGGTGCAAATCCCTTTCACGCTCAAATGTGTGTGCATTCCTGTGCACAATTTTTTCTTTATGGGGTTTACATAGGAAGGAACATTCTTTAGCTAAATACATTGGTGGGCCATGGATTTTGTGAATGTATAATAGAATAGTTGTTTTCATACGTTTTCATTGCGTTGGTTTAGGGAAACTAATTACGTGAAAATGATAAACAAAATTTGCGAATTTATTATGCATGCACTGAATATAATATAAATCTTTTACATACCTAAGGTCTTAAATAATCCTAAAAAAAGCAAACTAGCAATAACTCACGTCAAGCATCTTTTTAAGCCGGGATTCGTATGCAGCATCAAGAAATCGATCGAAAAAGCACGTGATCACAAATTAAAAGAATCACCCTGTATTATCAATATTTGCTAATTGTTAATTAATTTTTTTTATTCTTTACTATTGCCATATTGCTAGATTTTTGATCCTATACAATTTGTACAGTATCTGACAATGTTATTTCAAAATATGTTCATGAATGACATCTTTCAAAAATAATGGAAAACGGTAATTGAATTTTGTATACATAAAAATATATTGTAATCAAAGAAAATAAATTTGTTATAATATCAAGCAGTTTCAAATTGAATTAAATAATTCCATACTTTTCCCAATAATTTATAACATTGTTATTATCATTGATTGTGTTTGCTTTGGTTTAATTAATTGGTTAAAATTATATCTATGCTTTAAAAGACAGCACATGCCTATTTTTAGATTTATTAAGTTGATCAATTTTGTAAACTCAAGTTCAAACTGAGACATATCCAATATATCCCTTAATATTTCTTAATTATATCACCATCTTTATATGTTAAGATAAACTTAACCAATTCAGGGTTGCTAATATAAAATAAACTCCTTTATTAACCTACAGAAAAACTAATTAAAAATCATTGAAAATAAATGTCTAGTAGATTTTTGCCGTTTTCTCGAAATTCATTTCAAAGGACATGTCACATTTTGCATACACACCCCTCATATGTAAGTACAAATATAAACTAATTTAAGAAATAATATTGGTATGTATCTGATCTTGTGCGATAAATGCCCTAATATAAATTTTACTAGTTAAAAACTAATATGAAGCAGAAATATTGAATAAAAAAAATATAAATATGAAAATAAAAAAAATAGCAGAGCGTGGTTTCGATCCACGGACCTCTGGGTTATGGGCCCAGCACGCTTCCACTGCGCCACTCTGCTCTCGAACTAAAATTCCTAAAGAACGTATAATAGTGACCATGTGAACGCGATATGTTTCCTATATTATATTTTTATTGAATTTACACTTTAGATTTTTCATGAGTTTTCATTTTCTCCCATATATGGACAAGATCGTCCGTGCCTTTTTTCGACCAAGTCTCGTCCCCTCCAAATAAAACACATACAAAACAAAACAGTTTGTTAACTTCTTCACAGCCACTTATCCAACTGTTTTTATCATAAACATTTTTATTAAATTTACGACAACGCGATTTTTGTCCACTACCACTATGTTTTTCAATTTTTAAATCGGGTTTTGGCCGTCCTAATTCTTTAATTTGCAGTTTTTCTTCCAGCGAAAGATTACTAAATGAGTTTATTAAAGTGCCGATTTTATTCATTTTTACTCCAAAGTCCAATATATTTTAATTAAACACAGAAACGATGTCTATTCCAAAAGAGCACACAACTCACTGAAACTAATACACAATTTTCATAACCAAACCAACCAAACTGTTAAAACAACACAAACACACTGAACTACGAATGGAGATATCGGTAATGTGCCTGGCACAAATTCTGCTTAGATTTTCGTATTTAACATGTATGTTAACGCCCAGCATAGCATTATCTCTGTCGCTCACATGCGTTGCTGGTAACATTTCTCTCACTCTCTTGGTGCCTAATAAGAAATGGCACGGTACATGGTTGCCGAATGTCCATACAGGCTGTTCGTCGCCAGCTCGGCCTCGCAGCTCGCTTCGTGTGGGTTGGGTGTTGCATCATGCATGCACTTATGCGCTGATGCGCGGTTGCCATTTCATATACAAGAGAGACAAAAAGGCATCGGAAAAAAGCATAGAATAAAAAAGTTTAGGAGATAAAAAAATATGTTTTTGTAGAAAATTAAGGTAGTGCCATGGCACTGTGGCACTACCCCAAAAGCCGCCACTGAACTCAAAAACTACTGAACAGAAAAAAATTAAATAAATGTCATATCCCTGAATCATTTCTACATAAGGTGTATGACTGTCAAAATTCTTTGCCTCTCGGTGTAAACATGAGCGCAAGAGAAGTGAACAAAGTACCCGATCTTTGCAGTTTAAATTAACACTCGTCTTTCCGATTTATTTTCACTTAAACCACTAACCTCAAAAATTTCAGGTTTTGTTCAGGTTGCATGTAGAGTCACTTCTATAGATTGGCGTTTTTGTTTTCTTCAGTTTTTATGTAATCAAAGCGATTGTGATGGAAGCCGGTAACGAATGTTAGCACGACAGCGCAGTTATCATGCAAATAATCCTTATTTACTGCGATACATATGCCTTGAATTTAATAGCATTCCGACTATTTGTTAATTTTTGAGACCGAAATAAACATCAACAATATTTTGCGCAGTTCGGCTTCCCTCGCTTGGGGGTTTTGGTGCGAGGCAGTCGAACGAGATGCGAAGTTTTGACGCGATCAGTGAAGCCGTTTGAATCCGTGTTTGTAAAATAATGTTGGGTATAAAATTGTATATCTAAATTCATTATTTGTATTTAACTCGCACTACCTACTATTCAAAATTCCGAAATTAAATTGTTCTGATCTTATCGTACTCATAGTAAATAATCTTCCACTGTCCCAGCTACGTTTCCATTTACTGTTACGATTGCCGTTGTGCGCGCGGCACGAAAATTATATCATTCATATTAAATCGCTTTAAAATTTTTTTAAAAGTTATGCAATTCTGTTTCTACAGTCGCATTAAATAAAACATGACGATTGATTACGTGCATATCTCGATATCGTGCTAATATTCGTTACTGAGATATCCGCTTCCATGAAAATCTTGTTCGCAACCTTATTACACAAAAACTGAAGAAAAGTAAAACGCCAATCTATAGAAGAAGCTCTAAATGCACCTGAACAAAAATTGAAATTTTTGTGGCTAGCGGTTTACGAGGAAAAAAATGGAAAGATGAACGTTAATTTAAAAGTGCAAAAAGTTTAAAAGTTTACACCGAGAGGCAAAAAGTGTTGACAGTCATACAACTTATGTAGAAATGATTCCGAAGTATTATACACTTTATTTCAATTTATTCTGATCAGTAATTTTAGAGGTACGCGCCTTCAAACTCAGGAGTCAATATTATCGAAACGAGAGATGGCATAGTCAAAATATATAGAATAGTTAAGGTATGTTGTAGACATTATTAACAATGAAGGGCTACTGTCAGATCTTCAAACAAGAAAACGATAAAAGGACTAATAAATAAGTAACTATTTTGAAAATCGTTCTGTACTGTTTCAGGAGGGAATTGCTGAAACTGTCTGTGGAAATATCAATGTGTTGGAGGCGAAATAACTGGAGAAGGCTGTGTCGACTTATAGAAGATCTACCACATTTCTTGGCAGCGGTCACATCTCTACATCTTCCAATGATCAGAAGGTACAAGAAAAGGAAATAAACTGATTCTATGTTATTGTTTTGGATATTTCTTTTACTGTGACACTATGTTGAAAATTAATAGTACCTACAGTTAATAATTTTAGGAAAGCACTTGAGAGTATGGCAGTTGCATACTCCATTAGAAATCTTACATTTCCAACAGGAGCACTTTATTATCAATTGATGTATGGAAGGGAAAATGAGTTGGTCAAAGATTGTCTCCACTACGGATTAAAATGTACAAATAACGCAATTATATTCCATAAGACTGACTTCAAGCATGATGTGAAAACGGTAAGAGAAATTAGATTTGCTAATTTATAAAACATACTGAAACATAATTTTGAATTGATTTGTATTGCCTTTATAGACTAATGCCAAACGGGAGATATTCGTGGAATTTATGGGAAGAAGAGAGTTGGACGCGTCACTCATCTTAGTCATGGACTATTTTTGATATCATGCACCATATAGAAAATAAAAGTAGTGAATTGAAAAAAATGTTTTTTTTTGTATTTGCTTTATGATCTTAATAAATATATATATACAGGGTGAGTCACTAGAGTCGCGGTGGTAGATATAGCAATTATCTTTAGAGATGGAAAAAAATATTTAATACAAAAGTTGTTTGGCATATCATTTTTTACAACGTAAAATTATTTTCATTTATACTGGGTGTTGCATTTAGGCGTAGCAGAAAATAAATTAACTTTTTTAAATGGAATGCCCTGTATATTATAACATATTATGATTGCGAAGAAAATTGTCTTACTAATTGTATCAGGTGATATTGACGTAAAGCTAATAGTTTCTGGAATATTCAATTTTTTACTAAAAAAATTGCCGTTGCAGGCCTTTTCCGAAAACTACGTAATAGCGTCATTTTTGCAGATATTTTCTTACAACTTTGTCAGAAAATAACCAATACTAATAGGGAGGTGATAGTGCCCAAAGAAATTTGATGCGCTATACAGGGTGTTCCTAGCACCTAATCAATTTTGATATTTTTCAAATGGCTTTTTCTTGAGTTTTTTAAATTGAACGCCCTGTATATTATTTGCTGGTTGCATTTCCCATTAAGTTGCCTTAAATTTATATTAAGTGTGGCATATACATATTTGTACCCGTTTTCGTGATATTTGGAATTTAAAGAAAATGTGTAATAAAGTATACCAATACAGTGCTTTAATATTACACCCTGCATAACATGGTTCTTTTTTAATGATTTTTTTTTGTAAAGAGAACATAGAAAGGAAAGAAATACTTTTGTTGAATTAAAAAACTGACAGAATTGCTCAAAATAAATTGAAAAGTACATGGAATTACCATTTAGTTACTCAATATGAAAAATTAATATAATTTGAGACAACTAAAAATTAAATAAAAACAAGTAATTAAGAGAAACCACAACTAATAACATTTATTAAACTATTTTTTAAACTTGATAAGCATTAACATAAAACTAATAAAAAACTATAACAATTAAAGATAAAACAACAAGTAGTTATTGATTTGGTAGGTGTTCAAAATGCCCTCCATTTTGTCTTCTACAAGCATTAATCCGATGGGTAAAAGATCTCGAAGTATTTCTTAACATCTCTCTCTTATTTTCTCTGATGTCAGCAAAAACATTTCTTATTCTAATCTTCATATCGTCTTGTGTGGTAGGTGGTGTCTGGTATACTAATTCCTTAACATGACCCCACAAAAAAAATCCAACTTATTTAGATCAGGAGATCTTGGCGGCCATAACGTAGGGCCTCCTCTTCCAATCCATTTGTTGGGGTATTGGTTGTTCAAAAATTGTCTTACGTTCAGACTAAAGTGGGGTGGGGCTCCGTCGTGATGGAAAATTAAGTTTTGGCGAATATTAAGCGGCAAATCATCTAAATATTCATGTAGATGGTTGTTAAGAAAATGTAAGTACCTTTGACCATTTACGGAACCCTCAAAAAAGTAAGGCCCTAGCAAATTGTACCTACTATTCCACCCCAGACATTGAGTGACCATCTATGTTGATGGTCCAAAGGCCTGATAACGCGAGGATTTTCTGTTGCATAAAAATGGAAGTTATGTTGGTTAACATACGCATTTTTATGAAACGTAGCTTCATCAGTAAAAAGAACAAAGTCAAAAAAATTTGCTTGTTGAATTTTAGCAGCTGCCCAATTACAAAAATTTAATCTCTTTTCTAAATCGTTTTCGCTCAATTCCTGTACATGTTGCACATGATATGGATGATACTTGTGTCGCCGTATTATTCTGGACACAGATGATTGGGTTATTCCTTGATTTCTTATTTGTCTAGTGCTTGAGTATGGATTTTCTACCACACTAGCAACTACCAGAAATTCATTCTCTTCATGTGTCGCCGCTTTTGTTCATTTTCTTTTTTTGTAAGTAATAGTACCTGTTGATTCAAAACGTTCCCGAACTCTATTAATTGTTCTTGCATCGGGATGCCGTCTTTCGGGATATCGCTGAGCGTAAATTCTTGAGGCCAGTAGAGCGTTTTTGCCGGCTTCTCCATAGATGTAAATAATATTTATCAGTTCCTCTTTAGTATAATTAAAATTCATCGTTAACAGAGATTACAAATGTTGGTTAGCTATATTAAGTCTGTTGACAGCAATAACTACACGTCCGTTATTTGTTTTTGTTTCCATGACAACGAGGTTAAGTAAATCTAAGCTAACTTAAAATATTAGCGTAACTCTGCTATTTAAATGTATCTTTATAAAAAATAGCATTTTTAACTTTACCAACATTTATAATTTATTTATATTATAACAAAATACATGAAAAAAACTAACTCAATTATACAGGGTGTAATATTAAAGCACTGTATTGGTATACTTTATTACACATTTTCTTTAAATTCCAAATATCACGAAAACGGGTACAAATATGTATATGCCACACTTAATATAAATTAAAGGCAACTTAATGGGAAATGCTACCAGCAAATAATATACAGGGCGTTCCATTTAAAAAACTCAAGAAAAAGCCATTTGAAAAATATCAAAATTGATTAGGTGCTAGGAACACCCTGTATAGCGCATCAAATTTCTTTGGGCACTATCACCTCCCTATTAGTATTGGTTATTTTCTGACAAAGTTGTAAGAAAATATCTGCAAAAATGACGCTATTACGTAGTTTTCGGAAAAGGCCTGCAACGGCCATTTTTTTAATAAAAAATTGAATATTGCAGAAACTATTAGCTTTACGTCAATATCACCTGATACAATTAGTAAGACAATTTTCTTCGCAATCATAATATGTTATAATATACAGGGCATTCCATTTAAAAAAGTTAATTTATTTTCTGCTACGCCTAAATGCAACACCCAGTATAAATGAAAATAATTTTACGTTGTAGAAAATGATATGCCAAACAACTTTTGTATTAAATATTTTTTTCCAACTCTAAAGATAATTGCTATATCTACCACCGCGACTCTAGTGACTCACCCTGTATATATATATATATATATATATATATATATATATATATATATATATATATATATATATATATAAATTTGTGTACTTAATTTATTGCCTTTGCATGCCGCCTTCCATCGGATGAGGAAGTAAAGCCGGTGGCCCCGTGTGATGTCATGATGCGACGTGCACGTTAAAGAACTCTTTCTGGAGGTTGGAATTCCTTCAGATCGACAATTCCTGGGTGTGTGTAGCCTGCCCTCAGCGTCGGTGATTGGCCTAAGTTGCGGAAATAGACCGACGTAAAATAAACAAGTCAAAAAAAAAACTTATATTAAATAACACAATTGTTATTATCTAAGAAAAAAGTACCGAATTTGATAATAAAGTTGAACAATAAAACAAATTTGTCAACTTTAAATTTCTTGAACGATTAGTTCGATTTTTTGGACCATTTTTCAAAGGAACACCTTTAAAATAATAAGAAATAAGTAAAAATAATAATGAAAATAAATTTTTATATTAAAGATAATCATAACAGTATTCCAAAATGGCAACTCGTTTAATTTTTGCAGGTAATTTTTCTTTCAACAACTTTGTCAAACAAGGCAAATTCCTCCCCAGTAAGAGTAAAAGTAATACACCAATATTTAGGACATACTGTACCATGGGCCATGGGCGCCGTTACAAAATGTTCCAGGGGGGGGGCAAGATTTTTTTTTGTTATAAAGTAGTGTGTGGAGTGACGTAGTGTGACTATGCTATTTTGTAGCGTTTTCGTCTTGTGCTTTTTGTTGTAAATGACAATTAGATAATTGGAAACCTTCTTTTTATTTGTTAGTTACTATTCTAAAATGAGACACAACAAACATGAACATGAAAAAACACAGCCCATATTGTTCGTTAAACTTAAATTGCATTCACCCTGAAAAATCTTCGTTGCTTTTATGGTCGTCTCATTTTTACTCAGTGATTTTTACTTTGTCTCATTATGTTATGTTATTAGCCACGGTTGTGACCTTTGTATGCTCGCCAACTTACCTCTATCATATTAATATTAAGTGAATTGCAAGAAAATTTGCTGCCTTTTTATCGTTTATTAACGTGTAATTAGTAATTTTTTATAAGAATTATTTGTAATTATATATTTTTTTTTTCATTGAACTTTTATCCTAGAATTTAAGATTTGGTCTAATTATCAACCAATATTGTGCAATTTTTATTACTTATTAATATGCTGGAGTAAGTATTGTAATTTCCTATAAGAATTTCCAGCTCGTGTTCATCGAGTAAGGCCTAATGTATAATGAACAATTGTCATCTTTTAATAAACACAATTATAGACGTTTCAATGTTGTCCATTTTGTCTGTATTTTCGGTTTTAAACATCTTTCAATAATTCGTGTGGTTGCTGCTTTCGATGAACACAATCCAACCATTCTTATAGAGAATTAATAAACGACGTGAAGGCAATATTAGTTGGATTCATTCAGTTGTAGAGAATAGAGAATGATTAAAACCAAAAATACATGCACAAAATGAACACAATTAATAATTTAATTCTATAATCGTGTCAATCCAGCATCCGATAAAAAGTCTTAATAACAAATTGGTAAAGAATAGAAATACGATAATATTGTTTTAAAATTTAGCGGCATTAACGAGAAACAATGACTAAATATAGAGAAAAAGTTGACAAATTTGAAAATTCTGTGATGACGATTATCGACAACGAAATACAAAATTGTTATTATTACTATTCTACGTAAACACTTGAAAGGCGATAATACTAAGTCAAGTAATTAATAATAATTGTTGTTATATGTATAAGCTGTATAAGAGATTAGTATACTGACCCATAGTAAATTTTTGAATGAACTCATTGAAGATGGAACCAATTTTACAAACAGCATAGAGAAAATAGTGTTATGTAGCATAGGATGACACTTTTAAAACCAAATAATATTTGGCTGACTTTTTCTATTATTTAACGTCTTTGAAATGAGTTAATGAGAACCGTTTTGTAATTCTGGTACCAATTTTGGTCAATTTGGGTTATCTTTAATTTTAGAGACGTTAAACAAATAAAGTTTCACATACAAATTATTTGGTTTTAAAATATGTAGCTATTGTGTGATACTTCACGGTACCTACTTTCCTAATACCTAAACTGTGTCAGGTGTTTTTCTGGACATGAGTTCGGTATCAAAAGTTGACTATTCAGTATAGGTACTTTATCTATATTTTACACTTAGTTTTAACATACAGTATACTTGAGAAAAACAACTCAGCAGCGCAAAAAAAGTGCGAAGTAATAGAACCTAACAAATATGATTAAATGAAAGCCCAAACATGGTCATTTTGGACTGCAGCACAAAAGCGTAAGCTTGGCACAATTTCTCTTTCGCGACGAAAACTGGAGATAAACAATCTAATGAAACTGACATTGGTGACGATGGTATAGTCATCATTAGGATAAAAATGCTGTGTGCGCCGACAAAAAAAATGATTTCCGGGCTTCGAAAAGTATCCATCCTCTATAAAGAAGCACTTTCTTGGCTTGCTATACAATAAACTATAGTATGTAAAATGTCAGGAGTTTCTTTTTTTTAGTTCTGGGCGGGGGGCAAGCGGCAACAGTTATAGTTTGGGAACATTTTGGGAATAGTTGGGTTCAAAATCCAGGGGGGGGGCAAGCGCCCCCCCTTGCCCATATGTAACGGCGCCCCTGCCATGGGCGTATCCAGCTCAAATCGGAAGGGGGGGGGGCAGTTTTCTAAATTTGCCTTGCAGTATGGGGGAAGGGTGCCAATTAGGGTGGTTCAAAAATGCATTGCAAAAACTATGTAATGATAGAAAGCAACGACGCCCCCAAATCGTTTCCAAATTAAAAAAAAAGTGGACACATTTTTTGTTGTTGAAATTTTGATTTTTAACCGTACCTGTCGGGGCTTTAATACTACAGGGGAACATGCATTGGAAGAAGACATTTGTTGGTACTTTTTAAATAATTGTTCGGGGTTTAGGCAAACTTAAGATTACTTTGCGCATAAACTACCCTTAAATGAAAATATGTACATTATTCAGATAATTGATCCTTCTAATCATTTCAGTCTAGTGGAATGTTTATAAACATTTGTCAGTTAATTTACGTTTGTTTAAAGAAATTCTATTTGTTTAAATAATTCGTTTTTCTCGAAAATCGGTCTGAATTTTGTTTTCTTGGTTCGAAATGGCAAATTCTTATCATACAGTGACATTATTCATTAAAAAATTTCCTCCTATTGTTTAAACAATCAATCATTCATTTTCAACTTTTATTCTGATTATGGAAGAGTCAGCTTTTTTGAGAAATTAACTTATAAATTTTATGTTCGAGATATCTATTAAACCTATTATCTATATTAAACCCACATTTGTTTAAACAAATTCCATTTGTTTTAACAATATTGTTATTTGCAATTCATCTAAAATTATTTTTTTAGATCGGTCTGGCCAACTGTTATTCTCAAGTGACATCATTTATATTTTGGGACGAAAAAATTGAAATGATTTGTAATCCATTTTTTTTCGGAAAACTACAATTACAATTTTCGAGTTACATTTCTTTTTAAAATATTAAATTTCCTAACGTCAACAAATTTTATTAATCACATTTTCTTTCTCCATTTCTTATTCTGATTTGCTACCACTATGTGTTCAAGATAATGCTGATTTTTTGTTGTCTGGAATCTATTCCCTGTACTCTATTTGGATGAAATATTGAAAACGAATATTAATTTATTATTCAAACAATGGTAATCATCCCAAAATATAAATGATGTCCTTAAGAAAAACAGGTGGCCAGACCGATCTAAAAAGTATAATTTTAGGCGAATTGCAAAAAAAATTGTTTAAGGAAAGTGCATTTGTTTAAACAAATGTGGGTTTATTAGATAATATAGGCTAGATATCTCGAACATGAAATTTATAATTTAATTTGACAAAAAAAAACGACTTTTCTACCACAATTCGAAACAAAACTTGGAAATGAATTATAATTGATGTTTAAATAATATGAAGAATTTTTTTAATGAATAATGTCACTATAAGGTAATAAACTGCCATTTTGAACTCAGAAAACAGAAATCAGACGGATTGTCGAGAAACACGAATTATTTCAACAAATAGAATTTGTTTAAACAAATGGAAATTAACTGACAAATGTTTATAAACATTCCACTAGACTTATAGTGTAGTATTTCTATGAGAAAAAAAGAATGAAATGATTAGAACGGTCAATTTTCTGAAGATGTAAATTTTTTATTTGGGTAGTTTTCAGGGCACTGTGGGGTGGGTTGGGGGCGTCAAATAGATATGTATAATAGGTCAAATTCTTCCTTGGAAAGTCCACTACAAGTCCTATAAATTTAACATAAGTTTTCCCAAACCCCGAACAATTTTTCGAAAAATACCAAGACATGTCTTTTTCCCATGTAAATTTGATGCCTCGAAATTTGGAAAAAAAAATACGTGACAACTCTTTTTTGGATTTGGAAGCCCTTGTGTCCATAAGGGAAAGAGTGCTATTTAATACTTAAACATAATACCGTTGATTGTCAATGAATATAGATAGTCAGCCATGGGTTAGTTGGGGCCTTAACATCCAGAGGGCAGGGTTTTTTGCAAGATTCATTCACAAATTATAGCGTTTTCGACTTATACAGTTCTATGCACGCACTTGGTGCGAACTAGCTGAGGTCGAGCATAAATATATAATAAATATATAAGTCGAAAAGGCTATAATTTGTGAATGAATCTTGCAAAAAACCCTGCCCTCTGGATGTTAAGGCCCCAACTACCGATGGCTGACTATCTATATTCATTGACAATCAACGATAATACGTACAAAAAACGCAAGGGGGAGAGCCCCCCGCCATGGCTACGCACATGGTATAAGTAATACACCAACATTTAGGACATACTGTACATTAAATTCTGACCCATCTTTGTGCTAGCCCAAAATGATCAGTGTGCCTTGTCTGACATAAAAAACAAGCGAGACAGAAAAACGGATGTAACTGATTTTTCGTTTGCAAAAGTGTTGTTTTTGTCCGATTTTTTTTGGTTAGAAATTCGTACTCAAGGTTTCAAGATATTCTTTTGCGCTTTTAACGACAAATCAAGTGTGGAATAAACGAGAATTTTAGAAAAATGGCGACCATTGTAGAAACCGTACCTGTTTACTACTGTAGATTAAGAGACCACCAGGGGTAAGTGACAACTGATTTTGACAGATGATTAGGGTTAGTCCATGTGAGATTTTGTTATAGTTTATCATAATGTTTGAACGTATTAAGAATTTAACTTTAAAAGGTACAGTTTTTGGAAAAAAATGTAGTATTTTTTTGTTGAAATTAGTTGAAGAACATGGCACAATGTATTGACAACACAACATGCTTTCTGCATCAATTTAGTCCAAGCTAACTTTAAGATAATTCTTAAAACCATTTTGCGATTGATATGAACCAAAAAATAGAAGTAGGCTGAATGTGGTCAAGACGGCATAATTTCATTTAATTTTTGACAGTGACAGTTGAAAAAACAAACAAGAAATATGACAGTAACAAAGCGTCACCGCCTGTCTCACCAAAATTCCCATTCACCACCTTTCCATTAAATTGTTCACCAATCTTCCAAAAAAAAAATCACCCCAGCATTTTTGTGGGGTAGAAAGATAATTGAAGAAATGCACTAACCAAGGAAAACCCTTTGGAAAATTGCATGTGTGTCAATCGGCAGTGAGACGCGTCAGTTCTGTTCATTAGCGTCAAGTTGTGTTATATTTTTCCTACGCAAGAAGACCATTTCGAAGAAATACTACAAATTTCTTCTCGTCTCAACTTTTTGGGTTGGAAGAATAAGGAAATTATCTCATGATGCCTATGCCTGCCGGTAATGTTAATTTCTCATTGTGGTTTTTCTCTTTTCTTATTTGTAGCTATACGTCTTATTATTCTAATGGATATAAAGGTTGCTGTAATCCCGCTGAGTCTACCCCGCAATGTAAGAGTGGCTTGGGGTCGTCGATGTCTGCAAACTTTTGCACCAGTAAGGGAAATATTCTCGGCGAAAATCCCAATAAGTTCCTCAAGCTGGTGATTCGACTCCGAGAACCGGTTGCAGATTATCTGGAGCGACATGGCTTACCGAAAAATGCGTACGTAACATTTATTTGTTCAAAAGTGGAATTTTTGGTAACGGTTCTGTTCTTTTTCTTTTGCACGTGCAATTTGGTTTGTATATGTTACGAACAAAGCCCGAAATCGTACAATTTATTTTGTACAAAGCTGACAATGCAAGCCCGACCCATACAAAGTTCGATATTTAGTTATTTGACGGACTTTGTACCGGCGCTACATGTGCAATGTCGACATGATACAGTGAGTCTTGTACATTGTCAACATAGTACTGTTGCGCCTGTACGTGTTTCACTTCCAGAAGCAGTGAGGTCTTGTTACAGGTTTTAAAGCGTTTTGTAGTCGACGCACCAATAAGTGCTGAGGACTTATTTAACGTAAAAGTGAGTGAATTAAAGTCAAGTGTTAAAAGTTACCTTTATAAAACATTATAGAACTATTATTATTGAAGTGATTGGCCCTAAAAATAGCAAAATAACAAAGCTGACAGATTATAGACGACTAAAACGGGTGACAATAACGTAAAATATGTTCATAATACCGAATTATTTGAAATAATACATAATGCATATATTGAAACTGGACATGGGGGTATCCAAAACTACGATCATAATTTGAAGGAAAATTATGTTAATATAATAAGAGAAGGGCTAAAATTGTTTTTGGAAAATTGTCAACCATGCCTAAAGAAGCGGGGACATCCGAAAAAGGAAATGGTCGTCTCATGCGACCACAGGCTGATTTAATAGATTTTCATACATGCGCAGATGGGAAGTATATTTTTATTATGAACTACAAAGACCATCTAAGCAAATGTGTGAGCCTTTGAGCACTGAAAACTAAATGAAAATTACCGATGGTAATTTACCGTCAATTTAAATTACCGTTGGTAATTTACCGAAATTCATAATTTAATTTCAAAGACCTATCAGTAGACGCATGAATGCGCCCCACCCCTTCTAAGCAGTCAAGTGAACTGTTGTTTGCGTTTGCTTGGGAAGCACCTAACAATCCGCGTGGTGCATGGTCGGACACGTGCGTGACAATGTTATTCAAGGTATCATTTAGCCAATGGAAATGGGCTATGGGTAAAATTAACACATCCAATAACAGTCGCATTGCCCGTAAACGTTATATTTTTACTATTCCAAATCATCCGACATTACTTGAGAAAATACAGAACTAATATTTTGTATTTAATGAATAGAGAAGTGGAAAGCCCCTTCGCCAATGGCGAAGGGGCCAATTTAACAAAGGACCAATTTAACAAATCCGATAGTGCAGCTCTGAAATCAGAAGCCATTTATTATCAGAATTCAATTTTTAATAAATATGCCAGTGTTAGAAAAATGACGAAGAAACCCTCTGTGAATCGGAGAGTTATTTTGTGAATGTGGACAGAATTAAATTGTTTATTTTCTACTATTATTATTCTGTTTGACTTTCCTGTTTCTGTAGTAGTGCTATAAATATTATTTCTATGTAGTCTTTGCTTTGGTTTTAGTACTATCAAATCAGGCAAAAGATCAGAGATAGCTAGTTACCCACAAAGTAATGATTTAGGGTTTTACCAAACATTTTTATTAACATTAGTAGTAATCATAACTTACAGTGATCTGTTTAATTTAACATTTTGATTTTTTAATTATCCGGTAATTTAAATCAGCGTAATTTACCATTTTGAATATTTAATTACCCGGTACTTTAAACAGGCCTAATTTAACATTTTGAATTTTGAATTACCCGGTACTTTAAACCAACGTAATTTACCATTTTGAATTTTTAATTACACGGTAATTTATGCCATCGTAATTAACCATTTTTAATTTTTAATTACGTGGTAATTTAATATTTTAATTTCAACGGTAATTCACGAAAGAAATTAAATACCGTAATTTAACATCCCTGATGCTAGTACATGTTATAAGAAATGTAACCTTGATTGGAGAAAGAGAGTAAGAGAACAATTTATAAAATCGATTTTTATTAACAATCTTCTTTTTTATGCCCACAAATATTTATTTATTTGATCTTTCTTAATGTTATTATAAAACAACTACGCTAAATCATCCAATGTTGACATTGTGCAATTATCAGTATACAATGTCGACATTGTAGTAGTATCGCCGTACAATGTCCATCAGAACAAGCAAATTTCGAACTTTGTACGGTTAGGGGGTGCAGTGTCAGCTTTGCACAATACAAACTGTACAATTGTACAATGTAAACATTGTACAATTTCGGGGTTTGCTCGTAACATATATACTACTTTTATTATACTACACAACGTATCCAGCGTATCCAGCGTATCCAGCTTAAATCGAATGGGGGCAGTTTTCTAAATTCATCTTGTTATATGGGGGAACAGTGTCCATTAGGGTGGTACATAAATGCGTTGCAAAAATTTTTGTGCTAGAAAGCAACTATCCCCCCAAATTGGTTCCAAATAATTTTTTTAATTTTGGTCGAGGTCTTAAATTTCCAAGAAAAACAGCATGGGAAGAAGACATTTTTTGGTATTTTTCAAATAATTGTTCGGGGTTTGGGAAAACATAAGATTACTTAAGGATTTGTAGTGGACTTTCCAAGGAAGAATTTAACATACTATACATATGGATTTGACGAAAATTTAATTGATTTAGTCCTTTTTCGGAAAATTGGGGAAATACATTCCTTTTAAAAATATTAAATTGCCTAAAGTCAACCAATTTTATTAATCACATTTCTTTCTCCATTATTTATTCTGATTTCCTGCCACTGTGTGTCGCAAGACAATGTTGCTGTCTGGAAACTGTTCCCTGTACTCTAATTTGACGAACTATTGAAAACGAATAATGTTTTGTTATAAAATGATATCACTTGAGAATAACAGTTGGACAGACCGATCTAAAAGAAATATTTTTTTTTGAATTGCAAAAAAATGTTTAAACAAATGACATTTGTTTAAACAAATGTGGGTTTATTAGATAATATAGGCAGGATATCTCGAGCATGAAATTTATAAGTTAATTTTAAAAAAAGCTGGTTTTTACCATAATTAGAAAGAAAGTTGAAACTGAATTATAATTATATAATTATAATTCATTGTTTAAACAATATGAAGAAATTGTTTAATGAATATGTTCACTCTAAGATAACAAACTGCCATTTCGAACTCAGAAAACAGAATTCAGACGGATTTTCGAGAAAAAAGGAATTAATTAAACAAATAGAATTTGTATAAACATATGGAAATTAACTGACAAGTGTTTATAAATATTCCACTAGACTTATAGTAATGATTTCTATGAGAAAAACGAGAATGAAATGATTAGAACGGTCAATTTTCTGAAGAACACATTTTTTCATTTCAGGGTAGTTTTAAGGGCACTGTTGGGGATGGGGCGTCAAATCCATATGTGTAATAGGTCAAATTTTTCTTTGGAAAATCCTCTACAAGTCCTATAACTTTAATGTTACGTTTTCCCAAACCCAGAACAATTATTCGAAAAATAACAAAAAATGTTATTTGTAATTTAATTTTCCCATGCATTTTCCCATGTTAATTTTAGTGATAAACAGCACTAAAAATCAATTTTTTTTGATTTGGTGTACACAAGTGTACACAAACGAAAGAGTGCTATGTAATAAACATAACAAACTTCAAGGAGGGCAGCGCTCCCCCTGGATACGCCCATGCTACACAATCTACATTGGATCAGATATTGTACAACTGCTGGTACAATATCTTGAATAGTGTTAAGCATCTTTGGAAGTTATGCTTGACGCAAATGTCATCAAATTTGAACAAGGAATAGTGTCTTTATAAAAATAATAATATTCATATGTATTTATTTTTAATTTTCAGCCGATGTTCGTTTGTCAGTCTTGTCACCTCTCTCATTCAGCGCTCATACGCGGCTGGTGTGACGATCCTGATGATGCTCTACAACCTATTTCCCCTCCTGGATGGATTCGTCTATCTCCTGCGGTTCATCCTGGACAAGATGCTCGAGATTTGCCAGACAAGGGACACGACTGAAAAGGTCCTCAAGGGAACACTCTTCCTTGGAGAAGTCATAGTGTTGATACTGCTGGTCATGTTTATATTTGGGCTGATTGTAATGCCCGTACTCTCACTCATGTCATATGTCGTATCGAAATTCGTAGGCGTGGCAACTAGCGTGGGTTAGCGAATGTGAAATTTTGGGTGCGCAACACAGGGGGGTTATTTTATATCTATATATTTTGCGTATTTAATGTGCGTCTTACTTTTAGTGTCCTCTATTTTGTCGCTCGATAGGTATCTTTTTAGCTTTTTATATGAATGGTGTTGTATGTTTATGATATCACGTATAGCCCACCTAGACCACAAATATACACGAAAAAAAAAATGAATTGCTGCTTTATTTGATTGATTTTTCTCTATTTGTAATACTAGTCCAGTCATTCTAGATTTTGATTAGGTAATTCAAATGCAGTCGATGAAACTGATACCAATCGCTAGCTTATGGTTCCCGTACTAACATATTAAAATGTTTAGAATCATAGTTTATAGGAAAGTTTTTAATTAACGAAAAACCATTGAAAAATTGTGCCTGTCAGACATAAATCCTTCATCCCTCGAATCTCACTTAATCGCAAAACTAAAAATACCACACTGTAGCAGACAAAATTTACAAAATTTATTACTGTGACAGAGTTACATGTTTCTTGATTTTCGATGACCTACGTAATGACTATTACTGAGAAAAGAACAATGCAATACCTACACGTAAAAGAAGTGGTAAAAAGTTTGCTAGTAGATTGCAGTAATCTAGCTCTGTTGTTGTGACAGTGTCTTATTTTTCCTGATTTTCAAGGACCTACGTAATGACTATTCTCTCAGTTGACATGCACAAGTATTATTATTACTAAAGTGTCCATTAGCCTATGGTAGATTCGAAAAATAGTTACTTTAATGAAACTGTTACGTTGGACAAAATTACTGTGGTTAAAAGATTGCGTTTCTGAACAACGCTCACCTGTTTACGTGAGAAATACGAACCTGGTTAATTAGTGGAGCCCAATTAGACGAAAATATCGTAAGACCTCATGAAATATTTTGTATTGTGTTTCATATATAGTCCAGTCAGGAAAAAATATAGAATTTTTTTCTTTCATTCTATGTATGTTTTTTTGGGAACTTGCCAGTCCCTATACAGACATCAGTGCCGTTCTCACGATTGATGTCGTTGGGATATTTGTAAATTTCGATGGCTTCTCTAATAAGCCTTCTATGATAATTACTCAGCCTTGACAACGTCTTCGCGTTATCGAAGTTTCACAACAGTTTTCACAACTCTACATTTTCGAGTTTTTGCAAATCTATAGATTGCAGGGAAAGCAATTTGTTCCCCAAATCATGGGGTTAGAAATGTTTAGAATGCCACAAGGCTATTTATCTAAATAATTGTCTACTGGTCCATTTGTTATTTATTATAATCGATGACGTTAAATAATGAGTATGTTCCATGCGGCTTACTGTACACATCCGCTTGAATACATAATTGTATACGTCGAATATTATATGCGTGTGCTAAAATTGGTGGTGTGTTTTGCAATATTAACACTGTTGGCTACATGTCGCTCAATTTTCTGGCCATGTAAATGTGAATACATTATGTGTAGGTATATTTCATTGGAAAATCCATACCTCATACGATAGGTACCTACCATGAATAATCTGGCTAAAATTTCATCAAAATTTAACGTTTTCTAGGTTTACCTCATTCTACATTTTTTATAAATAAACATTTCCCGTGTAATCGTGACTCAGCATAGTGTATAACATCAAAAGTCCGCAGGAGGAAACTCTACTCCCTCTGCTATATTAAAAATATCGATTCCTTTCCGGTAGTTCCGGTTTGGAACCGGCGAAAATATCGCCGCAACGGACTTATGGCCCTGATGGGAATTATAAAATTTATCTAAAGGAGACGTGCCATGAGAGAAGATTATTTTTGAAATTAATAGCCATCGTGTATGCTAATATCGCGTCTATTCGGTTATAAAATTTTAGAGTTTAGTGTGCGCCATGGTGCTGAGTTATAAAGAGTATTTATGTAAGGTATCTTGGGGTATTAAGATCCACCTAAGAAAAGGTTGATTAACAACAAATCAATAAATGATTAATAGTTGAATAAACTATGTATGGGTATAATTCCACTACTGGGAAAATCTGTCCCAGACATACAAAGTCAGAAAATAAAAAAAAATCTCTTAAATTATCAATAGATGTTAATTTGATGCCAAGTCCAGCTGCTGTTAGTACAATTAATTAAATAATAAATAAAACCAAAGTAATTTATCAGTTTAGTAGCCTAAAATCAAAAGCAGCTAAACCTTATTCACGCAGTTATAAAAAGAAAAAATCTCTATTGGATTGTATAAATGGTAGAGAAGTGCCATTTTTTGCCAACTGTCATTCAGTATTAATATTAACCGCAACTATACCATACATTAGATATGTCTGGTTTTGAAGCTATACATTATTATAGATTTGGAATGTTGATCTAATTAAAAAAAGCGTTGTCTTTTAACAAAATTTACTAATCACAACCATTTTACTTACGTTGATAAAATAATGTATTTGAAAAGCTTTTAAACTATCTTTATTTATGAATCACATATTATAATAAGTTGATTGTAGTTAAGTATATCACTGACGTATTTTTAACGCTCTTCAATGTCAAACATCATACTTACGGTTATGGAAAGATTGTTCCATATACCATTATTCCATTTAATTAAAACTTGCCATTTTGTCTTTAAATAAATAGAATATTGTACATATTACTAATTTCTTGTATGGAAAATAATGGAAATAAATGTATGGTTGTCTCACTTTTTCTCACTCTTTTTAGGCTGACCAAATCGTTTTTTTTTTTCAAAGTCTTACAAAGTTGTAGCCGTTTGAAATATAAACAAAACAAATAAAATACAACCTATGCGAAAACGTTTACCATTAACAAATTACAATAACAAAAATAATTAATAAAAATAAAAATAATCACTTGAAAAACATGAAACAAAATATACAACAAATAAATACATAATATACAACTTTCTATCGATTTCTTTTAGAATTGCAATTTAAGTCTAAGTAAAACACTTCATATCAAGTTATTGTTTTTTTGTCAACTCCCAAGAAGTTATAGCCGTTTAAAATAATGTTTTGTGAATAATTTAAACTGCTGTAACTTTCTAAGAAATAGAAAAACAAATATGTAAGTCCATATAAAACTTTTTACTTAGTACGACATTTACTGTCTTTTTACTTTTCTGGGAAAAAAGTAGGACATCCTATAAAAATAATATCCTTGGTAAGGCACTCTTTGTTCATCGAGTAATGTCCGATATCATTTTGACACTATTGGCCGGTTTTTGAGGTATTTATAATAATTTGTATCTATGTTGATTTGTAGGTATATAAAACAGTACAATATTTATATTTCAGTTAGATTTGTCCAAGAAATCAGATATTTTTCCAATGTTTCTTCTGTAAAATTTAGCCAGCTCTTTGAATTGCATCACCATTATAGGAAATCAGCGATATGAAAAGCTATAATTATCAGAGATATGCTCATGGAAAAATCAAAAGTGTTTGAAAAATAGATTCATAGGGTATTTCAATAACCTAAATTAATTTTAGTTTGACACTGACCTGTCTTATTCAATTTCTAATGAAGTGTATTAATTACAAAATATAGGAGTTACATAAAAATAAAGGTCAACATTACCTAACGTAATTAAGTCTTGCAATCCTTAAAAGAGAATATTAATTTCCTAATTAATAAGCAGGACAAAATAAGTGTAAAAACAAACCTGAGTATACTGTAGTTAAAACTAACAAAGTGATAAATAGAGTAATCAAAATCAATATTCTCAATTTTCCAAATAATAAGCAAACAAAATTTGTTCTTAACGCTAGTTACTACCATAAAGCATTTTTTTCCAAATTTCTGGCCTGCAAGCCCCAGAAAAAAATTAATAATGAAATGGCAACAAAGACAGCAGACAGCGACGCAAAAAATAATTTATTGGGTATTAATAATTGGAGGGTTGGTAGTGGAGACGAGGGGGTGGTTTGTTTCCGTTGGCGGCACTGGACCGTTGAGCGGGACCTGCACAGGCCTGTCATGGATTTAACTGCGGATATTGTGCAGGACGCAGTGACAAACAATAAATCACTCAAAATGTAGAGCGGTCCTGTTTGCAACACTGAATCTAATGAATGGCGGCGCTGAAATCGTCAAAATCGCGCGAGTTTTTCGCGAGCGCGGATATTGAATATAGTGGCGCGATTTACGGTGACACGGTTTTCGAATTTGCACTTCTGCTGTTTGAAATATATCACCCGAATAGCGAACCACCAATTTGCCACTGAAGCGGAATTATTGTAATATCGTGTTCTACTGTAGATTGAATTATCTTTTAAACATTTGTGGTCGGTGCAAATCATATTCTTCGCTATATATTCTTTTAATAAACAATATTGCATTATATTTTATGCATAAAGAAAAAAACAAATAAAAACTAGCTACCTGAAAGAGCTACCTTGTTCTTACAGATTTAGATTGCGAAAATCACATTGTTATCATAATTTTTGTAAATTCGCTTTACATTTCTTGATTAGGTGAGTACCTCTCTTATAATTAGTGATAAATGCACACGTCATTACGTAACATAACAACCGGTTCATCATTGAGCAGGGTGTAAAACTGCAAAGTTATGATATTTTATAAACACCCTGTAGACTACTTTTGGGAAAATTCCTCACCAAACTAGGTAAGAACTTCATGAAACTGTGACCTTCTCAAAATTATACCACTGAAACAAGCGAAGTTTCGACTAGATACATAATATATTTATTGGTATTTTTATATACAGGCTGTCCCCGGTTAGTTGCTTTAATGCCTTAAAATATAGAAATAAATATCTTCTTGAGACAGGAAATATTTTCATGCATACAACGTGTTCCATGATGGCGTACCAACACAAACTTATGTTTTTTTAGTGGAAGGCTATGTATATTATTGCAGTTTTTGATTAAGACTTGTAGCCTACTAGTTTTGACAATAACTTTTTCTGAGACTATCCATTTATGTTATGTGTACCAACATTTATGTTATGTTCTGTGTTAATGGGAACATCCCCTTAATCAGTGCCGGCCTTAGCCTCCTCGGCGCCCTCGGGCGGAGTATTTCCCGGCGCCCCTTTCAAAAGTAAAAATTAAAATTTTTTGATTGTCAGTACAAAGAAAAAATAAATCAGCGATTATGTCAACTGAAAAAAACGTATATTACAACACTACAAACATAATTTGAAACTACTTTTATTAATGTCCGAAACCTAACTCTTCGTGCCTTTTTATCGGCGAATTCTTTACTAAGATGAGTAAAAGCAGAAAATTCGAGATTTTTAGCGAGTTCCTAAATAGTACATTTAAATTGGCAAAAAGAAGAGGAGAAAGTGTTGGATTTAAATACCTATGGCGCCCGGAAATTTTATTAGAGCCTGGAATCCACCCCTAACCCATCCTTCACGTGCACGTTCGCGGATCTTCGCATTTACCGCAAAACGGTCAGCATTTCGTGATCTTAGAATCCCGAACAATGATAATGTTTATAAAATTCTACACTCACTGATTTTGGTACATCATTTAATTGTCTAAATGGTACCGGAAATATTTTAAATAAAAAGCTTTACATAAGAAAATTTTCGAGATAAAGTCAATTCAAAATTTTAAAATATTGAAGACTTTAGGGATAGTAGCTTTTGTGAATTGAATATTAAATTGCGTTTTTGGTAGAATTAACTGCCCTGAAAACGACTCTGGACTGCAAAATTTTCTATCGCGCAAGGTTTTCGAATAATGTGGAGTCAAAGTGTCAAAACTGCTGAAACGATTATTCTAGAAACCTCAAAATGGTCTCGTAGTAAACCTCAATCTTTGCATCTTTACCTGCAATCCCAAATGTTTGTTCCCAAATCTTCTTGAAGCATTTACAGCAATCCTTCCGTACGGCTCCATAAAAGAATTCAATCGAAAACGCCTATTCACTTTCCATAAACAAACAGAAGTTATCAATATTACCCTAATTCACTTTTTCTCGAAAATTTCCTTATGTATGGCGATACATTTTGTGAATTACCTTTAAGACAAATTTATAATCTATAAACGCCAGTGCAAAAAATATGGGATTGCCGCATCGATGACGTCAAAAGTAAAAAACAATTAAAGATCGGAAATTAAATTTGATGTAAATATGTATATTTTGATAAATTAAAAATCGACGTTATTTTGTCATGTTACATACGTAATGCGCTCACCAATGTATTTAGAATATGTAGAAAATAGCTTTATTGTGCAGAATTTTATAAGGATTAATAAAAAAGCAAAATTGTTATCGTTTTGCGGTAAATCGCGGAAATCCGCGAACGTGAACGTTACTTTTAGGGGTTCAAGGCTCTAATAAAATTTGCGGACACCATAGAATATTGAAACTCGACACTTTCCGCACCGGACAGCAAAACATTTTTTTTTTCATAGGCCAGCTTTCGTCTAATTTAACTGTACTAAAACTCGAAAGTCAGTCTTGCCACATTGTAGATCTTAAATATATTTTTATTAGTGTAAGGGTGGGCGCGAAGCGTGATAAGCGCCCAGCATTTTATTAATTGTTTGATTTTGTAGTAAATTTTAGTTTTTTACTATATTGTTATCATAAAAGTGTTTCTTAAAATAAATATCTGTAGATCTGCCTCTTAAAAAATTTTAATGGGGCGCTATTTATTGAATTTGACCACAGGTAAAAATAAATTTCTTTATTATTTGTACATAAGGTAGGGCGCCACTGGCGCCCCAACTCACCCGGCGCCCTCGGGCGGTGCCCGACCTTGCCCCCCCCTTAAGGCCGGTACTGCCCTTAATGTTCTGCCTTAACATGACCCGAAATAAATAAATTGAACAGGCATTTTTGCTGGCTAAGGCGTTGTACCGCTACAACCAACTCAATGATTCATTAATATTCTTTAGATAATTAAGAACATAATGTAAATAAACAATAATAGTTATTTAACCAACAAGTATATTAAAAAGAGCGATTAATGATCGAGACTGTTTAACGCACGAGCGATTAGCGGGTGCGTTAATTGTCGAGATCGTATTCTTCTGGCGGCGTCTACATAGATTTCATTCGTCGTTGTCGTTTGAGGTTATATGACCATTTATGTAATTTGACACTGACAGTTCTCGGTTGTGGGCCTCGATAACGAAGCTTGATTGGATGGTTTTATTTTACGTATGTTCG
Organism: Aphodius sticticus; assembly: GCA_963966075.1. Lineage (NCBI taxonomy): Eukaryota > Metazoa > Arthropoda > Insecta > Coleoptera > Scarabaeidae > Aphodius > Aphodius sticticus. The sequence continues at coordinate 14,521,982 of OZ014513.1, forward strand.
ATTGGTTATAATGAAGTGGATTGATTGGCTATAACAAACCATACATTAATAGAAATCGTGCATTAATAGAGCTTTTTAATAAATGATTTTCTATTCAGTAAACATACTCATAAATACACGATAAATACACGATCGACGGAAAACATTTTAAAAAAATGTGATGTGGTCAGACACATGAATTTATCATACTATATATAAAAAAATAATGAATTAATAGTTTAAAGAATGACTATCAACATTTTCTGTTTCTGTGTTTAAACAGCTTTCATTTTTACTTAAAAGGATCGTAACCAAAAACATTTGTCTGCAAAATTTTAGTAGGTACTGGGTCAGCTGTGCTGACCTTGAATGACCTCAAAGCTCCAAAGGTCAGCCAAAGGTCACGCGGCTAACTTCGCTGACCTTGAATGACCCCGATGACCTTGAAAATTCAAATTTTCCCGCCAACCCCAAAAATTCAAATTTTCCCGCCAACCAAATTTTCCCGCCAACCCCAAAAAATTCAAATTTTCCCGCCAACCCCAAAAATTCAAATTTTCCCGCCAAATTCTACGCCACCATACTGCGCATGCGTGACGACTCAAACCGAGCGCGGCCGAACCTGAGTGTATGACTCACACGTCGATGTTAGAGAGAGAACGCACTAGGCCGCGCGGCATGACGCCATCTTTCAACCGCGCATGCGCAAACAAAATTTTTGAATTTTCGCGGGCGAATTTTAAGGTGTGGCAAATCTGCATGCGTGAACTGAGAATTTGGCGCCATCTTTCAAATCTCGTACACCGTCTTCTTATTTTAAATGGTCATCTTCGATATTAATTCAAATCCCACCACGCATGCGCAAACCAATCAAATTTTCGCGCTAAATTTATTCAGACTAATTTTAAAATTCTACAGAGCATGCGCAAACCGACCAAATTCAAGTTTTCGCGCCATTGAGGATAAATTTCAAAGTTTAAAACCTCTTTATTAATATTACATACAAAAATAATTGCAACCCTGTATAATCACAACAGAGTCAACCGCGCAAACCGATAAAATTAAAATTTTTGAATTTTCTCCAGCCAAAGGTCACGCGGTTAACTTCAGAGTGTTGCCAACTTCAGAGGAGTGTTGCCAACTTCAGAGTAAACAATTGTGAGGTTAGAATTCCCCTCGATGCACCTTCGGAATAAAAAGCCAGGGCGCAACTATGATCACAGTAGAGCTTGGGGCAATACTATTAATCCGCAGCGGCTACTGTGGTAAAAATTTACATGACAACCAGTGAATAAAGGATATACATATAGAAACATAACCTAAAAAGTTAACTTAAAAATAGTGGTCTAATAATTATAATAGTGAGAATAGAAATGTTTGGTGGTGACTGATTAGTTACTTTTTTGATTATTTTTGGAATAGTTGCAATAAGTCCATTTATTGTTTTCACGATACGCAACAGTTGACTACAAGTTTTAATTATTCTACTTACATGTTCAAGCTTCTGCACCGCAATACCGTAAACAACACACTAACTCTCTTTGATAAGAGCCAAGTTCTACTATAACTATTCTTATCTCTGACGTCAGCAACTGATAAGAAACCAACATATTTCTTTCTTCGAAACATTTGCAAGAATGTTGGAATGTTGATTAGATATCGCGACAGCAGGCGCATGAGGTCGAATGACGTCACAGAGGCGAGACAATGGCACAGATAAAAGTAATTTTGCAACGATGATAGTGCTAACGAATTTTTTAGTTGTTTATGCATTTTTAAAAAATATCATTCTTATCAGTTCCTAGCACGCGTAGATATTACGTAAAACAAAAGAAATTCCATATTTTTCTTACAATGTATCTATAATATGTATAAATAATGACATAGATAACAGTAATTTTGCAACGACGACATTGCTAAACGCGATAACGCAAACGAATTTTTTCACGTTGCTAAATGGCCAACGTACCCTGTACGATAATAGCGAAATCAAATGATACCCTACGGTTGCCGAATCGCATGTTATATGTGATTTGCAAACAAATTTAACGGCATCTTTTTAATATCTGGATATATCTTCTTGTGGTATATGGAAAACTGAAGAGTAATCATCATTGCCGTCGTCATCGTTCCATTTCAAAACCGTGAACGTTGTTGGTGAGTCAGAGTAAGTGATTTATCCTCCATTTATCCTCTTAGCGCCTCCATTTATCTATCCTCTTAGCGCCTCCATTTATCCGTTTAGCGCCTCCATTTATCCGTTTAGCGCCTCCATTTATCCGTTTAGCGCCTCCATTTATCCGTTTAGCGCCTCCATTTATCCTCTTAGCGCTCCCATTTATCCTCTTAGCGCCTGCATAGCTTAGTGCATATGGACAATAAGCTAGTCCTAAATTATGACAAATGCAACAAGATCACATTTGCCAGAAGTCGATACACGTTCGACTTTGATTACAGTCTTGGAGAAAACATAATATCATCCGTCAGCAGCATCAGGGATCTCGGCGTTGTTGTGGATAATAAGCTAGCGTTTAATTCCCATATCAGATATTGTACTCAGAAGGCTTTCCGCGCCCTAGGATTTGTGATTAGAGTATCCTCATGTTTCTCCAACGTATCGACCATCAACACCTTATACAATTCGTATGTCAATAGTGTCTTGAGTTTTGCGTCGGTAGTCTGGAGTCCGCAGTACCATGTTTACATTGACCAGGTCGAGTCCATACAGAAGCGATACGTTGGATACCTTAGTAGGAGGTTTCATCTTCCTTCATGCTCATATGAACAACGTTGTCGTGTGTTTGGACTTGTACCACTATGGAGACGTCGGCGTGTTCAGGATAGCACATTTTTATTTAAAATTCTTAACGGCCACCTTGATACGCCGGGTCTTCTGCAAGAATTCATGTTCAATGCTCCCACCCACGCCTCTCGTGCCTCTAACCTCCTGCGCCCGTCTCTGTGTCACACCAACTCCTTTCAGAATTCCCCTGTCAATCGTTTAGCTGCTTCCTATAACCGCTTCCATAATTCCGTCGATCCCTTTAATAATTCCTTACTCTCCTTTAAGCGTAAGCTGAGAAAGATTTCCACAACCCCATAGCACCTTATACCCTCGTGTTGTGTCTGTTAAAATTACGAAAATTCTAGAATTATGTTTTTTTTTTTTGTTTCTTATTCTAAGCCTGCGCTAGCACCTATGCTGTTTTTTTTCTTTGATTGTATATGTACTGATTGTATGTGTGTACTTCTTTGGGCATTGCCTGTTTGTACACCGAACAATAAATAAATAAAAATAAATAGCGTCTCAATACCATCACATGAGGCATCTTCCATGCAATTTTACTTATCTTAATTTTCGGTTTATCTGTACTTGTTACAGGATTATCGACAACAGCATTCAAATCAGAATTATGGAGATACCAAACAAACGGTTCTCATTTGACTTACAACAGTGAGTCCTCGGAGGGTCAAATGAGGGTCTCGGAGGGTCAAATGAGGATCTCGGAGGGTCAAATGAGGGTCTCGGAGGGTCAAATGAGGGTCTCGGTGGATCAAATGAGGGTCTCGGAGGGTCAAATGAGGGTCTCGGAGGGTCAAATGAGGGTCTCGGAGGGTCAAATGAGGCTCTCGGAGGGTCAAATGAGGGTCTCGGAGGGTCAAATGAGGGTCTCGGAGGGTCAAATGAGGGTCTCGGAGGATCAAATGAGGGTCTCGGAGGGTCAAATGAGGGTCTCGGAGGGTCAAATGAGGGTCTCGGAGAATCAAATGAGGGTCTCGGAGGGTCAAATGAGGGTCAAATCGCGGAATGTAGAGGAAGCTCTGTCATTGAAAATCAAGCCCATACTTATATACATACATAAGATAAAACCACTTTTCGTCTTCTTTGTCAGAACTTTCCCTCGGGACAAACCCCTAGGTGGTCATAAAATAATATTAAGGTGGATAAAGTTAGGTAAATAAAAATCCGTAAATAAGATTAAAAAATTTACTTTACACAGCTAAAAATTATACAAATTATAATAGAAAATAATACAATATGTAAAAACGTTGTTTATGAATCGTCAGCAGATGTTGTTGTTGTTGTGTTAATATGATTAATTTAACCTTGGTCTTTTAACAAATCCGTACGGTGTCGAAAAACAATTCTTAAATTTTCTTTTGGTCGAATTGGGTCTATATATTTTCGTTTCATTCTTAGTAATGACACTATGGTCATTTTTACGACGAATGTTTTTTGATGATATGTAAATGGGATCTAAATTATTTAAAACAGAATTAACTATTGAATCAAAATTTATTAGCTTTGATACTTCATAATTAATTCTGATTCCCTTTACTTTGGAAACGGTTTTGAAACGATTAGTTGCTGGTGAAAATACTTCGTAAGCATAATTTTTTGGTCCTCCGGAAACAAAACGTGTAATGTAGCTACCTGGACCATAGTCTGCGAGCTCATCCGTCATATCACCAATCAGATTACCTGGTATTATATCTTCCTCGCCCTCTCGGGAAATATAAATTACTGAATCTGTGTCATAATATAGAACACGATTGCCCAATTTCTCGAGGTAGGAATACAACTTTAGCCGTGCTTGTGTAGTTGTGTAGGCTGCGAGGGATACATTAACAGTTGCTAAGGAGTCGTAGGCTTCCTCCTTGTATTCGTAATTTCCAATAATGACTTCTTCGTTTATAGGTAATAAACTATTGACGATAATGGCCGGGTTTGAGAGAAGATGGAACAGCTCATCTGGTTGACGGATGATGCAGGCCTTTGTCTGATTTTCTCGCTGCCCGAATTTTCCCCAGCATGAGTTCAATATTAACTTGGCTAGAGAACGCAGACCTGCATTCTTACAAACCTCCTCAAATTCCAGCTGAATTCCTTCAGAATTGAGGAAATTTAAAATATATCAATCCTTTTCCTCTTTTGTTACACATGATTTCGGCCATCCGGACGCTTGCTGTTTCATTTTTAGAAACTTATTCATCATCTCTGTGAATAAACCCCCTACTTTTGAAACAGGATCGTACTGCTCGATGTCACTCTGCCAAATTTCATGAATGGTCACCGTTTTGTAGCCCAATTCTATGGCTTTCTTGACGAATCGCATGTTATATGTGATTTGCAAACAAATTTAACGGCATCTTTTTAATATCTGGATATATCTTCTTGTGGTATATGGAAAACTGAAGAGTAATCATCATTGCCGTCGTCATCGTTCCATTTCAAAACCGTGAACGTTGTTGGTGAGTCAGTGTAAGTGATTTATCCTCCATTTATCCTCTTAGCGCCTCCATTTATCTATCCTCTTAGCGCCTCCATTTATCCGTTTAGCGCCTCCATTTATCCGTTTAGCGCCTCCATTTATCCGCTTAGCGCCTCCATTTATCCGTTTAGCGCCTCCATTTATCCGTTTAGCGCCTCCATTTATCCGTTTAGCGCCTCCATTTATCCGTTTAGCGCCTCCATTTATCCGTTTAGCGCCTCCATTTATCCGTTTAGCGCCTCCATTTATCCGTTTAGCGCCTCCATTTATCCGTTTAGCGCCTCCATTTATCCGTTTAGCGCCTCCATTTATCCGTTTAGCGCCTCCATTTATCCGTTTAGCGCCTCCATTTATCCGTTTAGCGCCTCCATTTATCCGTTTAGCGCCTCCATTTATCCGTGTAGCGCCTCCATTTATCCGTTTAGCGCCTCAATATAGCCTCTAAATTCCATCCAGACCCTCTTTTGTATAACTAAGTTGCTACCACTGCTCGAACATCATTAGTATTTAACATGTATGACAGTACAGATATTGAGAAAACTTTCCCACGAGACAAACCCCTAGGTGGTCATAAAAGGATACATCAACAATGCCTTCAGTGTGGACAAAAATACAACCGTTTAGATAATTTAAAAAGACATATAATAAAAAAACATTTTGAAATAGCACCCCAGAAAGATGAGAATAAAGAGAGTGAACACATACACCGATCCGCAACCAACAAATATGGGGATGAGGAAGAAGATGATTACCTGATGAATCTACCAGCAACCCGTAAAGATATTGATGCCAATGAAGAGGATTACCTGATGAGCCCACCCGTAACTCATACAGATCGTGATTATGATGATGATGAGAAAGAAGAGGATAAACTGATAAACCCAGCTGAAACATATCTTAAGAACTATGCTGAGAGAACTAAGAATAACGAACTCTATTTTAAGCCAATGTTAAAACCGTACAATCCAAATTACTACGTAGCTATACTTCGAGATCTAGTTTATACTTATGGATTACGCAGTGCATCAGAAAAAATTGCATTTAAAAGAATTACTAAAACTTTACGTAAACTTAATATTATTGAATAAATTGTTATGTCAATCAGCTACGTCATATGTTATAACATTACCCACTATTTAAGTGATTTATTATAATTCTTATCTATAATGTAAGCCAATTTGTGCTAGTTTTACATAAGAAACAATGTTAATTTGCAGTATTGGCCCTGTATGAAACAAATTTTTCCTATAAGAATACGTGTATATTTATATCGTAGCATGCGATACCCAAGTTAGGCTTGAAATTAATTAAATTTGTTGGAAATATAAGATAAAGATATAAGAAACTCGTCATTAATTGCGAACACGGCCACCGAGAGGTCATAGATGGCGCTCGTATTTAGACGCGGTGTTTTTACACAAATCATGGAGCAAAATTAAAAACGTGCTGAATTTTATTTATTTTTGGTTGGTTGGTTGGTTGGTTGATTGGTTGTGTTCAAGCTTCTGCACCGCAATACCGTAAACAACACACTAACTCTCTTTGATAAGAGCCAAGGTCTACTATAACCATTCTTATCTCTGACGTCAGCAACTGATAAGAAACCAACATATTTCTTTCTTCGAAACATTTGCAAGAATGTTGGAATGTTGATTAGATATCGCGACAGCAGACGCATGAGGTCGTGAAAACAATAAATAAACGGAATAATCACCAGGCAACATCAGTCAGTCTGTGTTTACAGTTAGCTACAGTTGTTCATCCGGCTACAAAAGTTACTTCAAGATGTTTACGATTACAAAAGATATCTCCAGGAACATCAAGCGGTTCAACATGACCGGACGTACCGTGGAGTTTAAAATAAACTCCATTCCTGGTAAGCAAATGTTTTTTCTTAATTGTATATAGGTAGAAATCGGTACTTCTAGTTCATTTCTATCGAAAGGTCGCACTGTATTAATATTCTAAATGTTTTCTTTTCTTTTGTATGCACATACACAATCATGACTAATACACATATCGTTGTGTACAATTAACACTAAATTTATTTTATTTTGTAGACGATGCCGAACCTGTTAGTTGGGTCCGCAATGCCATCAATGGGGCCATTCAATCGGCAACGGGGCAGCTGAACCCTACCGATCAGGTTGGAATAAGCATCTGCAGCTCGGGGTTTGCCAGAGGAGAAGGATGGGTGCGCTTTCAGGAGGCCTCTGCATTGAATACCGATGATATTTGGAATGTACTCAGCTCCATTTTCCAATCCAACTCGATGGGTCTAAGCACCGATACGTTTTGTCTTGGAGTTACATCGGTAAAAATGCCCGTTGGAAGAGGAAAAAAAGCACAACCAATACAACAACTATGCGGAAGAGTGCGCAAAACGCAACGGTATCGTAACCATCAATAATAACGATAACCTTTGTTTACCCCGCGCTCTGGTTGTTGCCATGGCTCACGTTACTAAGGACAGTGCATATAAGGAGGTTCGCCAGGATATCCGAAAGACGCAGACGTTACGAGCACGTACTCTACCGTCCGAGGCTGGTATCATCATCCCGGAAGAAGGATGTGGAATTCCCTAACTTATAAAGTTTCAAGACCACCTAAAAGAATTCACCATCATTGCCTACCAGTATGGGGCAAAAAGGAAGGAATTAATGTATAAAGGTACGAAAACACGTCAAAATTTAAATTTATTGTACCATAAAGGGCATTATAACGTCATTACTTCACTCACTGCTGCGTTTTGCTGTGTTTATTACTGCGAGGAGTGCAATGTGAGTTACAACACTAAAAATGCACATAGATGTCTCGCCTCCTGTTTTGCATGCCAACAGTCACCCCCATGCCCTCAAGAAGTCCAAATTAAATGCCGCGAATGTCTTCGAACCTTCAACAGTCAGAGGTGTTTCGACAATCACACGAGAAAGGGTATCAACGGCGGTCCGAGTCTTTGCGAAACGGTACATCAGTGTGAAAAATTCCTGAAAACCATGAAGACTGAGAGGGAGCTACTTGCGGGGAAATATTCTGCAAAATTTGTCGAAAACATCAACTTTCTCCACATCAGTGTTATATTCAACCAGATTCTGGTAAACCCAAAGACAAAGACGTCTTGTTTGTTTTTTATGATCTGGAGACAATGCAGGAAAAAGAACTGAATGATGGGTCTTTACTGCATGAACCAAATTTGTGCGTTTTTAAGACATGCTGTGCACATTGTATAAACACCAGTGATAGCCGTTGTCAAAAGTGTGGTGTTCGTGTTCGAATCTCAACGGATTTGTTGGACAATCATTTTAATTCGAGCCCCATTAATTGGTTTCTCACAAACTTATTAAATTTAAGAAAAAAATATAAGCATGTAATCGTTGTTGCGCATAATGCACAAGGATCTGATAATCAATTTTTACTCAACTACATTTTAACGCGCACAGATCTTACACCCGAATTAATAATGAGAGGAACTAAAATTATAGAAATGAAGGTGAATAATGTTAAATTCATAGACTCCCTCAATTTTTTCCCAATGTCTCTGACCAAATTACCCAAAGCATTCGACCTCCCCGATATTTTCAAGAAGGGCTATTTTCCTCATTTATTCAACACGAGCACCAATCAAGATTACGTGGGACCTCTGCCAGCCATCCACTATTTTTCCCCAAATACCATGATGGGTACAGATGACGACGATTTCGATGTGCGAAAAGAGTTTTTAAAATGGCATTATGAACATAAAGATAATGTGTTTGATTTCAAGAAAGAAATCGTCGAATATTGCATTTCGGATGTTGAAATCCTGACTGAGGCATGCCTAAAATTTAGAAGGGATATGCTGGAGAAAACCAACGTCGATCCGCTGATGGAGGCTTGTACCATCGCGAGTGCCTGCAACAAGGTGTTCAGAAGAAACTTTCTGAAACCTCAGACCATCGGAATTATCCCCAAAGGTGGCTATAGATGGAAGGATAATCAGTCAAAGATTGCGATTCAATGGTTGGTGTGGGAAGAGAAACAGCGTAATATCAAAATTATTCATTCGGCGAGCGGTCGAGAGACCGTTATTGGAGGGGTAAAAGTAGATGGATACTGTAAGGAAACCAGACAAATTTTTGAATTTAATGGATGCTACTATCATGGATGCATAATGTGTTTGAAGTATAATCGTGATGCCCCGTTACACGATAATTCATGGGATACGATGGAAATGAGGTATGAAACCACCCAAAGTTGAACAAAGCGTTTAAGGGAACTCGGTCACGAGGTCATTGAGATGTGGGAGTGTAAGTTTAGAAGATCGATGGAGTCAGACAATGAAATAAGTCTCTACACCGTCAATCATCCCATGGTCGAGTCAGCACCTCTCAACCCTCGAGATGCATTTTACGGAGGTCGAACAGGAAACTGCTCCACATACTACGAGTGCAAACCTGGGGAGAAAATTAAATACATGGATATTTGTTGTTTATATCCTTGGGTTTGCAAGAATGGCAAATTTCCCATTGGACATCCACGAAACGTGTCCGTCGGTGAAGAGTGTCCAAAAGATATTGAACAAGTTGAGGGGTTAATTAAGTGTACAATTCTACCTCCGCAGAATCTGTATCATCCCGTTCTACCCTGCAAAATGAACGATAAACTCATGTTTGTGTTGTGCAGAAGTTGCGGAGAGATGATGAATATAGATTGTACACATAACGAAGAGGAGCGAGCCTTGACGGGAACTTGGGTGATAGATGAGGTCAAGAAAGCCATAGAATTGGGCTACAAAACGGTGACCATTCATGAAATTTGGCAGAGTGACATCGAGCAGTACGATCCTGTTTCAAAAGTAGGGGGTTTATTCACAGAGATGATGAATAAGTTTCTAAAAATGAAACAGCAAGCGTCCGGATGGCCGAAATCATGTGTAACAAAAGAGGAAACGGATAGATATATTGAAAATTTCCTCAATTCTGAAGGAATTCAGCTGGAATTTGAGGAGGTTTGTAAGAATGCAGGTCTGCGTTCTCTAGCCAAGTTAATATTGAACTCATTCTGGGGAAAATTCGGGCAGCGAGAAAATCAGACAAAGGCCTGCATCATCCGTCAACCAGATGAGCTGTTCCATCTTCTCTCAAACCCGGCCATTATCGTAAATAGTTTATTACCTATAAACGAAGAAGTCATTATTGGAAATTACGAATACAAGGAGGAAGCCTACGACTCCTTAGCAACTGTTAATGTATCCCTCGCAGCCTACATAACTACACAAGCACGGCTAAAGTTGTATTCCTACCTCGAGAAATTGGGCAATCGTGTTCTATATTATGACAGATTCAGTAATATATATTTCCCGAGAGGGCGAGGAAGATATAATACCAGGTAATCTGATTGGCGATATGACGGATGAGCTCGCAGACTATGGTCCAGGTAGCTACATTACACGTTTTGTTTCCGGAGGACCAAAAAAATACGCTTACGAAGTATTTTCACCAGCAACTAATCGTTTCAAACCCGTTTCCAAAGTAAAGGGAATCAGAATTAATTATGAAGTATCAAAGCTAATAAATTTTGATTCAATAGTTAATTCTGTTTTAAATAATTTAGATCCCATTTACATATCATCAAAAAACATTCGTCGTAAACATGACCATAGTGTCATTACTAAGAATGAAACGAAAATATATAGACCCAATTCGACCAAAAGAAAATTTAAGAATTGTTTTTCGACACCGTACGGATTTGTTAAAAGACCAAGGTTAGATTAATCATATTAACACAACAACAACAACATCTGCTGACGCTTCATAAACAACGTTTTTACATATTGTATTATTTTCTATTATAATTTGTATAATTTTTAGCTGTGTAAAGTAAATTTTTTAATCTTATTTACGGATTTTTATTTACCTAACTTTATCCACCTTAATATTATTTTATGACCACCTAGGGGTTTGTCCCGAGGGAAAGTTCTGACAAAGAAGACGAAAAGTGGTTTTATCTTATGTATGTATATAAGTATGGGCTTGATTTTCAATGACAGAGCTTCCTCTACATTCCGCGATTTGACCCTCATTTGACCCTCCGAGACCCTCATTTGATCCTCCGAGACCCTCATTTGACCCTCCGAGACCCTCATTTGACCCTCCGAGACCTTCATTTGACCCTCCGAGACCCTCATTTGATCCTCCGAGACCCTCATTTGACCCTCCGAGACCCTCATTTGACCCTCCGAGACCCTCATTTGACCCTCCGAGACCCTCATTTGACCCTCCGAGACCCTCATTTGACCCTCCGAGATCCTCATTTGACCCTCCGAGACCCTCATTTGACCCTCCGAGACCCTCATTTGACCCTCCGAGACCCTCATTTGATCCACCGAGACCCTCATTTGACCCTCCGAGACCCTCATTTGACCCTCCGAGATCCTCATTTGACCCTCCGAGACCCTCATTTGACCCTCCGAGGACTCACTGTTGTAAGTCAAATGAGAACCGTTTGTTTGGTATCTCCATAATTCTGATTTGAATGCTGTTGTCGATAATCCTGTAACAAGTACAGATAAACCGAAAATTAAGATAAGTAAAATTGCATGGAAGATGCCTCATGTGATGGTATTGAGACGCTATGCAGGCGCTAAGAGGATAAATGGAGGCGCTAAACGGATAAATGGAGGCGCTAAACGGATAAATGGAGGCGCTAAACGGATAAATGGAGGCGCTAAACGGATAAATGGAGGCGCTAAACGGATAAATGGAGGCGCTAAACGGATAAATGGAGGCGCTAAGAGGATAGATAAATGGAGGCGCTAAGAGGATAAATGGAGGATAAATCACTTACTCTGACTCACCAACAACGTTCACGGTTTTGAAATGGAACGATGACGACGGCAATGATGATTACTCTTCAGTTTTCCATATACCACAAGAAGATATATCCAGATATTAAAAAGATGCCGTTAAATTTGTTTGCAAATCACATATAACATGCGATTCGGCAACCGTAGGGTATCATTTGATTTCGCTATTATCGTACAGGGTACGTTGGCCATTTAGCAACGTGAAAAAATTCGTTTGCGTTATCGCGTTTAGCAATGTCGTCGTTGCAAAATTACTGTTATCTATGTCATTATTTATACATATTATAGATACATTGTAAGAAAAATATGGAATTTCTTTTGTTTTACGTAATATCTACGCGTGCTAGGAACTGATAAGAATGATATTTTTTAAAAATGCATAAACAATTAAAAAATTCGTTAGCACTATCATCGTTGCAAAATTACTTTTATCTGTGCCATTGTCTCGCCTCTGTGACGTCATTCGACCTCATGCGCCTGCTGTCGCGATATCTAATCAACATTCCAACATTCTTGCAAATGTTTCGAAGAAAGAAATATGTTGGTTTCTTATCAGTTGCTGACGTCAGAGATAAGAATAGTTATAGTAGAACTTGGCTCTTATCAAAGAGAGTTAGTGTGTTGTTTACGGTATTGCGGTGCAGAAGCTTGAACATGTAAGTAGAATAATTAAAACTTGTAGTCAACTGTTGCGTATCGTGAAAACAATAAATGGACTTATTGCAACTATTCGAAAAATAATCAAAAAAGTAACTAATCAGTCACCACCAAACATTTCTATTCTCACTATTATAATTATTAGACCACTATTTTTAAGTTAACTTTTTAGGTTATGTTTCTATATGTATATCCTTTATTCACTGGTTGTCATGTAAATTTTTACCACAGTAGCCGCTGCGGATTAATAGTATTGCCCCAAGCTCTACTGTGATCATAGTTGCGCCCTGGCTTTTTATTCCGAAGGTGCATCGAGGGGAATTCTAACCTCACAATTGTTTACTCTGAAGTTGGCAACACTCCTCTGAAGTTGGCAACACTCTGAAGTTAACCGCGTGACCTTTGGCTGGAGAAAATTCAAAAATTTTAATTTTATCGGTTTGCGCGGTTGACTCTGTTGTGATTATACAGGGTTGCAATTATTTTTGTATGTAATATTAATAAAGAGGTTTTAAACTTTGAAATTTATCCTCAATGGCGCGAAAACTTGAATTTGGTCGGTTTGCGCATGCTCTGTAGAATTTTAAAATTAGTCTGAATAAATTTAGCGCGAAAATTTGATTGGTTTGCGCATGCGTGGTGGGATTTGAATTAATATCGAAGATGACCATTTAAAATAAGAAGACGGTGTACGAGATTTGAAAGATGGCGCCAAATTCTCAGTTCACGCATGCAGATTTGCCACACCTTAAAATTCGCCCGCGAAAATTCAAAAATTTTGTTTGCGCATGCGCGGTTGAAAGATGGCGTCATGCCGCGCGGCCTAGTGCGTTCTCTCTCTAACATCGACGTGTGAGTCATACACTCAGGTTCGGCCGCGCTCGGTTTGAGTCGTCACGCATGCGCAGTATGGTGGCGTAGAATTTGGCGGGAAAATTTGAATTTTTGGGGTTGGCGGGAAAATTTGAATTTTTTGGGGTTGGCGGGAAAATTTGGTTGGCGGGAAAATTTGAATTTTTGGGGTTGGCGGGAAAATTTGAATTTTCAAGGTCATCGGGGTCATTCAAGGTCAGCGAAGTTAGCCGCGTGACCTTTGGCTGACCTTTGGAGCTTTGAGGTCATTCAAGGTCAGCACAGCTGACCCAGTACCTACTAATTTTAAATTTCTCGTTTCATTTAGTTCTCCATATACTTCCCAATCGAAGGGTTGTCAAGAAAGACACTGTATCAGGAATGTTATACGTTCAATAATGCTTTCATCACCGCCAATATACGTGTTCAACATAACCAACCTCCATTTTATTTCTCATAGATCATTCGATGTATTTTATAAAGTACGGTGGGAGTCTGTGATTTATGATGCTCTTTCCGGCCGGCAGAGGGCATCACGCACCGTTCAGATGCGTTCAAGAGCGAAAGTTTCGGTATTAAGTTGGCTGCCAGCTGATCTTAACGACTTGGGGTGAACTTGCCTTATTCTATCCTAAGGGATGTAGATACATATTATGTAAAAAATGTTATTAATAACAGTATAATAGGGAATCATTTCTAAAGAGCTTACTTAAAAAAATAATTCCAATATAAAATAACATGGATTTCTAATCAAAGAATCTTTCATGGTAATTTTAAGAGTCGAAATAAATCATTTTTTCTACGTCTAAATACGATTTTATGCTGGTAATTCTTACCGTGTGCTCTTTAAATGTCATAAAAACATTTATTTTAATAAATTTGACACTACAATGTACCCTTCAAGCCGAAAACAGTCAGAAACGTGGGGTATAAATCGCCATATCCAATCCAATCAATAAAATCAACCGAGGATAAAATTTAATCCTTCAGGACAGAAAATATACGAACCCCATAAAGAGCAGCTGCGCCAATTATCAGAAATGACCCGGAGTGTACCTCCACCATTTCTATCCTAGACGATTTAGCGCCAGATCGCTTTTAATTAAGGGTTTACGATAAAACGAACCGCAGCGCCCCACCGCGGCACAGTTAGAAAACGGTACATACCTGCGGTGCAGTGCCGCCTACCGGTTCCAATTCAAACTTCAGTATTTTACCGGATTAGCCTCGAAGCCGGTAATTATGTGTATTTCACCCCGGCACCTCCGCCATAGTGGTTGTGACCGTTTTCCCCAATATATGGCGATATCTGAGCTGGGTTATGTGGTGTATATACAGCGGCGCGTTATGCTATCATAGGCACTGAACTGTATTGTGAATTTGGGGGCCCCATATACAATGTTGAATTAAGAATTACTTTTTTCTTATTCAAAAATAACATTTCGGAACAATTAAAAAAATCATCAATAATTATTAGGTACGGTATTGACCTTTTTGCAACGTACCTAGATAATTATTTAAAGTAACAGATTATTCTTAAGAATTACAAAATAACTAATAAATAGCCTAACAATTTAAAAATCAAAATTCGTAGCAAGTAAAATATATTATCTTAATAAATAAAGGTTTTTTTTTAAATATTTTATTTTACCAGTTCAACATTCTTTGTTATATCATGGTATGGTTAATATTTACATTACATATATTGTCATTAAATAATGTAAAGGTCCGATGGTGCCTCGACATTATTTCCTATTTTTTTCTTTAGATTAAGTCTTGTGGTAACTTCCTCTGCAGTCTAGTGTGTATGTTTTGTCCTAGGTTGTGGTGCACTGCGCTATTACATGTATCCAGCTTTTCTATAAACTTTTTAGTGTTTTTTTTTGATAAATTCCTCGATGGTATCAATATTTAGTTTGTTATGTAATTGGCTGTTCCTGATAAACCAAGGGGCGTTGGTGGCTGTTCGGAGTATTTTGTTTTGGTATACTTGCACTTTGTTGGCGTTTGATTTACATGTAGTGCTCCATATAGGGCACGCATACGTCACTAGACTTCTTAATAGCATTTTGTATAGTAGTTTAGCACATTCTAGACGCAGAGGTGACTTTCTGTTCATGACAGGGTAAAGCATTTGTAGTCTTGAGTAGCCTTGGTTGAGTTTTCGGTTGATGTGTAACTTCCAGGTTAATCTTTGATCTAAGTGCACTCCAAGATATTTTACTGCGTCATCTGCCGGGTTCCATTGTATTTCGTTGTCGTCAATCATTATTTTAGTTGGATTAATAATTTTTCTTAGCGTAAAAATTTTTGTTTCGCATTTATTGGCATTTAAGTTGATAGCCCATTTATGTAACCATGTATCAAGATATTTTATTGATGCTTGCTACTCTTCTATTGCCAGTTCTAAGCTATCACTTTGTGTTAGTATTACAATATCATCAGCAAACATACCCTGTATTCCCTTTACATCAACTGGTACGTCATGAAGGTAGATATTAAATAGTGTTGGTGATAAGACGCTACCTTGAGGCACCCCAGCTCGGATTCTTCTAATGTTTGACTTTGCATTGTTAATGTTCACAGCAAATGATCTGTTAGCGAGGAAGGAAAAGGTTATTGCTTTTAAATAGCTTGGTATGTCAATTTGGTGGAGCTTATATTTTAGTCCCTCGATCCAGACCGAGTCGAAAGCTTGGGCAACATCCAGAAAAGCAGCTGCTGTGTATTTTTTCTTATCGTATCCTTGCTCTATGTATTCAGTTATTCGGAGTAACTGGTGAAGTGTTGAATGGTGTTCTCGAAACCCAAATTGGATATTAGGAATGGCTGATTTTTCTTCGCAGTATTCTTTTAAACGTCTCACAATGATTTTCTCTAAAATTTTCGATATCGTAGGTAAAAGACTAATTGGCCTATAGCTATCGACTTTTGTTTTGTTCTTTCCTGGTTTAGGAAACATTAGGACATCTGCGAGCTTCCATAATGTTGGAAAATATCCAATTTGGAGACAGCCATTGTAAATTGAGGATAGGAGGGAATTCGAGGTTTGGGGAAGATTTTTTAGGATCATATTTGGAATATTGTCGTTGCC
Source organism: Aphodius sticticus (assembly GCA_963966075.1). Classification (NCBI taxonomy): domain Eukaryota; kingdom Metazoa; phylum Arthropoda; class Insecta; order Coleoptera; family Scarabaeidae; genus Aphodius; species Aphodius sticticus. The sequence goes on from OZ014513.1 coordinate 14,538,681, forward strand.
GGGACTTTTTTTAATGGGAATGTTCTTTATAATATTATGCACTTCTTCATCTGTAACAGGATCATCTACGTTGTCTATGCATGGCATGTGGCATTCATTATAATTTTGTATTTCATGCGAAAAGGATATATTTCAGGGTTTTATTTTCGGAGTGAATGTTGGCTCTAAATGATCGGCGAATGCATTTGCTTTATCATCGTCTTTTGATATTTTAGTGTTTGCTCTGATCAGTGTTGGCATGCTTTTGTGTTTTTTTTAGTATTCTCTTTGTTGTACGCCATAGGCCTGGGTCGTTAGGTTGCATTTGTTCTATGTATGTTTTGTATTTATTTATGCGGTATATATCCAGTTCATGTGTGATTGTATGGGATAATCTGTTGAGTAGAGTTTTAGAGGCAAATAAATGTGTTTTTAATATTTTAAATATTTCAAAAACTGCGATAGTTCATTCTTAAATACGCCATCATCAATATATACATACGTCCTCTGAATATGTATTTACTAAATTTATGGTGCAGTTTTTATAGCTTTTTAAGTTGTTACTTTTAATAAAATGTGTTTTCCTATATCTTTTTCTACCATTACCTAAGATTCCGATTCCATATCATAAAAAAATACCATTATTCCTAGAGCCTTCTGCTATATACAGTTTTAGCAAGAAGAAACGTAACATATCAATATCTAGTCCTCAAAGTTTAGAAGAAGCTAACCAAATAAAAGGGTTAGGAAAAGACTTGAGTTAGAAACTTGAATGACTTTTGAATATACCTGGTTATGTATTTGTAAGAAGCAGACCAAATTCCATTTTTTTCATATAGCATCCTGTATAGTTTCCTGTTTTTTTTTGATACTGCTTTGAATTAAAAATTGAACTGTGAAAACCGCATGTCGCAGATGTCAGTGGTGTAAATGTAACAAAACGATTAAATGTTAAAAGAACGTAATTAAACAATTTTAAAAGGATCTCTAGCCTCTCAATAGCTCGTCGTTTTTGAAAATGGTTTAAGTCATAAATACGAAATACTTTTGAATATAAAGTGTGTTTCATTTCTAACCATTTAAAATTTGCAACCAGCAATTTCCTAAAGCTTTTATTGGTATCTTTTTCCTGTCAACTTTTTAGAAAGAAATATATTGAGTAGTTTCTTTTTATGCACACTGTGTAATAATAAGGACTTTACAGCATTTTGCAGATCGGAATTTTTATTTTACAGACTTTTTTGGAGCATTCATCTTTACAGAATAGGATTCCAAAACAAAACGAAAAGTGTAGACTGAAAATCTACGAAGAATTCATACAGTTTTTCTCTTCTAACTTAGTCAAGGGTTTCTCATTAGTCTTGTACAATATTATATATAGTTTCCTTTGTGGCAAAAAAGCATGAGTTAACTGCTAAAACTGCCTCGACTTTCTTTGGAGCCCCATAGGCAAGACTACTCTAAAGTTCAATTTGATTTCTTACTACGGTAATTTATTTATTACCTATTTAATTTAAAGTTTATAAAAGATTGATTTTGGTCCCCAAACGGCATGAGCACAAATATAAAATTCACTATTTTTAAGACGGTAATAAATTTGTTAAAGATTAGTTGGGGCAGTTGGGGCCTTGCTGAGAGGAGCGTAAATCTGTTTGCAACTTTAATGAGGACTGGCTTGGTGTGGTACTCTATTACGGAAATAAGTTTCCAAAATATTGCTTTGGGGGCCCCCTGGTATTGGGGGACCTGGGCAAATGCCTATTTTGCCCATGGGATAACGCGCCACTGTGTATATACTGCGTGTCGTGGTAAATGGAACGGAAAGTCTGATTTTTGCATGTTGTGGTGCTCAGGGTTGTCAGAAATCAATTTGTTCAAAATAGAAGCTTAAAGAAATAAATCGGTGTGTTCGAAAATGGAACAAAAGGTACGAACAGTACATAAGTCTAAAACGTGAATTCTGACAAAAATAACAAAATTATCTTGCTGATGGAATATGGAAGTAAACTGTCAACTAACAGTTAGAACAAACATTAGTTCTCAATATCGAATCGAAACTTTAGAAGAGGGCCAGGGTCTGTATCATAAACACAATATGTATTGCAAACATCGGTGATATTTTTCCCCATCTTAACTAATAATTTTATTGAGCAATAAATCTATTTTCTCTTTCTTGTCAGTGACTTTTTATGGTCCACAAATACTCCAATAGTTTAGAGCTACAAACTCTAGTTTGTGATTGTATTTATAATTTATAAACTCTTAGACTGCCTTTACAATTGAACATTATGGATCAATTGGTTAAGGAGAGGTTTGTTAGTTTCAGTTTTGTTTTCTTGCTGATGCTTTGTTCTTCGAGATTTTTTTCTCGTTTGTCAAAAATGACCATTTTTTTAATTTGACCAAGCCTAGTCTAAGTTAGCGTTCCAGATAAAATATTTTGACAATAAAACTGCAGATGTATGTTAACACAAAAAGTTGTTTCATGTCACTAGTTTCATTTCTTCTGTTTTTTTCTTGTTAAATTCTGATAAATATTAATTTAGTATTGCAGACCATACAGATTCACATAAATTTTTAATAAGTTCTTTTTTTGAACGGAAAGCTGGACAAACAGCTAAACAGTGTTGAATCCTGACAATGTAGAACAGAAGGATTCTTTCTCGTAAATGCAATTTTTTCGCATTATGTACTGCGATTTTAACAATTTTTTATATTTAGCTTGCAGAATGTATCTACATCAAAATAAGAATCATTTGGGATTACTTTTCATGTTGCCAAGTAAAATAATTTGGTTAATTGGTTAACTGGTGTCCATAGAAAGTTTCTTAAATTACAGGTTTATTTTAGTATATTTTTTGTTTATTGTTTTTGTTCGCTTTTGTTTCATTTTAAACAAGACTACTGCTAACTAAGTTAGCACAACTTTCATTTTTGGTAAATGGTAAACCACGTAAATTTACTTGTTTAAAGGAAAATTTAAGTACCAACTATCGCAGAAAACGTACATACAAAAATTTGCATTAGCTGAGGTTTTCGAAAAAAAAATTAATTTTAAAATTTAGCTTTGCTCATAAATTTTCAATCCTTATTTGCAGCCATTTATGGACGAAATGATCCCAAGTTCGTTGTGTGTGTGTGTGTGGGTGCGATAGTTGTAAGAACAATGTATTTTCCAAATTTCTTCTAGGTTGCGATGTATCACTCTGGATTACTATCAGCAAAATGTACCAGTTTATATGTAACGTAGTGTACCAACTTGTATAGAGTCAGCTATATCAGGTATGTATACCAGAAAAGGATTTCCTGCTAAAATTAACTGAACTTGAGCTGGTTGGAGCTTGACCAATACTTTTAATGTAGCAAAATGCCAAACATTAATGGAATAATTTAAACTTTTGTTCTTAAATTATCCCTTCGTATATTTAATATGAGTAATTAATTAACTTTTACGTTTAGTAGCAAAAAAAAAAGTTTGTGAGTACTAAAAAGAGATGACAACGTTTATATTATAATCTATAGTTATGGAAATTTGCTCAACCTGTAAATAATAAATTAATCGTGCATTTTAATATTCATGTGTCAAAGTTGACGATTCGAACTTTAAATTAAAAGCGTCTCAACCGTCTCAAATCGCAAGACGACAGTTTCCTTCACTTCCTTTATAGCTCGACATTTTTAATAATGCACCGAGTGCAGGCGATGCGAGCGAGCATGCATTTGCAATTTTTCAACGCTGCACCTTGCGTTCTGTCCGCACCAACTGATCCATTCGTGCTCCAGTCCTGAAATGCCTGACTCGAGATTAATTTTCCGTATCCTGACGAGATTTGAATGCCTCTCTGCATACAATGTAAGGCCCATATTTCGTTGTGATAACGATATTTTAGTGGTGTATTGGAGAAGGAGTAGATGATTTTAAGTTTCTAGTTGTAAGTCCTCCTAAGGTAAAGACGCTCCTTTTTTAAACCCAGCTGGATTTTTGCTTTGAAATTCCATCAGAAACATCAGAAAAATTACCATCTATATTGTGATCGTAAAAAGCGTTTTTTTCTGCGGCCAAATATGGCTTTTCATACAGTTTTTGGTTGTGCTTTTGAGTTTTTAACGCACGACATATGTCCTCACAACGCAAATGTAGATCCTTATTTTCCATAATTGATTATAATTTCCCGCTTCCCTCGTCACAACAGTTCAAATGCAGTTTCCCACAGTTGAAATAGATGTCGCGCGAATAAATAGCAATAGATAATAGTATATTATTCTATGAGCAAGTAATGTAAGCAATTACTCACAAGAACGAAGTTTGCAGCACGAGCCGTAGGCGAGTGCTGCAAAACGTTCGAGTGAGTAATTGCCATTACTTGCGAATGGAATACTATACTTTTTCTACGACTATACAATTTTTTTTTTAATTAATTTAGTCCGTATTGGGACGGCGCGGCGGTGGCGCGGTGGTACGTATAGGTATTCTGATGTATGACATTATGTGGGTTATACAGATTTTTTTCTAAAAGTGTCTAATATTGACAGCGAAAGAAAGATAACAAGGTATCTAACCTACAAAATGACAGATAATTATTATCCCTTGTTGGTGCGTATTGATGTATTAAATAAGTCACATTATTACACTTTTTGGGCGACTTAAATTTGTCGGCAAGCTCACCAAAATAGGCTATCAAAACATTTTCGGAAAATGAGCTTACATTTTTTCTGATTCGCCAATCCATAAACGCTTTGTAGGTTTTTTCGTATTTTGTCCTCGATTTTTCGTGCAATAAATTTAATGTGCGGATTTGCGCGGCTTGTATTACATCAGATGGAGTACACATTCAGAATACATTTTTTATAATTATGATTAACGAATTACAGTAATTACTGTACACTGTACGCATGTGGTGGTATGTGGTAGTGTATTTCGTTCAAATATCTGACAGATTAAAATTGTTTGTAGCGCTCGTCGTTTAGCGACGTTGTCAACGTTGCTAAGCAGTATCTCTAAACACGGTGGAAATGAAAATCCGCGCTATGATTGGTTCTACAGCCGTGAGAAATGAAATATTGCCGTGAGAAATGAAATATTTCTCACGGCTCGCGGGGTATGAGGAACCAGGAATGAAATGTTTGTCATGTGTGTGGGGAATGGTTAGTATTACTTATCATAAATTGCCATGATAATGAACGCATTCATCAATAGGAGTAGAAAAAATACATTTTTGTTGAACTGTCACATATACTAACCTAACCTAATACATCTACTTCTGTCGCATATATTACATGCTCGTGAAAGTTTATGTTGAATTTGTATTGAAATTTTCGGTCGACACTTCAGACAAAGTTCTCCGTAGTTGCAATAGATGTCGCGCGAATACACTGGTGAACCGTCAAATATCCTTGCCTTTATTAATTTATCATTTTTGATACAATTTATTGAAATTGTCGGTCGTAGGTAAAATTATGTACCTACAATACTCGATCTGTACCGCATATTACGTGCTCGTGAAAAATAACAAAACTCGCTGCCTCGCGGCTCGTATGTTAACTTTCCACTCGTACGTATTATGCCAGTTACAGCTCTTGTAATGTAATGTACTAATTTAGCAAGTTCATATGGTTACGTCAACCAAACTAAGTTTTTGTCTGGAAGCTACAGACAATACCGAACTATATTAAACCAAGTCAAACGTCTGTAAGTCTCCACGCAAACTTCTGCAAAGTAATATTTAATAATCACAAAATTATTGGAAAATTATATTAACTTCCCTACAAATAACAAAATGTAGCAAGGTTACAAGTCCAACATCAAGTCAGTTCGTTTAATGGAGAAATATTTTATACTTTATTATGAACCAGTAAAAAAAACTTAACAACAAACAAAGTGGCGTATTTTTAAATAGTAATTTCAAAATCGGGAATATATTTCCCACCATCATTTGGTATAAAGATCTCACCAGGCAAAGAGATGTAGATACCAAGACCAATGCCTATGACCGTTACAACAAGCGCGTAATTCTTCATAAATATACAAGTGCCCAAGAAGACCAGAATATAGATCAGGATGAACATCCTCGTCCAGAACACTAGATCGTTTTGACTGTCCTCATCTTCGTGAACACAAACGGAGTCGCGTAACACATACTTCATGGCGCAAGCTTTACAATCCGCAGGTCCTGGACCAGTGCAACCATCACAAGCCCTATCGCAATCCAAACATGCAAAACTTCCGTCCGTGTTATAACAGTACTGGTACTTCCTACAAGGACTATTCCTCTTAATAGAGCATTCGTTAACGTCGACACATCTTCCATTGACTTCTTCCCAGCCTTTCCCACACTGGCAGACCTTTAGCTTGTCCACGCATAAATACTGGTGTATATCAGGATGACGGTTCTGGAGGACAAACCACCAATTCTCCACGGCTTGTTCGTGGTTTTCACCGAAGTAGTGGCACTTATAGCTCTGGTCATCGTTTTGGATATCGAGGCATAGTTGTTCTTGTATTTCGACGTACCTGATCTCACTGGTTGAGTATGGTGTTAGCCTTTCTTGTTCCCAGGATGGGTTCCCACCTCCGTAGTTGTAACTCGACGTTCTTTTCATTCCTTTCGAGAAAGAATCGGCGAATAAGGTACACGACTCGCAGAGGGCGTTGGTGTTTATACCGAGGGCTTCTCTGGTCTCTATCATGCTGTCGTAGGATGTAATGATGTGGACGAAGAGGAGTATTGTGATTATTGTGATGGCATGGGAGACCATGCTGGCTGACGTAGGCATGATTGGTAATGACTTAAATAACTGCTGAGTAATTTTGACAATTTTGAGAGTGCATGTGGTGTTATGGCAACTGACGTTTTGAATTATTGTTCAGCTGCCAGTGCTGTCATGAGTCAAAGTGATGACTGGGTAATGAATGGAAATATACAGGGTGATCAACATTGAGCGTTTGTTTGCTATCAGTAACTCAATTGAATAAAAACGAATAAAAAGGGGGAAAACTAAATGGAAACAATCTGGGCTCCAGCTGAAATGAGTTGAAGTTAGCACATTGTCAGGAGTTGGGTAGAGTCGTTTCGTCGGAGCGCTTTAATTTCTGTTCGCAGTTCAGTTTTTCTATTGAGAGCAGATGTCCTTGTGCATTTCCGTGAGGTCCGCGAGAATTTCCTATTTAGATGCAAAGTACTACGAGCCGGAAACCAGAATTATCCACTTCGCAGACAATACTGGCACTGCACCCAAACTTGATTATATATAGGGAAAGTTCCACCGTTTTGCCTAGGTGGAATAGCAATCGTAGAAAATCAGTTCTTTTAAGCTAACGTGTTGATTGAAAGAATTTTTTCCAAATAATAACGTGTTATATAATAATAATAACATTGTTATATAATATCGCTGAAAATATAATTTTGTTTCCAACTATATCATGTTTTGAGTATGATGAAATTATGTGAGGTTATGTACGCACATGTTAGATCGTGGTCTGTTGTGAATTTGCTTTAGGTGCGATTGCACCCAAAGTAGTTGCGATAGAAATTATTGTCAGGTATGTTTGGGTCACCGATAAATTGGGTAATTAATCCTGAAAATTACAGCTTCCCATCTAAACTGTTTTGCTCAGGATTATTTTTAAAAGATAAAGTTTGGATTGCTTTTAGTTCGTGGTCTGTTGTGAATTTGCAGCTACTTTGGGTGCGATTGCACCCAAGGTAGCTGCGATAGAAATTATTATCAGGTTCGTCTGGGTCACAGATAAGTTGGGTAATTACTCCTCAAAATTACAGCTTCCTATCTAAACTATTTTGCGCAGGAGAATTTCTAAAAGATAGTTTGTATTGTTTTGTACATGGTGGTATGTTGTGAATTTGCTTCATGTGCGATTGCACCCAAAGTACTTGCGATAGAAATTATTATCAGGTACGTCTGGGTCACAGATAAATTGGGTCTTTATTCCTCAAAATTACAGCTTTCTATCTAAACTATTTTGCTCAGGAGAATTTCTAAAAGATAGAGTTTGTATTGTTTTGTACATCATGGTCTGTTGTGAATTTGCTTCATGTGCGATTGCATCCAAAGTAGTTGCGTTTGAAATTATTATCATATACGTCTGGGTCACAGATAAATTGGGTAATTAATCCTGAAAATTACAGCTTCCCATTTAAACTATTTTGCTCAGGAGAATTTCTAAAAGATAGAGTTTGTATTGTTTTTACATCGTGGTCTGTTGTGAATTTGCTTCATGTGCGATTGCACCTAAAGTAGTTGCGATAGAAATTATTTTCATATACGTCTGGGTCACAGATAAATTGGGTAATTAATCCTGAAAATTACAGCTTCCCATCTAAACTATTTTGCTCAGGAGAATTTCTAAAAGATAGAGTTTGTATTGTTTTTACATCGTGGTCTGTTGTGAATTTGCTTCATGTGTGATTGCACCCAAAGTAGTTGCGATATAAATGATTATAATATACGTCTGGGTCACAGATAAATTGGGGAATTAATCCTAAAAATTACAGCTTCCCATCTAAACTATTTTGCTCAGGAGGATTTCTAAAGATAGAGTTTGTATAGTTTTGTACATCCTGGTGTGTTGTGAATTTGCTTCATGTGCGATTGCACCCAAAGTACTTGCGATAGAAATTATTATCTGGTACGTATGGGTCATAGATAAATTGGGTGATTAATCCTGAAAATTACAGCTTCCCATCTAAACTATTTTGCTCAGGAGAGTTTCTAAAAGATAGAGTTTGTATTGTTTTGTACATCGTGGTCTGTTGTGAATTTGCTTCATGTGCCAAAGTAGTTGCGATAGAAATTATTATAATAATAATAATAATAATAATAATAATATGACTTTATTATCCCAAAAATAAGACTAATACATCTAGCACAAAAATATGATGAGGCGAAGTTCAGTGTAATACACTGCTCATACTCAACCTCCATAAATAATAATAAACAAACAAAAAAAAAAGCAACCGTTCAAGAAAATTAATACATACTGCAATAGCAAAGAAAGAAAGATAGTACACAGAAATTTGGTAAAATTAAGATTGAAATTCACAAAGTTAACGTTATACTTAATTTAAACAAAAATACAGTTATAACCCTGTCTAGCGAGCTCCTATTTTATCCTATCTCGCATCCGTTAATTCAACACGATGTTATGGTTCGTGGTCACCGCGTCCGCTCAGTTTGCCAACAATGCAGTTTGCTGTCGGAATAATTCCCCAAACAAGTGCGCTCTAAACGTGCCCAGATTACAGGTTTTAAGCTTGTTATCCAGACCATTGTACCTTGAGCAAATCTGGTAAGTAAATGATCGCTTAAATTGCTCGGTGCGGTGCAAGGGAGGAGTCAACAGCCCCTTGGATCTTACGTTTAAGTTGTGCACGTCAGTACGATATGTAACCCTGACAGCAAGATAACCAGGCGATTTCTTAGTTAGAATTTTTTGATACAAAACACATGCGTGCAGCAGCCGCCTCCGCCCCATATCCAACCATCTCAACTCAGTCAGCTTGTACGAAACTCGCTCGTACTTCCTGATGCCAAAGATGAACCTCAAGCACGCTTTCTGTACTCGCTGTATGCGGTTCTGATCCGCTACCGTCAGACAAGGTCCATAGACAGCATCGCAGAAATTAAATTTCGACAAAATTAATGATTCACACAGCATAGTTTTTATTGATCTACTGAGAAAATGTCTGTGTGGGTACAGCGTTTTCATTTTCGCAAAAGCTGCTCGAATGCACTGGGTCACATGCTTTCTAAAACGCATATCTGGTTCAATTATTAACCCCAAATCCCGCGCCTCCTCAACCCGTGGCACAGCAACTCCGTCCACCTCCACACCCACCAAATGCTTGTACTTTACTATGTCTCCTTCCCTCCCAAAAACCATCACCTTCGACTTTAATGGGTTCAACTGCAGACAATGATCCTCCGCTAACTTGCTGAGTTTACCTAGTTCAAAATTCAATTGTGCAACCGCTCCTTCAAGGTTTTCAGGAGGAAAGGACACATACACCTGCGTATCATCCGCATAAAAGTGCGCCGATGACCTCTCAAACACAGTGTAGAACTGCGAGGTATAGACGGAGAAAAGAGATATTATACGTCTGGGTCACAGATAAATTGGGGAATTAATCCTGAAACTTACAGCTTCCCATCTAAACTATTTTCTACAGGAGATATCTTAAAACATAGTGTTTGTATTGTTTTTAGGTAGTGGACTGTTGTGAATTTGCTTCATGTGCGATTGCACCCAAAGTAATTGCGATAGAAATTATTATAAGATACAGATAAATTGGGTAATTAATCCTGAAATTACAGCTTCCCACCTAAACTATTTTGCTCAGAAAAATTTCTAAAAGATAGAGTTTGTATTGTTTTGTACATCGTGGTCTGTTGTGAATTTGCTTCATGTGCGATTGCACCTAAAGTAATTGCGATAGAAATTATTATCATATACGTCTGGGTTACAGATAAATTGAGTAATTAATCCTGAAATTACAGCTTCCCGTCTAAATTATTTTGCTCAGGAGAATTTCTAAAAGATAGAGTTTGTATTGTTTTTACATCGTGGTCTGTTGTGAATTTGCTTCATGTGCGATTGCACCGAAATTACTTGCGATAGAAATTATTATCATATACGTCTGGGTCACAGATAAATTGAGTAATTAATCCTGAAACTTACAGCTTTCCATCTAAACTATTTTGCTCAGGAGAATTTCTAAAAGATTGAGATTGTATTGTTTTTAGATCTACGTTTAATTATGTTGAATAATCGATACATCTCCAACTTAAGAGCTATATTATGATCTATATTATCTACAAGAAACAGGGCATAAAGGGGTGGAACAAGGTTAAATCAATGCACAAAGCATAAAAACATTCCAAACTCGAAACAAAAGATGTAGATCTGGCGGTATATTAATGGCATTAAGGGGCATGACGGGTTAGACCATTGGGTGTTGTTTAACAAACAGTTATGGGTCACCTGGGGCTAAATAAACCGTAGATATTCGAAACGACTTTGGATGCGTACATAACAGCTTCCAGAGCTACGCTGGGGTTGTTTTTATCGGCCCAATTCTAAAACAAATGCATCCCTTGTGGGTTCAATCGATTTTGAATAAATATAAAATTAATGGTTATAGCTTACATTTTTTGGATATACATATGAATCGGTCGGTTCGAAAACAACTCAAGTCCAAAAAGTGAGTTCCAGGAAAATTAACAAAATTATTTTGTCAGTGCAATATCTTGAAAAGTATAGCAGTTAGCTATTTTGTGCCAACAGACAAAATATAAAGTGGTTCACAGAGAATTAAATGTATTACATATTTTATTTATATTTGCATTAAAAGCAGGGCTATGATTAAAACAATCATCATGGACATGTACTGCTTTTGAACTCGACGGAAAAACAGCGTACATTTTTAACAATACTTGCTTATTTAAAGCATTTAAATAATAGTTTTATTGTGATGTAGGTATGTGTAGTATTTTTGGCGTCAACAATAAATTCCTTATTTATTTCATATTATTATATTTTTCGAAACGCGTTAGTAATGCAGCAAAAACAAACATGTGCATACTTCGTACCTACAAGGATATTAATTCCTTGTCGAAATTGAAATATAAAAAGACATTTCGTACTATGCATCGAAAACAATTTCTTTCGACAACAAAAATGTATTTTTCTGTGGAGCATTGACGGTATGAGTGTGTTTTCGTGAAATATTCGAGCAACATTCGGCGTAGTTATTTTACAGCCATAATAGAACACGTTTTTGTCCAGCCGACCGGTCCGCTTCGAGAATTTGAAACGTGTTTTGTCATTGCACATGTTTCGAATCGAAATAACATTTTTATACTCTAGGAATTTTTAAGCGTTGATTTATTTATAAAATATAATTCTCAGTTTAATTTGCTTAGACGAATATATACTGGGTATTAAAACAACTTAACATTTTTTTTATTTCTGTAACGAATTAAATTGAAAATTCTAATACTTCTAGTACTGTTGTTGGACTAAAATTCTTTGTTTTTTTTTTTAAATTAAGGATTATATTATCTAAATAGACACCAGATCTAACGATGCTATTAACTTTACAAAACCGGATACCCAAAGAATTTTTAAATGAAGATTTGCTAACAAAAAACTATTTGTTGATTTATCAAATGAATCGGTCGGTTCGCAAACACTACAAGTCCAAAAAGTGAGTTTTGAGAAAATTAACAAAATAATTTTGTTGGTTCAATATCTTGAAAAGCATAGCAGTTAGCTATTTTGTGCCAATAGACAAAATATAAAGTAGTTCACAGAGAATTAAATGTACTACATATTTTATTTATATTTGATTAAAAGCAGAGCTATGATTAAAACAATCATCATGGACATGTACTGTCTTTGAACTCGACGGAGAAACAGCTTATATTTTTAACAATACTTGTTTATTTAAAGCATTTAAATAATATTTTTATTGTGATGTAGGTATATATGATGTAGGATTTGCATTAAATTTATTTCCCGTAATATTTGAAGATTGATAATTAAAAATGTCATGTCAGATTTTTAAAATAAATTCAAAATGGCGGATTATACATGATTAGTCAAAATTGCCCAAACCCCTTAGTAATTCTTTAACCGTAAAGAATTTCACAGAAAAATTCAAACAAATGTTTTTTGGTTTTAAACAAGCTATATATTTTCAATATACGGATGTTTATTTTATTCTGAAAATTTGGTAAACATTTCTTTTTCTAATAGAACACCCTGTATATTTAAAAAAAAATTAATTCTAAGCGTTTGTAAGAATCATTTTTCTTTATAAAATGCATCATCTTTGAGTTATGAGTAACTAACCGATCATTAACGGATAAAAAAATAAAAAAATCAAGAAAGAATAACTATGAAATAGCATAATAAATTAAATATTCAAGCTGGCAAATTAAATAAATGTGGTATGTATGTGGGAAAATATTCTTAATTTGAAGTCCAGGAATTTTGATTAATTGTATATAACTAAAAAATGACAGCATTGTATTAAAAAAAAAATATTTCTATAAAAGAATTAATCCTAGAATTAAAAAGTATGTTACCAAATTTCCAAAATAAACAATTAGAATTAAAAAATGTAACGTTATACAGGATGTTCTATTTGAAAAAGGGAAGGTTACGAGATATCCAGAATAAAATGAACATCCTGTATAATAAAAATATATTTAAACGATAGATAGTTTAAAACAACACAACTTTTACTTGAAAAATATTCAAAAATTTGAAACATTTACTTGAAATTGTTAACAGTTGGAAAATTATTTAGGTGTTCCGGTAATTTTGACTAACCCTATACAAATATGGCGATATGATAGAGTATGATATAGAGTTTGATGACTATATACATAATAGTATTAAATTTCCTCTTCTACGGTAGTCGGTCCGGAAGTCACGTGGTAGTAAAATTCTAAATTTTCCCCAGTTACATACTTGTGGACATACTTTTTACATACTTTTTTAATATTATTTATCTTTTTGGTATTGATATTCGTATTGATTACTTCGGCGTACCTTAACAACAATTTGAATGTAAATTACGAAGTTAGCGAATGTTTACGACTGATGTCAGTAGAAACTGAGTAGAAACGCGTTGCATGAGCGAGCAAAAAGACACTGTTCTGGATTTGCTTATTTCGCCCAAGCATTCTCTTTAGGTCTATTCCATAGAATAAATCATAGTGAACATTTTGGCTATTTCAGTTCAAAATGGCCAATTTTGGACTTGTACTGTCTTCGAACTCGCCGATTCATATATTCTCCCCAAAACATTATTCAAGTGAAACGTTTGATTTGGCTAAAATGTGTAAATCTTTTCTCCTATTCTTAGTATAAGCTTTATTATATTATTATATATTATTATATATTATTATATATAAGCTTTCCATTAAAGGTTAAAAAAAAAGTCCGAAAAATAATGCGAAACAGTACTAACTCGTCACACAGACGAAACTTCTCAATTCCCGCTTGTTTTTCACTAACTGTCTCCCCGCTAAAGTTCTCGCTACCAATGCGAGATAACGTCGTCCGTGTTCGTGGAGACAATAAACGTTCTCGGCCCGAATAATGTCATTTGCCGACGATTCCACGTATCCAATACTGGATTGAGGAAGACAACTGAGTTCGACCAGACCAAACTCGCTTGCAGAAGAAAGAAGAAACTCGAAACCGTCGCTGGCGTTCTGGAAACTACTCGAAAACAATGCTAATGTCGGATGGGACGGACAGATTGCCACCGGATGTGCGATTAGATCGGAAAGTTTCGCACCAAGAGTATTTATTGACCGATGGGGATTTTGTCGTGTCAATTTGAATTGGTGGGAATTTTCGTTTTAGTTTAAGTGAATATGCGATGTTCGGTCAGTAGGTCACCCGGTAAACTAAAAGTCAAAAATGATTCGTTAAGATGTAATGGAGTTATGAATCTTATTGGTATTTATCGTCATAATTATAATAATTATTAATAATAATGTATACTGTAATTGCAACTGTAATTCTAAAAAGAATTTGGACAATAAATTTTGCAATTAGGAAACCTTGCAAAAATGGTGATACACAACAAATAGAAAAAGGAATATGGGGTAGTTGTGAGGGAGGTTGAAATATAAATTTGGGTTTAAATTTTTGAAACTTTGCAATACACAAGAAGTAGTACACAAAGTCTATGCACCAAAGCACCTTTGACGAGGTTGAAAATTGAATATACTTTTAAACTGTTGACACCTTGCAAAGAAGATAAACAAAATAGATTGGCTATTAAACTTCTGAAACCTTGAAAATAGAAAATATTGTTCTTGCGAATACAAAAGAAGTATGTCAATAAACTCAAACTATAATAAAAATTATATTTGTCATTACATGTAACAGCACAAGTCAACAATTGATTGTTGACAATTTTCTAATAAAAAATCGAAAAGTTTGAATAGGTTTTAAATAACTTCTATAATACTACTTTGGCATCCAAATATTCTTACTAATTATGAACAGTATTTGAAACGCTGTTTAGAATTTGTATCACAAGTAAGAAGAGTATTGTTTTAAAAATACTTTAGATTATTTCTTATACCATTATTGAATTATAATATCTGTTAAATCCTGGCTCACT
This sequence comes from Aphodius sticticus, assembly GCA_963966075.1. Taxonomy (NCBI): domain Eukaryota; kingdom Metazoa; phylum Arthropoda; class Insecta; order Coleoptera; family Scarabaeidae; genus Aphodius; species Aphodius sticticus. The sequence continues at coordinate 14,553,824 of OZ014513.1, forward strand.
AGTTTTAATGCAGTATGAGCAGGGATGTTAAATTACGGTAATTAATTTTTTTTCGTAAATTACCGTTGAAATTAAAATTATTAATTTCAAATATTAAATTACCAAGTAAATAAAAATTAAAAATGGTAAATTACGTTGGCTTAAATTACCGAGTAATTAAAAATTCAAAATGGTAAATTACGCTGGTTTAAATTACCTGGTATTTAAAAATTAAAAATGGTAAACTAAACCGGCGTTAATACCGATGACTGTAGGTTATGAATGCTACTCATGTTAATAAAAATGTTTGGTACCTAAATAAAAGTCATTATTTTGTAGATAGCTAGAAAGGTGACTGGATGTTAAAATTGCGTAATAATTTTTTTCAGTAAATTACCGATGAAATAAATAAATAAATAAATAAATGCTTTATTCTATAAACCCAAGAGTGTAGAACATGTCAAGGTATATATGTATACGTAAATGCAAACAAAAGTGTACAATTAAAATTCAATTCAAAACTCAAAATTCAAAATCATCACAGTCCAGACACTCTCTTACAGTGTAGAATGCATGACTCAGGAGGTGTTTCTTCAGTATATTCCGGAATTTCGTACTTGGTAATAGTTTATAGGAGTTTGGAAGATGGTTGTATATCTTCAGTGTCTGTGTAATAACTCCTCGGTGGACATTGGCAGATACAATCTGTGGTATTTTCAGTTTGCTTTCTCTATTTGCCCGGGTGTCATGGCGATGATTCACCTCATACACTGAAAAAATCTCATTATAATGGATCTTAACTAACAAGGCACACTCATAGACGTATATTGACGGAACAGTAAGTATATTATTTTCTCTGAATACTTCCTTGCATGAATCGCGAGAGGTCATCTGGAATATACTCCGTAGGCAGGATTTCTGTACTTTAAATATTCTAGGAAGGGCCACATAATTTCCCCATAATTGGATCCCATACCATATCCTGGAATATACATACGCATAATAGGACGTCCTTCCGGCTTCTCTGGACACCAACGTAGATATCGTACGAAGTGCATAAGTGAAAGCTGATATCCGTGCACAAAGATCATCAATGTGTTCCTTCCAATCCAAACGTGCATCAATTACTACGCCCAGAAACTTTGTACTTTTTACCTCGTTTATCCGGACAATTAAATGCAAGGGGGTGTCCGGATAATCGATTTGTCCGGATTACCGAATATTGCTTTAAAATTGCTTAAATAACATTATCTGAAGTTTTGATCAATTTTAAGTCGTGTTGACGACTTTTGTGGTTTTGTGGTTGAATGAAAGTTGAATGCAAACCAAGTGTTTAAAGACTTTTCCATTGCTGGGTGTAAACTAAATTTCAATGCCTTTCTGTTTAGTGGAACAGAATCCGTAGATGGAACATAGTTGACTAGTTTGCTTTTATTTTTATTTATATCGGAAATCGTAGATTTTCCAACGCCGTATTGCGCAGCTATCGATCTAATGCTTTGTCCATTAATAATTAATTGTATTATTTCGACTTTTTGCTGCACATTCAAAATTATATGTTTCCTTTTAGTCATTTTTGCCGTGTGCACCAAACAAACTTACAGGGACATATATATATATATATATATATATATATATATATATATATATATATATATATATATATGTACTACCGCTGCCGTACATAGTCAGAGCCTTTTCAGACGGGGCACGGCGTCCGTACGGTTTTGTCCGTCCACGGGTCGAAGTGTATGAGATTAAATGGAGAACCTTACACACGTACCGTGCCGTGCCGTTTGAAATCCGTGCGTGTGAAAGGTACGCAACGACCGAAGGACGGTCGAAACCGCACGGACGCGGTGCCCCGTCTGAAAAGGCTGTCAACAAGCCGCTCGGACCTACTTGACGTCGCGGCGACATAGCCGTCTCGCCGCGCCGGCGCGGCGCGTTGTCCGGATTAGCGAGCGGTGTCCGGATAATCGTGTTTTGCAGGGGGTGTCTGGATTACCGAGTGTCCGGATAATAGTGTGTCCGGATAATCGAGGTTGCACTGTAGTAGGTAGATGGCTTCTGATTTAAAATGTGCCATATTGGCTCCGCTAAATTAAGTAATTAAAAATCCAGAAATTACCATTAATTATGGTAATTTATTTAGTAATTTACCCGATAAATTACGCTCTTACATCCCTAAGTACCTCCCAGGCAAAGCACACACAACAGTGCACTTGTCGTGTGCCTAGGAGTGGTGGGGTGCATTTACGCAAGTACTTATGGAAAGTTTTTGAAATTAATTTTCGGTAAATTAGCGGTAAATTACCAACGGTAATTTAATTAGACGGTAAATTACCATCGGTAATTTAATTAAAAATCGGTAAACTACCATTAATTACGGTAATTAATTTGGTAATTTACGCGGTAAATTATAGCTAAACTATTAATTTTACCAAAAAATATCGTAGACATTAATTATACAAAATTTCCTCTACTATAATTTATTATTTAACTATTTTGACAAAATTGCAGAAATGGAGACTTATTTGAAAAAAGTTAAAGAATGTTAATCATTCATTAAAAAATAAAACAATCAATTGTAGTACAAACAATAGTACATAATAAGTCAACATAATGTTTGTGCTCGAAAAATTAAAACATCTCTAAACCCTATACCATCAGTTAAATCTTGTTTCAATCACGTTTCATGCAATGTTTTCTCTGAATGTGTGCTTCTTGAAGTATGAGTCTCTTCAGGTAGGTTGGTCCAGTTTTCAATAGAAGCGCCCGCCAACAATTTTCAGAGACGCGTTGATTTTATCTAAATATACAGCGTATACTTAGTAGTACATCCCAGTGGTACATACAAGTACAAATCCTCTTTCAATGGCATTATTCATTGAATTCTAATACCAGCCAAAAGCTGGAGCTAAGTACGCAGGCCACAATAGTTCGCCGAGGTTCGCCTGGTTCCGTGTGTTTATTGTTGTAATTGTACACGACAAAGCGGATCTAGTTAGCTCGATATCTAGTAGGCATGAATTAATGAGGGATTGGGTACAATAGAATACCGAGATAATTAGTGACTCGTCTCCGGTCTCGGTATGACTGTCGACTGGGAGTTTGAACTTTCAAATTAGCCGCAAGTTTAAATTACCTGCATTAGTGGGACTTTTGACTTCTTAGAGTTTGACGAATAGTTTAAGTTAAGCCTATATATATATATATATATATATATATATATATATATATATATATATATATATATATATATATATATATATATTGTAAAAGATCAATGGAATAGAACATAGAAAAAAGGAGTTACCTTATTTCGCCCTAGACCAAAAATTCCCAATATTTGAAGTTACTTTATATTGTATATATATATATATATATATATGGTCGTTGCTGCCTCTATTTGTTATACATATATATAAATATATCTATATATATATATATATATATATATATATATATATTCAATTCAATTCAATTCAATTTCTACACAAGTATCATAGTTCATACGCAAAATACAAGTGATTGTAGTATAAAAGTTGGTCTACAATTAAATTGTTTTGGCACATTTGGCTTATTATATGAAAAAATCCACGATTAATATTACCCATAGAAATCGATTTCGACGAATTAATTATGTGCATCTATCTAAAGCAATGAACGTAGCAAGAAAGTGATTAATAATGTGTAGGATAAACATATTTTGTGCTCATTTTCCTTTTAGCGATTGCAGTTGCCTATACCTTATCCAAAATTAATGTAATCATTGTTATTTTTTATATTAAGCTAGCTAGACTGGAAAGAACGTTGTATAGCCTTTGTTTCGTGGTTTAAACTGCCATTAAAATACCCCAGTCTAAGCGTTCACCAACCTTAACGCGCCGTTTGACTTTGTTTTAAATACAATACCTTTAATCTGCATTGTATTTCAATTTATTCTTACATTTAAACATGATTTCCAATATTATTTGGTGCGTAAGCTTGATGCTTTTTTATTTGGTTTAAAATTGCGTTTAAATGAGAAACAGTGACTCTGTATTCACCATCGCCACGATTTTATCTGCAAAAGAGTATTTTATTACTTTTATTTTTATATCAAATTCATTTTCCAACCGCTTTGCTTATGATTAGTTGTTTTAAATTAATTGAAACAGGAAAATAGTCATCATTTTGTGGAGCATAGATTTCGGCATGGAAAATAAGTAGATTTCTAAGTTTTCACAATGTTTTTGGGGATAAAATGCGGTTAAAACTTGTTTTGATATTAATAACAACCAAATAATAATAAATTGAATAAAACATGAAGAATCAAATAAATCCACTTGAATCTACAGCTTCTTTCTTAAAATAAATGTTTTTGTGAGTAAGAAGTTTCATACGGCCTTCATGTTTTTATCAATTCCTTAATCGTCAAAAATACATTTTTTATAGATAATTATGAACACAAGAATATGTTTCTGCCGGGTTGCCTATGAAATTGTCGTCCTGATAATAGCTGATAATTTAACTAGTCGATATACATTATAACTTAACTATCCACTAAACAATATGCAAATTCAGATAAACTTATATCTTAACCTTTTATCCTATATCAAATGGTTCTGTATTGTATTTCAATCCTTAATATCTCCTTTTGTCACGACTTTCCACGTTACGTTATCCAATCCCTATCAGCCCTTCGATTAAGGGCACCCCTGTCGACAAAATACCAAAAAACAACACGAACGACACGTCCTATTATACCCAAGAAGGACTCAAGGACACAATTGTAAAGACTACGTGAACGTCATCGCGCAAAATTGACTTCACGTAGGTCGATGCTTGAAGTTGAACCTCGAAGATACCTCTCGGCTTCCCATTCCTTATATTCCACGAGCACCGGAATCCTGGAATCCTTTTAGTCCTGGGCGTACGGGAATATGAAATTCGTGGGCATCGAGGCGTTCTGATCTACTCGATGTAAACTGCAAACGAACATGAACGGATATATCGATTTTAGACGCCAGACGGAGCCTCAATACATCGGATATCGGTTAATTTTGTGGAAGTGATGGAGTCCTGGTGACAGTGCAGACACCTATAATGAAATCGTCGAAAGGAGTGAAGTGTTAATGCGTATCCTGTGTTAGGGAGGAGTTGTCATTGATGATAATTACTTTACAACATTACATAAAAAACATTACAACAGACTTTCTCAGTACACGAATGACTAAGTCTACTATCGGTTGCAAAACTATTGATCCCTGTGTTTGAAGGCTAGTAACTCTGAAACGGCGAAACAAAAAAAAATGGAATAAAGTGCGTTATACTCCTGAATCATTTCTACAGAACAGGAGTGACTATCAAAATTTTCTGCCGGTCGGTTTAGGCACGAGCGCGAGAGAAGTAATAAAGGTACCCGATTTTTGCGGTTTTAAAATAATTCTCCACTTTCCGATTTTTTTTCATCAAAACCACTTACCAAAAAAATTTAAATTTTTGTTCAGGTTATAGTTGGAAGCTCTTCTATAGATTGGTGTTTTTATTTTATTGATTTCTTATGTAATAAAGTCTGTAAGCGAGCTTTTTGTGAACGCGGATATCTCAGAAACGAACGATAGCAGGACAACGCAGTTAGCACGTAAACAATGCTTATTTATTGTGATACTCATCCATTGAAGTTTAAAAGTTATTTGGGAATTTTAAATAGGGAAAATTATGTGATCGATCCGGTGCGCAGGATGGTTCCCCTCCGGGAAAGGAAAAAAAGCGCGCGAAACGATGCGACGCTTCGCGCGACGATTTCAAACGATCAACTCTCAGGACAGTATTCAATATTTTTGTCATTTTTCCGTTCGGTTTTGTTTTAGAAAATAGCATAAGTGTTTCTTTTTTATTTCTGGAATTGTATACATATCCTGTTTTGTGATTTATTATTATTTCACAACATTATTTCTGCCAAAAATCAGTAGTGGATGTTTCAATTGCGACAAGTATTTGTCCTAAACTTTGAACGAATTGTGCAGTTTCAGAAGAACCACCAACATTGGAACAATATTGCGTCAACTTGTTTATCATTATCTGTACTATTGTCGTTGTAGTCTAATAAGTCATCGTCATCATCATCATCATCATCATCATCACCATCATCATCATCAGCATCATCATCATCATCATCATCATCATCATCATCATCTTCATGCAAGTTGATTATAATTGTTTCTACAATTGATCAAAATATGATCAATATTGGTTTTGATTTTCAAAACCAAAAATTGTGTTGCAAAATTGCAACACAATTTTGCCATATCTCTTTTGAGACAGTGCTTTGTTACATAAATTTAACATATCTTTAATTTCATATGTATTGTAGCTTTTTGCTCTTAACTTATAACTTTATTTTGTACATATGCCCAGATTAATTCAATTGCAATAGACTACAGGTAACCACAATAATTTTACTTCATTGCTTCCGATTTATATAATTCCGATAAAATCTAATAGAGTACCTTCTCTTAATGGTGATTTTTTGACAGATACAACAGCTGTGCTTTAGTTCTTTGAGAAAGGAATTTCTGACATTGATAATTAATTGTTTGACTTCCTTGGAATAATACTTCAGCATTCTTGCTCAATACTTGCAAAACACGTACGCACGCACCGCAGTTACTCAAGAAGCTTTATTCAATGAATATTTATGTATTTGTGTTATCTTGATTTTACCCAAAAACATATTATTGGGGCCTGAGAAAAAATATTTGGTTTTGTTATTTTATTTGTTTATGCTAGCTGATAATATTTGATTGCAGCTGTTGATTCAAAAGGCGTTAAAAACAAACAAAATGCAGCTCTTCGTTGTACACTTGCAACCTATTCTTTCATTAAACAAAGAGTCCACAATTTCTAACCTTCAACTTCAATGTTGGTTACATCAATAAATATGTACGATGTTTGTTTTAATTCTAAGTACGGGCCTGTGATACATACTGTAGTCGACCTCAAATCCCGAGCCGATGACGACTGCGTTGAACGACGTGACGTACTTGCGCGCTGTACCAAAAATATATCGAATACTTATGTCGCTTTATAAATTGGAAAGACGAGTGTTTATTAAAAAATGCTAAAATCGGGTACATTTTTACACTTCTCTCGCGCTTCTGTCCAAACCTAGGGGCAGAAAATTTTGATAGTCAATCATGTTATGTAGAAATGATTCAGGAGTATAACGCACTTTATTGCAATTTTTTTTTGTTCAGTCGTTGCAGAGTTACGAACCTCCAAACACAGGGCTCAATACATTTGCAACCGAAAGTAGAAATATCTTTGATACCACTTAAGCGGTGCCTTTGTTGCTCTTCTATAACATCGTTCCTTAAAGAAAAAATCATCTGCGGTGATTTTAATGCCGCCCCCCCCCCTCTCCGCAAAATTCTCTAAGGGCGCCGTATGCCACGTTTTAATAGAAAATTTTATACCCATATGACGCATGCAAAAACTTTTTCTACTTGCAACTACTGATGGTGATTGAAAGTATACCACATAAAAGTTAAAACAAAACTAAAAACTGAAATTGCACTGCAGATGAGCGAACAAATTAAAAGTAGATGATTGAAACGGTCTTCGGTTGGATGCAGTGCCGGCCTGGCCGATTTGTTTACACTTCGAGTGTGTATGTTACGTCGTTCCTATTGGCAATTCAATTCAATCTTCTTGTAATTTATTTCGAACGGGCACGCGAACCGATCATTACGAACAATTGCCCGACACCGTGTTAACATGTGAATGCTGTAAATGGCGTTGTTTTGCTTTGGTAATTTGTCGACACACGCATTTGTCAAGTGTAGCGGTGAAAGTGTGAAAAATTCACCAGACTGAAGGATTGCAGGTACTATGCGGTATTTTTCAGAGTTAAATGTGCAATTTGTCTATGCGCTTGTAGAGGAGGAAGCTCCAGTAATGAACCTCTCAATAGGACACATCTTTTTCTTAAATGAACTTAAAATATGTGTTAGTTAACTGGAAATATAGTAAATGTGTAGGTAGAATGTGAGTTTTGATGACTTCCCATTGTGTGAAGATTCATACCTCGCCTTCCCTCACCTCCTACCCCAAAAATTTTAATCTGTTTCAAAGAACTGTGACAAAAAATCGCTACCTGTTCCGAAGAACTGACAAAAAAAACACGACCTGTTCCGAGTGTGACAGGAAATCAGCTCGGAGCGGCTTTTTTATTCTAATGGAATGATTAATATTTCTTTAATTCATTTCCTAGTTATTCCATAGAATAAATTTTTATGTTGAAATTATCCGACATGTTTTTAAGTCAAGCGGAAAACATTTAAATATATTTTTTCTCTTGGACACTTCCCTATTTTTTACTGTTGTTATGCATGACATAGGTCTCCGCATAAAAATTCCATACAAATACTACAACGTTGTGTTATTTACAGCTAGCCAGAGGAAAGTCCTTCTTAATTCAGGTCACATGTAAATCGGGAGTAAGGGAAGTGGGTAGGAATGCTGTGAAAGGTGGTACTCCTGGGAGTACCTGGCGTGCGTATTTCGCAACCCTCTCTCGAAACAGCAACAAAAAAAAGAGAGCCAAACTGACGTGGTGAGATTCTCTTTGAAAATTAGAATCGATTGAATTGAAAACTACATACATAAGAACTGATGGTCAAATTTATGTATGATGATGAAGATGATGATGAAGATGATGATGCTATCCATGCTTGGGAAAGTAAATAAAAAAGTGAAGGGAGTTTCTTTCCCTCTGATGACACTGGGCAACGGTTTCGTTTTTTTTTTGTTCCAAAAGATTTTATAGATGATTTTGATAGGACCTATTCTGTAGATTATAAACCTGGTAACCAAAAATCATCATGACGATTTCAAGAAGTATATTTTTGTACCGTGGTGAAGCAAATTCCAACGATTGAACCTGGATCATAAAAGTTATAAAAGTTAAATTATAAAGATCCTACTTTATAATTTATAACGAACTAAAGTTTTCTTTTTCTGTTTGTTAACAGGGCTCAAACAACAGATGTTACTTCAACATCTTTTATTTCATGCAATATTTCGCGAAAACAATGTTGTTGGCCTTTTCCGGAACTGTATATAGTTTACTGAATATATGTTTACTGGTTAACAATATAGTGTTTACCAATTTCACCGCCTACGTTGGTCGTATAATTTCCCTGTAATTGCTTCATTTACACAACATGCTACGGGGAGGGGGGGGGGTTAGTGGGGAGTGGGGATTTGATTCATTTTCGACTGAATTACACCGAGTGGGTATAAAACATGGTGCATCTCTCCTCTAGATTAATTGACTAATTGAGTGGATTTGTCGTTTTGATGGGCTTTAAAGGAGTAAGTAAATGTAATGTAATAATTAAAAATTCTGATGTGGCCAGGCACATGACTTTATCATACTATATATAAAATTAATAGTTTAGCTGCATGAGATTCTATTTGATTCTTCTGTCAATATAAGCTGCGTTCGGATATTGTATTACACTTTTTACACCCAATAACACGTACCTAAGTGTCATTTGGACGGTGTACCCGGTGTCAACGGAGTACAATATGCAAACGCAGCTTTAATCGACATATCTGTCTAGTTCTACTAGTTCTATTTTAATGCAGACATGGCCGATCTCGATCAAATAGAATCTCATGCAGCTAAACTATTAATTTTATATATAGTATGATAAAGTAATGTGCCTGGTCACATCAGACTTTTTTTATGTAAATGGAAAGTGGGTTATTTGAAGGTGTTCTCAATAGATTTTTTTGCTTCGAATAAAAATTCGATTCAAAGTCAGTTGTAATATTACATCTGCAAGAATTTAGTTTTGACGTAGTTATTAAGATAAACCGGCAGTTGTCATTATTTTGACAAAAAAATTATTATCTGAAACTATTTACTTTATAGGTACAACTAGAAAAATTTTTCAATGATATTATTGTAAAGAACTCTACATGAATACATGAAGCTTGTATATCTTCACATATTCGAAGACTGAATATGTATATTATATTTATGAATATTTGTCATATCATATTTGTGCATCCAAATGCCCAAATGTTAAGGCTAATTTGTTACAGCTGTCAAACATAATTACTACCTCTGAAATTTGTTCTAAATAATGCTAAAAATATCCAAATACATACATTTTTGTACAATCATTATTCATGGCCAACAAAACAAGTTTTAAAAATGCGTGGGTCTGTTATTCCTGTTACCTTTATTTGAAAAACTTTCTACAACAATACATAACTTCTTCTTCAATACATCATCATACCTCTAGAGAATTTGAAAACAGTACAAATTTGTTACTAAAGCTGTTATTAGCAAAATTATCAAATTTATATTTTTTAGATGAAATTAAAACAAAAGCAACAGCTTTAAGAATTGGCAAATCTGTGGCAATTAATTGACCGAAAAGAAGCCTGCTCGCGACATCCCAACCAGAGAGCTTTTAGAGCTTTTCAACCACCTCCCTGACGTTCGTAACTCAAAAATTAAAAAAGCTTTACCGCCATCCAGAGCCCTGAAATCCTATTTAGGGCCGATATAAATTATTCGCCTGAGTTTTTGTTATGAAGTTCGAAAAAGGTTCACCCTCGCACACTCCCTTAGGGTAGATTTGCTTAAGAGACAATAAACTGGCGCCTCTGAAATTAGAGATAAAAGAATTTTATGCGGAACTGTGCTGCCATCTGGGACGGGATGAACTTGAAAAGGGACACAGAATCAGTTTACCCAAGTAATGCAGGCAGTCGAAAAGGACATTTTAAGTCCGGTTTGTTAAAGGATTACTTTTTACTTTATCATACGCAGTATGTCTGTGTGTGTGTCTGTGTCTCTGTGTGTCTGTGTGTCTATGTATCTGTGTGTCTGTGTGCGTGTGTGTGTGTACCCGTTTTTGTGGCGACGATTCCGGAGAAACTACTAAAGGTATCGGGACGAAACGTCATGTTTAGAAGTTTCATGACCAAACTTAGAGCTGAAAAGCTCTTCTGTTGAAAAGGGTCCAAAGGAACTGGAGGTTTAGTCTTCGCATTTTTGAAAGATTTTGCAAATAAGTCGCGATTTCTTGAATTTCGTCGAAATAGTTAAATAATAAATTAAAGTGGAGGAAATTCTAAATAATTTATGACTATGAAATTTTTTGGTACAATCAATAGTTTAGCTACATGAGCAAATTCTATTTCATCGAGATCGGTCGTACTGCATTAAAACTAGTAGCCCGGATATGTCAGAAATTTTGATTCTAATGACAGTAGGTAGTGTCAAACGCTAATGTTTTGACACAATATAAGCTGCGTTCGGATATTGTACACCGTTACACATTTTACACCCTATAACATCATTTGGACGGTGTACCTGGTGTCAACGGAGTACAATATCCTAACGCAGCTTTAATAGACATATCTGTCTAGTTCTACTAGTTTTATTTTAATGCAGACATGGCCGATCTCGATCAAATAGAATCTCATGCAGTTAAACTACTAATTTGATATAAAGTATGATAAAGTCATGTGCCTGGCCACATCAGATTTTCTATCATAACAAAAGAAATGGTGTTGGTTGCCTATTGTTTGATATAAAGATTATTGCTTTTTAGTTTATTAATATAAATTTTTGGTAATAAAATACATAAAACATCGAGTGTGTGTTTATCCAGTTATCTGTGAACTATGAACCAGCCTGTGGATATCTCATCGATATCTCATATAAGGAGGCAATGGAAATTTAAAAGGTCGTATTGAATCATGTACCTTACCTTCTCATCTCAAATGCATCAGGGTTCACCCGGCGGGAAAGTTTATATGAAAGATATGGAAACGCTTTTAGACTTGTTCCATTATTAATGTGAACCCGAGAGATGCTACTGCAGGTGTAAAACTTTGCCCTCTGCCAGGGCTTCGTTCTGTAACGACGTTGCTCAAAGAAGTACTCATATTGCTCCTGTCTCGCTTTGAGATCTTTTGCACTAAGATTAATTAATTATTCACGGGGAACGACTTGTGGAGGATTTATCTTTTATCTGTATAATAAGGAATCTCTTAACATGTACAAAGTTTCCTTCAGTTACGACTAGTTAACTTCAATATATAATTGTTCTTTAATCATTACTTAACACGATGCAAATACCAAATTAGATATATCTTTATTTTATTTTATTTATTTTCTATCAGATCTCACTAAACTTTTGAGACTAGACTATTTTCTTATGCCTGCACACTACACAATGCTACGGATTGGTCATGATTGCGACAGTCAAATGAGAGCGACATATGGTAGTTGATGCTAAAAATTGGTAGAAAGTTTTAAAGAAGACTAGTACCTTCACCTAGTCCGCGAGATCCTGTGGCGAGATCAGCTGAGCACCTTGTGAAGTCCCGTGTTTGTTTACCGTTCTTGCGTGGTTCCTTATTGTTTGTGTCTGGTTTACTGAATTTGTGTGATCAAAATGGATAATTTCATAAGTAGTAAGATATGATGATCATTTACGGAATATGGAGAATATGGAATGCTGCGTTCGCTCGAAGACTATGATGGACATTCGTCGCCGCTGATTAAGTGCAATCTGGCCAAACATAAGCCTGTTTGGTGGTCACTTTGTGCAATTTGTTTAAATTTTTCGGTAAGTTGACTGTTAAGTCAATGAACATATCGCTATTTGTTATGAAAACATGTGGGTAGCGACAATGTGGGATGCAAAATTTTGAAAAATTTTGATAAGAACAAATTTTTGATCCTCATATTGTACTGATTTTGTATACTGTCGTACTATGTAAACAGTTTCACATGGAATAATTTTCTTTTTCAATTCCTTAAAACTTTACACCTATTTCAATTATTCAAGCCAATTCTGTAACGCAGTTGTTACGTAGCAAGTTGCTACGTAGCAACTTGTAGTACCATTCGATGTGCTGTGTACACAGAAGTTGAAAATATTCAAATTAATAATGAATTGGAGTATCTGCGACAGTAGAACTACACAAAATCCCTATTTCTGCCGTCATGAATAATTTTATTCATAAAAATAAAGTTCTTTTGCGACGCACTCAAGTCCGTGTACGAAAGCCCGTAACGTCGAAGAATTTTGGAAACAATTTACGCAAAAATTAAATTTGAACAAAGGTCCACAGAAGATAGCTGCTCAGTCAAATCGCGTAAAATGAATTATTCTTGTTGTTATTCTTAGTCTTCTGAGACTTCGCGTCTGGGTGCATTTCTGAATTGTGAGGTTAGGTTATTCGGATATGTATAACCACAAGATTCAATTGACAGACGTTCATTAATACGACAACTGATCATTTAATTTCACAGTGGTAGTCTTTCCACTGTACATTTAATAAATTTAATAAACTTGTTTTAATAGTCGACGAATACAAAATTGTATTTGACTATAACATTATTTTTTACTTGTATACCTAACATCCTAGGTAAAAGCCAATGGATGTATCCCCTAAGTTCCTTCTGGCAATTGTTACGTAAACTCTAAGATATAAATTAAATTAAAATACCTATCATACTTATTTAATAGTAAAAACAAAAGCAATCAACATTCATGTAAATCTTCTTTTTTATTTACCATTTATTTATTTAGGATACATATACCATAAACCAAACAAATCGTTTATATTTTAAGGTTAAAGACTTGAAGAGTGTTAAGCAGCACGTCCCTCTCCCTATCGGTTGCTACGTAGTTCGTAGTCACTCAGTTTGCCACCCAACTGGTGGCAAACTATTTAACCACTGGATATGTTACAGAATACCATTTTATATTTGAACAACGTTGCTAAGAAATTTAACCACTTGCTACGTAACAACCGTGTTAGAATTGGTCTGAATGATATAACCGTATTTTAAAGGACTAACTTTATAAGAAATTGAAAGAAAACGACGATTTAAAACTTTTAAAAAAGATTTGTATGTATTTGGTTGTTTCTTCATTTGTTTTACTATTTATTTTGTGTAGATTTATATATTTTTTATTGTTGTAATGGCAAACGTTCCCGCATTGTTTCAGTTGTTTATAATTTTTCTATTTTGTTTATATTTCAAACGGCTGTAAGCTTGAAGAATTTGAAGAAAAAGCGAATAGGAATTATATATAATTATAATAAAATAAGGGCCAAAAAAGACAATCGCCATATACTTTCTCCTCAAATAAGCAATAATGTTGTTAAGCTATAAAACAAAGCTAGAAGTTAGTTAATTTTGTGATATGCATGCAGATGCTATAAGCTTATATATTTAAAATCAAAGATAATACAAACTAGAGAATTAAGAAATGCTTATTTTAGTGACAAAATATTGATATTCTTATTTAAAATATCTTATACAAAACTGGTACCTATAAAAGTTGCAACGCCCATTATTACTATTCCACGAGCCGCCACTGAGAGTCGGAATTTATATTTTCCGTTGACTACAGGTTTAAGAACAATGAAATATAAATTTTAGAGATATTCAGGAATTTCATAATTGTTTGTTATTTAATTCGTGTTAATCCAGTTGTTTCCTTGATAAAAGGTGAAAATGCCATCGTAGTGGGTGGAAATGCTCTTCTTTTTTTCCTTGCTACAATTAAGAGGGATGCCCAAATCCCAGCGTTCCCCAGGAGCTTTAATTTATTGAGTGTCAGCGTGGCACATCTCCAGCCCCCTCTCTAAAGATTAATGAGTAATTTAAATATTAGGCACAGGAGAAACGAATATTTCGTCCCGTCTCTCTTCGACGAACACCTCCGACTCTTTTGTGTCATTATAAATACTTTACAGTAAACGAAATTAGCACTTTGCGATTGCCGTGGGGTGGAGTCCTTTCAATGTAATTATATTGAGAGATAGGAAACTGTGCGCCCGGTAGTTAATATGATTTTTCCATAATATTTGGCACACATACAATACATCATTGGTGCACAAGAAAACGGACATATCAAACAATTACTTAGCAAAGACATTTTTTTTGTGAACTTCGATCTTTATGAAGCTTCTTCTCTTAAAAATAGAGGCCTTTGCAAACATTACACGTTTCATGATAACATAAAAATATTTTATCTATTATGTAACTCATAAATGATGAATTTTGAGATGTTCACTTTTCTTTATTATACTGGTTCCAAATTAGTTAACACCAATTACATTTTTATTGATGTCAAGTAGATATCTACTCTATAAATTCCTGTCAATGTGTAATACCAGATCCCTGCACGTGAGAGAGAAGTAATAAGGCTAATTTGAAGCGCGGAGTGACTTTTTTTTTTTTTGCAAACACGGGGCGAAGACGTTGATAATATATCAGTTGCTACGACAATTGAAACTTCCTAGCTAGATTACCTAAATGGTTCTCATTTATCTACTATTTTTATGAGGTTGTAAAACTTATCAGATATAGAAGAAAAGGTAAATAACTCACTTAAAGTTCGGTTTAATTTAGAAGTTAGTGGCATCTACAATTAGCCCACTTTATTTTACTCTGGACATTATAAACCGAATTTATTATTAAAATTAGAGAAACTGGCAAATTTATTAAATTCCAAAAAACTTATTTTTTTTTGTTTCTATGGTTAACTAATGTATAATAACATTCTAATAGCCCTTTTACATCTATGCAATTTTTACCTGCAACCTCAACCATGCGATTTTTCAAAATCGCATGCAATTTTATCACCGTTTGTCGACCGTTTACATCTGTGCAACTTTAATAAATTGCATGGCTTCAGCATCAGTGATTTTATTTTTTAACAACTGTAACTTCTTTGATTGGCAACAGTGCTACACACATCAACACGCATAACCTCGTTGTTTTGTTATTCATACATAAACATAACCTTCTTAGCACCAAAACTATCGTTTATATGTATAAGAAACGTTGCTAGTATCGATTGTTGATATGGTTGATATACATATGTGTTAAAATGCCTAACGTCGTCGATTTAGAGGAAATTGCTCTCCTTAGCATCATAATTGGAGCTGCGAGTTTGTTGTTAAGACAAAGAACGGAACGGCGTTGGTACACTAAACCATGGCTTAGCGAAAAGATCGGGGAAATCTACATTTAGTAAATAATGAACTTTGAGTTTTGCATAATTTTCTACGAACAGAATGCCTCAATACGTATAGCATACGAGATTAAAGTGACATCGATAGGCGATAAGTCATTAAATATGCATTTTGTAGCTGGAAACAGAAGTATTCATTATATTAAATAAAAATACACTTGCTAATACAATATTTTATTTTTAAGAAAAAAATTTAAAAAAGTTACTATACAAAAATAAAAAAATTCTAGTAAACAAAATATAATAGAGGGTTACTCCATATGCTCCTCTTGGCCATCCAACACAATATTAAAAATCTTTCTCTTCACTATTCTTAAAATGCTCGGGTTTGCAATTTTTCTTAATTCGTGTTCGATGGTTTTGGCAAATGACGTTAAATCATCTTCTTGATTTTGTGACTGCACACGTGTTGTTAGTGCATTGGTTGCAGCGCTAATTGATTCTGCAACCTCATGGGCTTTAGGGATAAGATTTGCTCTTTTTGCCATTGGAGTCGTTCTTGAGCTACTGGGCGTCGGTGACAAAATTTCCGAAGAAATAAAATCTTCAACCGCGCCATCAAATATGAGCTCCGGCTGGCTATCCTCGCTATCCATAATATATTCCGGTTGTAGCGTGACTTCTGGTAAGTTGGACTCCGACTCCATCGTTGCCTTGGATTCCTGAAGGAATTTTAAATGTTCATAATACCACAATATTGGTGTGTATCTGTCCGACGTGCCGGCACCACTTCTTTCACTAATTTTAATTTTTCCCAACTCCTTAAAAGCTGCGTTCTTAGATTATGTATTTTGTTCTTAATTGCTTCAACTGTGAGGACTTGTGCAACAGCTAAGGCATGTTTCGCCACCGTCTCGTTGTATTACATTTAAGGTTTTTGTACTCTGGCAGAGAAGAACAGTAGAGTAGTGGTTGGTTCTGATATAGTTCGATTAGGTCTTTAGTAATCGATTTCGACCACACAAATTTATCAATATTTTTCTTCTTATCTTCTTGAGTCTCATTCGAAATCTTAACAAACTAAACAAACTCGTCTCAAACTAAGCACGAACAAAAACAATTAGCGGAATAGGTTATGTTTCGCTTGGGCCTACGCTACGCGTCTATCAGCAATGGTACCACTACTACAATTATGTTTGCTGGCTTAAGTTCCTAGAAAGTTACTAGAATCGCACGTAAAAATCGCACGGATTTAGAACTGATTCTAAACCCATGCGATTTTTTCGTATAACCTATATATACAAAAATTGCATAGTGTAAAACGAAAACTCGCATGCGATTTGTCGCATGATTGAGATTGCACGTTAAAATTGCACAGATGTAAAAGGGCTATTAGACATTTGTAAACTAAACATTCCTAAGACACGATTCTACAATAGGGTTTTTAATACTCCAAGGAGGAATGCTGAGATCCGAGGGGAGTACATCAATAAATCTTTTCAATGATTTCAGAAAACTGATCCGACTGGAAGTGGCCCATGCTGATCAAGAATAGGATTTTGTTTCATAGAATTCAGTTGAATGTGCATTTTTGATTGTTATTGTTAATATTCTCCATATTTTATGAAGTTTTAAAATTAAAATTTGCCTTAAAATATATTTTGCACAAATTTTGTTTAATTCTAATAAATATGCATTGAGTCAAAGTAAGCTAGTGTTTCAACAGAGGCAAAGAAATATTTCTTTGCCGATAAATTAACGAAATTGTTGGTAGAGTTAAAATGCGATATTTTAAGGTTGCGATAAATGGTTCTTTGATTAAAGAAATTATTAGTTTGTTGAAGGAATTAATGTGGACCTATTATTGAGTAGAACTTTTCGGAGGGTACAGTAGAGCAAAATCTCCACGTGTGACCGCCTTTTGGGATGTCACACATCCTCGACCACTGGTTGGTATTCCCAGACCTACATATAGTCAAGGTTAGGGTAGCAAAGCGTACGCTGATTCGGAATCGCAACTTGAACCTGTTTGCACTGTGCTCTATTCTGTCGATCACACTGCCTTTTCAGCACTTTAACCAGATGCATGACATCAACTGAGCGGTAGGCTTTCACCAGCTACTATTTATACTCAAGATAAGGCCGACTGCGGGGAGAGTGTTTACAGCGTCATCTAACAATACAGTTGGATGAGGTATTCACACTAAAAATATATTTATTTGAATCAAAATATGATTTCCTTGGCGGAAGTAAACCTATTTTTAAGTCAAAGCAAAAATATTTCTTTGAAGGAAATAAATCTCTTTCTGTATACAAATATATTTGTTTGAATCAAACTTAGATTTCTTTGTTGTAAAGAAACGTCTTTCTAAATCAAAACAAAAATATTACTTTAAAGGAAAGTAATTTTTGTTTGTATTCAAATCTATTTATTTGACTTAAAACAATCTCTTTCCCGTCTTCTAATTCTCCGTTGAAAGTTTCCAATAATAAATTTAGGGATGCATACTAAATAACCAGTCACATTACACTATCTTCGAGATAGACCGAGTTGTGAATAAATTGCTTTTTGATAGATTGCTTTTACATGGCTCCATGATTTCGTAAACTCAAAAATAAGCATAAAATTTACTTAGATTCCTTCGCCTCCCTGTTCAACTTTCAAAATAGGCATTTCACGTCCTCGTAATGTTTGAAACAAGTACAGAACGAAAAAAATACAAACGTTGGTTTGTGTTCACCCACGGGAGCGTCCCTCCTATGAATTTTAATCTAGCCAGTCATGACGTGTCTACTGACGTATAAATGTAATCCTGATAAGTGCCGCTTGTATAATCTGACCATTTTGTACACCTATGTATGTATTGCGCCCATCCCATTTCACTAAAAACGTTCACTCATCATGATACTGCTGAAAAATTCGTCCTGCAAAAAAAACGAGACTACAAGGGTGGGGCAAAACCAACAAAATTACATCAACATACAAAAAGACATAGCTCCAATTTTTCGAACTCGGTAATTTGAGTCTACGGACCCGATTTACATAATATATTACACGAATGTAATTTTATACGCAAAATATTCAAACAAATTAGACCCTCTCCGACAAACGTTCACTTTGCACAATTGCCTTTGTCGCAAACCTTTCATTTTCACAAAGTAACATCTGTAGCTATACGGACGGCCGACACACACACACACACACACACACAGATAGAAAACATTAGAAACAATTATACAATTTGTCGTTGAGTTCGCTTAAATTTCGTTCCTTTGCCGCTTGCGACGTGACCGTGTTTCGGTCGGGCTAAATTCGTTAATTAGGGTGGTAAAGTTGTCGTCCCCTGGTTTCTGTTACCCCTCTGGAACGGGATAAGCATTGATGTCGACATATGTCGACATATGTCGTATTATTAATAATAATTGGCTCGGAAATTCCTTTGACTATTGTCGTAGAAGTTTCATTATTGGATGAGGACATCATTATCAGATTGGAAATCGTAATCACATACTAAACAGGGATCAGGTGGGAGTAAAAGTCGAGGGATTCATCAACGGAACAAGGAACCTACAAGAACAACAAGTAAATCGTTCGTGGAACTATTGGAAATTATTAGCCTGTGGACATTGGAGAAATGACCAAACAAAAAACAAACAAGCTAGGAAATTATCTCAGCAGACAAAACACCTAGCTTACCAAAACATTGAGTAAATCTCAACAACTCAAACACGAAATCGAGAAAATAGAAGAGGCGTCATTAGAAAAGAAAAATACTACGCACTGGAACGTGAGCAAGAGACAAAAAACAGAAGGTTGAAGCTTTTGCAGAACATCCAGCAAAATCTTTTGACCAAAATCCCATTTAAATGAGAATACTAAGTCACAATTAAAAGAAATTACAGGTGCAGATTTTGTTTTGATATTAGTTTTACACGATTTGTGTGGGTAATTAAAATAAGTAAATACTTTTAGAAAATAAACTGCTTCCGGGTTATGCCGTGTGTCAAGATTTGTTAATGCTGACGTTTCGCGAACCATACAACCGTTTATAAAAAAACCATACAACCGTTTATAGGACAAACTACATCTTTTGTCAAGAACTCGGAACATTTTATTCAGATTTTGAAGGAAGTTGCCATTGACCCTCAGGATATACTCGTAAGTTTCGACATAACATCACTCTTTACGTGTGTTCCGGTTAAGGAGGCAGTCGATGGCCTTCGGACAACACTTGTCCCCCTAGGTCTACCAACCGATGTACCGGATCTTGTAGAGTATTGTCTCTCCACCACATACTTCAAGCGGGCGGGAGCGATGTATGAGCAGATAGAGGGTGCAGCCATGGGATCACCTTTGTCACCGGTAATCGCCAATTTCTTCATGGAATTGTTTGAAGAAAAAGCCATTAGGTCAAGTCCTTTCAAACCCAAGCACTGGGTCAGATATGTCGACGATACCTTTGTGGTTTGGCCACACGGTAGAGATAAACTTACTGAGTTCCTTAACCACCTGAACAATGTTAGTCCTTCCATCAAATTCACGATGGAAATAGAAGAGGATAATCAGCTGCCTTTCTTGGATGTGCTGGTATACAGAACGTCAACGGGTAGGCTTAGACATACAGTCTACCGGAAGAAGACACATACCGATCGGTACTTGAACGCCAAATCACACCACCACCCCCAACAGAAGAGAAGTGTTATTAACACTTTGTTCAACAGAGCCGAGAAGGTATGCGACTCTAGCACCTTGGACGACGAACGGAAACACTTGGAGTGGGCCCTACGTCAGAATGGATACACCAAGTCTGACATACGGGGTGTCACACAAAGAAAACCGCAAGTCTCGGAGGAGCCGCAAGAGTCAAAGGGGTTCGCTTGCTTACCATACGTAAGTGGGGTATCAGAGAGAATCGGTAGAGTACTGAAGAAATCGGGTATCACGGTAAGGTACAGAGCACCAGCTAAGGTAAAGGATCTTTTGCCTAACCCAAAGGATATTACACCACTCCTGAAGAACGAAGGGGTATAAAAGGTAACATGTGAGTGCGGAACATGCTATGTAGGACAGACAGGACGAAGCATCGAATGTCGAATCAAGGAGCATAGTAGGGACACCAGCCTAGGCAAGATTCAACAGTCCGCTGTTGCTCAACACTGCCACGAGTCGGGACACACAATGGATTTCGATGACGTGAAGATGTTGGCAAGGGTGGGTAATTACCATCGAAGACTTATTAGAGAAGCCATCGAAATTTACAAACATCCCGACAACATCAATCGCGAGCACGGTACTGACATTAGGAGGGTCTGGAAATCGATCCTAACGCGGTCAGGTGGAAAAGCACATGGAGCGGTAGCTCCAGATGTGCGCAGTGAGGTGTAAATTCAGGTATATAAGGGAGACTTTCTTGATAGGTCTTCAGTATTCAATTAGCTTTGAAGAAGCGAGCAACTTGGTTCGCGAAACGTCACCATTAACAAATCTTGACACACGGCATAACCCGGAAGCAGTTTATTTTCTAAATGATTCTGGCCGTGAAAGCCTACGTACTTAAGTAAATACTTTGTACTCTATGTTAGATACTCATTCCTTGAAATAAGGGCATTGCTGTATGTACTGAAGGAGTCCGGGCTTATACAAAAAATCTGATGTGGCCAGGCACATGACTTTATCATACTATATATAAAATTAATAGTTTAGCTGAAATAAAACTACTAGAACTAGACAAATATCTCGATTAAAGCTGCGTTCGGATATTGTACTCCGTTGACAGCGGGTACACCGTCCAAATGACACTTACGTGTTATTGGGTGTAAAAAGTGTAACGGTGTTCAATATCCGAACGCAGCCTATATTGACAGTAGCATTTTCAAGACATTAGCGTTTGACACTAGCTACTGTCATTAGAATCAAAATAATCTGACATATCCTGGCTACTAGTTTGAAAGCAGTACGCCCGATCTCGATGAAATAGAATTTGCTCATGCGGCTAAACTATAAATTCTACCAAACAATGTCATATACATAAATTATGGAAAATTTCCTCTCCTTTAATTTATTATTTAACTATTTTGACGACATTACACAAATAGCGGCTCATATGCAAAATCTTCGAAAAATGCTATGAGTAAACCACCAGTTCCTTTGGACCCTTTTCAACAGAAAGCTTTTCAACTCCAAGTTTGGTTATAAAACTTCTAAATATGAAGTTTCGTCCCGATACCATTAGTAGTTTCTCCGGAATCGTCTCCACAAAAACGGGTACACACACACACACATACACACACACACACACACACACACACACACACACACACACACACACACACACACACACACACACACACACACAGACATTTTTTTGTACCTTGGTCAAAAATGTTCAGGGGACCCAAAAAGACATATTTCCGCTAAAATCTCAAAAAATTTTTTTGGCATGATTACAATACTTTACATACTGCGTATGATAAAGTAAAAAAATCTGATGTGGCCAGGCACATGACTTTATCATACTATATATAAAATTAATAGTTTAGCTGCATGAGATTCTATTTGATCGAGATCGGCTATGTCTGCATTAAAATAAAACTAGTAGAACTAGACAAATATCTCGATTAAAGCTGCGTTCGGATATTGTACTCCGTTGACAGCGGGTACACCGTCCAAATGACACTTACGTGTTATTGGGTGTAAAAACTGTAACGGTGTTCAATATCCGAACGCAGCCTATATTGACAGTAGCATTTTCAAGACATTAGCGTTTGACACTAGCTACTGTCATTAGAATCAAAATAATCTGACATATCCTGGCTACTAGTTTTAAAGCAGTACGCCCGATCTCGATGAAATAGAATTTGCTCATGCGGCTAAACTATAAATTCTACCAAAGAATGTCATATACATAAATTATGGAAAATTTCCTCTCCTTTAATTTATTATTTAACTATTTTGACGACATTACACAAATAGCGGCGCATTTGCAAAATCTTCGAAAAATGCTATGAGTAAACCACCAGTTCCTTTGGACCCTTTTCAACAGAAAGCTTTTCAGCTCTAAGTTTGGTTATAAAACTTCTAAATATTAAGTTTCGTCCCGATACCATTAGTAGTTTCTCCGGAATCGTCTCCACAAAAACGGGTACACACACACACACACATACACACACACACAGACATTTTTTTGTACCTTGGTCAAAAATGTTCAGGGGACCCAAAAAGACATATTTCCGCTAAAATCTCAAAAATTTTTTTTGGCATGATTACAATACTTTACATCCTGCGTATGATAAAGTAAAAAAGATGCCGGGCTAAAATAAAGGCATTTATCATTATCCACAATTTACCGGTTTGCAGCATCCATCGGAAGGATTTGGGAGAAACAGCAATTCCAAGTTAGGGTTGCCAGGCCAAAAAAAGGCCAAAAACATCCAGGAAAATATTTAATTTGTTATAAAATAAACTCATAATTAGTAAAATTTGGTCCAAAGGTGCACAAACTTATTTAGAAACAAACTGACTTCTTGTGGCAGGTTTATTTTGATGTTTTAAACAATATCTCAAAAGGTCATATTAGTTCCATTTTTTTAGGGTGCAAAATTTGATATGCCTTTTGTTTTCTTGACATTTAAGTCAATAAAAGCTTAACTATCAATAAAATATCACTTCAGCATTTTCTAAAAATTCATAAAATTCACTTCAAGTTCTGAGTATCCACTGCCACAGTACAACTAGAAAACCCGACAGACCATGGTTGGATACGGACCTGGACACAATCGAAACTTAGAAGAAACGAAGCGTCACGTCGTTATTTAAATTGAATTAGAACACGTGTTTTCGAACACGACCACTCCGGGTACTGCGGAAGCATTTAAACTTCGCTAACTGAGAGTGTGTTAGTAACAAACTCGGAGAACAGAGTGCGCCCTCTGTCCGTATATTCTGTTTAATATGAGCCGTGTGTGCCGCTTAAACTTTTTATCCATTAAAATAATTTTACTGGCAATTGTTCGACATTGGTTGACAAAACAACCTTGAATTTTTGTCAGTCATTGTCAACACTCATTAGTAATATTGATAATACTCTTTTGTAAAACCATACCTTGATATATTCCTGAAATTTGAACATTTTTATACATGTCAGATGCTGATAATTCCCACAAGAACGCCTTTTAACACAACTCGTATACATAATGTTAAGTCCTTAATAAGGACTCCTTATTAGGAAGGACTAAAAGGACCTTGCAAACTGTTACGACACCTTAAAATTAAGCAGTGGGCTGCCAGCCCATCTTATAAATTTCTTCAAATAATTGCCAAACAGCGATAAGATCTGCTTACGAAGCCAGCTACCTCTGGTGCGTAAAAGATAATGCTAACGTTTGTCCTTACGCGAGATCCTGCTATTTGGGACTTTGGGCGTTGGGGAAATAGAGACTTCAAGAGTCTGGGGTGGGGGGGACATTAGGGGAGAGTCTCAGAGCTGCCGCAAGACAAGCCGGTAATGAAAGCGTGTTTGTGTAACATCACCATACCGCTAATGGTGCAGAGTCATCCGGGTGACTCGAAATTGCAATGAAACTTTATTGTTATTGTTCTGTGGGTGGTAGTTGATACTCCTGCGATGCTCAGTGTTCAATTAGTTTAATCATTTTGTAAGATGTTTGTGGGATCATTTAAATAATCGTATTTACCTACAAACTGAAGACCAGAAAAAGCGTGTAATCAAACGTTTTATGTGATAAAAATGAATATAACTTCATTAAAAAAATCAATAAAACAACAAACAAATAAATTCGTTTATAGTGCAGTTTTAAAATAAAAATTTTGTATTTTAATATTGCAGTTTTATTATGTTTCCATTCTATCCATCAAAGTATTTAGCTTTACAATGACATATTTAAATTCAATAATGTTGTTATTAAAATACGATTAAGTCCAATGTATATCTATTTTTTGACCTGTGTATATTCTAACCTGACCTTCAATAGTTGATTGGCGATGATGTACAGATTTGTTAGAATAGCCGTTGATTATAAATTATAATCCACTGTTTAATATAAATAGAGGTTTAATAAGTAAACTATTGTCATAAGAATCTGTATAACAATCAATATCCAGTGACACGCCTGCACGGTGCGCTCGTACTGATAAGACTGTGCGGGCCCAGTTCCCAGATCATATCGCCTGCATGGTGATTCAGGCACCTGACCGGTCCATTTCTTATACTCGGCCATCCTGCTCCGCGGGCTGTCCTCAGGCCGCTCAAAACATGTAAAGAAACGGATTTAAAAATTTTGAAACCACTATATATTTTGAGTGTAGGCAAGATACAAAACTTACAACACTACCTCAAAACATGAAAACAAAAATTAGGTTTCAAACTTTATAACCATCAAAACCATTTTGAGCGTATGCAAAGTGCGAAACTTATAACACTACCTCAAAACTAGAAAACAAAAATGGGATTTAATACTTTATAACCATCAAAACGATTTTGAGCAAATGCAAAGTGTGAAGCTTACAACACTACCTCAAAAACATAAAATCAAAAATTGGGTTTAGAAACTTTAAAACCTTCAAAAATATTTTGAGCGTATGCAAAGTGCGAAACTTACAACATACCTCAAATCATGTAAAACAAAGCTGGTTTAAAAACTTTAAAACCTTCAAAAACATTTTGAGCGTATGCAAGCAAAGTGCGAAACTTACAACATACCTCAAATCATGTAAAACAAAACTAGTTTAGAAACTTTAAAACCTTCAAAAGCATTTTGAGCGTATGCAAAGTGCTAAAGTTACAACATACCTCAAGTATGCAAAGCGCCAGGCTTTAAACACACCAAAACATTTTCAGCGTATGCAAAGTGCTAAACTTACAACATACTTCAAGTATGCAAAGCGCCAGGCTTTAAACACACCAACACATTTTGAGTGTATGCAAAGTGCGAAACTTACAACACACCTCAAGTATGCAAAGCGCCAGGCTTTAAACACACCAAAACATTTTGAGCGTATGCAAAGTGCGAAACTTACAACACACCTCAAGTATACAAAGCGCCAGGCTTTAAACACACCAAAACATTTTGAGCGTATGCAAAGTGCAAAACTTACAACATACCTCAAGTATGCAAAGCGCCAGGCTTTAAACACACCAAAACATGTTCAGCGTATGCAAAGTGCAAAACTTACAACATACCTCAAGTATGCAAAGCGCCAGGCTTTAAACACACCAAAACATTAAAACCTTATGTAAAGCGCATGATTTCCAACATATCAAACAAACAATAAGTTATATACAAGCGCACTGCTTTCCACATGACTGCTAGATTTAGCACAATCAACTCCAAGCGAATACAATATTAGCAACGTATTTCCAACACGCTTAAATATTAACACAATACTGCATCAAATCAGTCACATGTCGGCTCGTAAGAGTACTAAGTCTAGATTCTATGAAAAAGACAAAACAATATTAATGGTGAGATCGCAGTCCCCACATTGGTTCTACCACTGATGGGACAGAGACCAAAACATCACATCGATGAGACCTCAGTCAACACCTTTGCTCTACCACTAACGGGACAGAGACCAAGTCACAAAACTGATGAACCTCTGTCAACACCTTGACTCTACCACTAACAGGACAGAGACCAAGTCGCAAAACTGATGAACTTCTGTCAACACCTTGACTCTACCACTAACAGGACAGAGACCAAGTCGCCCAATCAAATCCGATAGCATAAATAATAACAATAACTGTTCTGTATCTCTATTGGTTTACGGAAACCCTTGAAGAAGAACACTAAATAAACCCTTTAAATATAGCAATTACAATTGCACCGCCTTTTACGTTTCAGTCAATTAATTTCTAGATTTGATAGCATTAATTCAGTGTTCATTTCAATCTGACGGCCACATACGATAGATCTCATAACAATGCTTACCAAAAGAAATACAACCTTTAAATGCAAACCGTTAAAACACTCTACTTCCTTTCATTAATGCATGAATACAGTACAAAAGGATTTCATTTTTCTAGTTATAAACCTCAACGCAATTCTCAAATTATCATACGCAGAGCAATCAATTTTAATTCTCAAATTATGCGCAAAGCATACACACTCTCTTCCATACACACAATTCCAAAATTTGAATACACAACATTCAGGACTTTCAATTCTGCTATTATGATACTCAAAATGCATAAACTTTCACTTCTGCTCTCAAATCAAGCCACACGCGGCACAAGGTATTCCAATCCTCAATTTACAATAGGAATATGAATAACATAAACCTTCAGTCCTAAAATTATGATAGGGAAATCATAAGGACTTCCCATTCTCTAATTATAACACACGAAGCACATTTTCGATTCTCAATCATGAACCACAAAACATAAAGCTCTCAACTCTTATTATAACACACCAAACACATGAACTTTTCGATTATCAACCATGAACCACAGAACATAAAGCTCTCAACTCTCTAATTATAACACACCAAGAACTTTCAAACCTCTAACTGTTATAACGAAACACATATAAACTTCAAATTCTCAGATAATGATCACGACAATCATCAACTTTCAATTCGCAAATTAAGCCGCACGGCATAAAATACTTCAATCCTCAATTTACAATTCATCAAGAACATAAACCGTCAATTCTCTAATTATGATCAGAAACATAACCTTCCTATTCTTAAGTTATGAAACACAAACTATAATAACTTCCAATAGCATGATGAAAATACAAAACAGCAAAGATTTTCCATTTATAACACGCCAGAAAAAAGCACCGTCATATTTCTAAATATGAAATACAAGCGTAAGCTCTCGAAATTCACCAATTGCAATACTCTTAGCAAAAGTACTTTCATTTCTAAATGTTTCAGTAATTACATAAACTCATTACGTAAAACAATCAATTGCGTAATTATAAAACACAAACCATTTAGGCATTTCACTATTTCAACCATGATTTATAATTATCAATCAGAAACCTTAAAAATATTTGTTTTTATCTTACTCCGTCTCGGCACTGGTACCAACAATGCATACATTTCCAATGTTAAAGAACATCCCAGCTCCTCAATACTACGGGCTCGCATGCAGTACCAGCAGAATCCTCCAGAAACCGCTCGATCATACTGACTCCCATTAACAATTGAAGGAGCACGGCTACATTCAAAATGCATCCAGCATCCATCGACTTCAGTGTGCAACTCTCTCGGTATAAAAACAAACACAACAACACATTAAGTCGATTTAAATTTGACAATTGTTTTGCAAATAGGATTGCAAACCTCAATTATGCATACCAGTACTATATTCTTGTCGTGTACTGACTGTAAATAATAATCTCGACAAGTCTTTACTCACCAAAATTATAAGATCTCTTTTTAACCATCACTAATACCTCAAAAACAAACAGTTTTGATCCCTAGTACATAACCTTGATACCATTATCTCAAGTACTTTTCTCAGCTTCCTAGATTTGATATTTCCAGCTGTTTCTTTGTTCTTTTCTTGGGCGGCATTGTTGTTAATTGGTGTTATTTTCACAATGATTGCTCTAACTATGGTATCCCACTTCTGATTTATTAGAATAGCCGTTGATTATAAATTATAATCCACTGTTTAATATAAATAGAGGTTTAATAAGTAAACTATTGTCATAAGAATCTCTATAACAATCAATATCCAGTGACACGTCTGCACGGTACGCTCGTACTGATAAGACTGTGCGGGGCCAGTTCCCAGGTCATATCGCCTGCATGGTGATTCAGGCACCTGACCGGTCCATTTCTCATAGATTCTAAATTATAATTACTTTAGTAGTATTAATTACGGTTAGAACAAATTTTTTACTTTATCACACGTAGCATGATACACTGCTGTATAGTATGATAAAGGCTTTTTCATTCTTAAAATCCAATTTGACATCCTATGGAGTAATATTATGAATGAATATTATGAAGAGATGGCTGACGACATAAGTCAGCCATCTCTTGCACTCTACTACAAAGACGAAAGTAGTGGATTCACACCTCAAATAAAACTTGTGTATGTTTTTCAATATGAAGACTGCACTGATTTAGACTGTGGCTTTTGACGGCAATAATATATTAATTTAGAGAAAGCAATCAGAAACTAAGAAATAAAACGTAGGTACCAAATTAATCATTAGTAAATAATGCATAGCCATCGTATTAACTGCAATAAAATTCAACTCTATGCCAGGTGGACATGGCATTTATTTTGGATGCAGCACGATAGTCGCAATCCAATTTTCACGTGTTTAATAATTACAATTATTTTTCGTAATTTCTTCACCAGTTTTTATAGACGAAAATTTATGCGGACAGGAAACTAAAGAGTAATTTCAAATTTCGTGACTGCATTTAATTAAACAAAAAATAATTAAATTAAATTGAAGTTAGTAGTAATTTTGACAATGAAACAAATTTAAAAGTGCTTCACATATTTTTATTTATAATTTGGTATGTTTTTGCATTTAATTTTCACCTCGAGTTATAAATTACCTCGTATCAGTTCAGTTTTCAACATTCTGTATGTATGAGCATTATGAGCAAGCTATTTCTTATTTAGCAAACTTTAAGAGAAAACAGAGATCATCTGTTCTAGATAGAACTAGTGTGTACAAATATCATCTACATGAGTATTTATCCCACACTTTTTTTTTCTCAGAAGGTAATTATTGTTCTGACTAAAATGTTTCATAAGGACTTATTTATTTTTTCAATACCTTAAAAAATAACTAAATATTAATAAAACAGTATTTTAAATGGCTCTAACTTCTTAAGGAATATTAACTTGTTATCAATAGGTCCATATAAAACTTTTTACTCAGAATAAAATGTTTCTTAATCTTTCTTAATTTTTTTTTTCTTTTTTTTTTTTTTTTAATGAATTTATTTATTTGTAAAAGGTACATCGTTTTGCAATCACAACATTTTGCAATCACAATTTTTGTAAATCAGCATCACATTACGTTATGACCTGTAGATTTTCAGTGAACATGAACGATTAATTAATTATTATGACACTTTTTCTGAAAGCAACGTTTTATATATTTATATTATAACAGCATTTCTAAACATAAATATGTCATTTGATAGCGGCGAATGTGCTACCCTGTGTGGGAGCAGCGTACTAGGAGCATTAGTTTGTCAGATAGGGTGTAATTTACTGTTATAATTTATCTGCTTCCAGTTACTAGCCGTAAACATGGGCGTACACAACACCCACCCGACTGGAACTGCATTTGGGGAGAATTGAAAACGCAACAATAAATTGTTTACGCGAAGAGGAAAGATTGCCTTGCATTTTTTAAGCCGCACTAGTTTAATTAATTGTACAATTTTAACTTACTCGCACAGTCTTTTGTTATCCACATGAATAGTTACGAAAATGTTGATACCAAAATTGTTCAAATATCTGGAAATTACAGATTTAAGTTAGGTACGTATAAGCGGATCTGAATTATTTATGAATGGACTGGTTCGCGGCTGTGTTCTGCAGATGGCGCTCGCGCCCGTTGGCAAAAGTTTCGAAATTCTCGGTCCACTTGCCCTCCGGCTGTATTGTTAAATTGATAGATGACCGTCTGTCCCTTTTCGTAATCCGTCTTATTATGCTGACCAACGCAACGCAATCGTTCTCCGAAATGTCTACCGTTGTTATTTGTGGAGTTTATGTTTGTTGTATTGATCGTATTGTTTATGTTTCAATTATTTGCTTGATTTTTCTACAAAAAACATAGATTAGCTTTCTTTCGTTAAAAAAATATGAAAACAATATAATGTTTACGCTATTTTAAAGAAGAATTGAGAATTAAGAAATCTAACTGGCGCACATTGGGGTATTTGACCCAAAGAACTGGTCATAAATAAAATTTTTAAATTGTTAAATTCCAAAAAGTAAACGAGTTTCTGCGATAGGTAAAGGACCGATGTATTAAAAGGAGGCAATATTTTTTCACCTGAGCCCTGTGCCACGTGTCCTTGTCAGCCAAAAGTTAGATTTTACTATGGCTGAACATAGATGCACATAAGTTGGCGCTCTTGAAAACGGTTGCAATTTGTGTGTTAAGGAAGTTTAGCTTAATTGAACTCTTGAAAGTGGTTCAAATTATAGTACACATATTTGACATTACAACTGCTGCAAAATCTGCTGCGGATGCGGTTTTTGTGATTTTATTTCTATCACGTGTCAAGGAAAATCCAAAAATTGATGTACGGGCTTATATGTAATTTGATGCAATTCCTTGAAACCGCGATAGTAGAGGTAATTTATAACATATTTAACCATATTTAGCTATATACAAATGATTACGGTTATCAATATATCGACAATTTTATGTTCAATGCATCTTGTATGTTGTAAGAGCCGTTCTGTACGTATATTTTTCCGTTTTGGATCATGTATAGCAAACATCCCCGATGACCTAGACTCTTAAAAATCATCCAAGAAGAACCTTAAACTTTGTAGTTGTATGTGAATTTCTTGGAAATTTGTTGCTTGAAGCGAATCGGATTTATTATATTCAGGGCAAGAAAATACATCGAAAGCACCTAGTCACATACACAGTTCTCTGCATTAAAATAGATTATTGTTGAGGAGAATCAATGGTAAGCTTGTGAATAGAAAGGGGTACGGCGTTTTCGATAAATGTGTTTATGCGGAATGCGAATCTGTGTTCAAAACATGCGTATTATCATACCAAACGACTGTTTCAGCTTGAAGGATGACCACATTTCGAAAGTTTTCATGGTAACAATAAGTATAAGTATTGGACAATTTTGAAATAATACTAAAAATAATAGTTTTTATAGGGATAAATATGGTTAAATAGGTTCTTAATTGCCTCTACTATCACGTCTTAAAAGGAATCGATGCATTGGAAAATAGCATGAATAGCGTAGATACCGTTTCAATACACAATATCGACTGGTGTAAACTTTAATTTTCTTCCTCTACCACTGGTCTTAAAAAATAAAACTTTTTTCAGGATTTTCTTACAACATAACAGAGCCAAAAATATTATCTCATATAACTCAGAAACGACATGTTCAATTTTAAATCCGTCTATTATGCGTATTTAAACAGGACATGCCATATATATTTTTGTAAATTTCACACAGTAATAGAAATAAAATCACAAAAAATATTGATGACAAATCTTGTAGCATTAATTAATTTACAATAGGTATTGCAGTGAAGAACAATTTTTAATACAGTTTGCTTGTTCCCTATTTTGTACTGTTTTATTGTGTTTATTATGTTGTTAACCTTCAAATACTTAGTATGAAGGTTAAAATGCTATACATAAATAAAACAACACATCTAGAGCCCTTATTGGTGAAAAAATAATTTTGGCCAGGTTTTGCGTGTAGGTTCTTCTTTCGGATATTGTCGTAAAAATAATGGAGCTACAGCTACAAATAATAAACACTGGCCATTCAATAAGATAGTAACTTTTTCAGTGTGGCACTTTTAGGCCGGGTATTATAAACGCCGAATAAGCAATTTACTAGGCAGTTACTTTTTACTAGGCAAGTACTTTAATTTAATCTGCTGATTTCCCAAGTAAATTTTTACTCTTGGAAAATTTCGTAAAAAAAAAATTCGTATTCGAAAGTTGTCACTAAGCATCTACAATTGCCAAGTGACAATAAATACAATACTATTTTATGCGTTTCCCGATGTTTTCGATCTTCAGGGTTATGATTAAAATTCACCCACTGATATATCGGAGACGCCGCTGCTTACCGAGAGATTTGCGACTTCGTTTGAAAATTTGAGTTTTTATTTAGAATTTTCCATCTTACAAAGGAAGAAAACTTGTGCTGGACTGGAAACCAATAAGCTTGTGAAGTCTAACCGGCTGGAGATTCGGCATTGATGAGGCATTGATGCAAAAAACCTAACTCATTTTGCATACGCCGAACCTCAGAACCGCTGTAGAGTGTGTTGATGCGACGTTATGCACGTCTTTCACCCATATCGATTCTGAGACCACCAGAGGCCACTCAGGTTGTATAAGTAGAAACAGTAATATTGTAGTAAAATTGGAGATAATATTCATTTTACACATTAGCAGAAATACATAATGTAAAACACATATCGTTATGAGGAGAAGAGATGACGAGGATAATGCTGCAAAGAATACAGTTATCAATAAAATATATACATGAAAAGGTAAATTTTTTTCTGATTCTACTAACACAAATAAACGATGAATGTTTTTTTGCGGATGATTCATACGGTATTAACGCGACATGGTTCCGGTAGCGGAGGTGCTAGCTGGAAAATGGTTTCTTGCGAAATTTTAAATTGTTGTCATAGAAAAGATATATTTTTATAACCAATCTAACAAAGAAAATATAAGTACTGAAGAGCGTCGATAATCCGACGGATTATCGTCGGATTATCGACGATATCGACGATGAAGATTGAAATTCCTGAGTGAAATGAGTGAAAGAGTGAGATTCTTACCACCGACACTGTTCCTGCTTACGTTGATGACCTGCTCAACATGGATCTTAACGGAACGCCATACATGTATGCGGATGATACGTGCATCCTTTACTCATCGAAAACACAGGACCAACTACAAAGAAAGATAAACACAGACCTAACAGTTATCGAAAGATGGTTCAAGGAAAACTTGCTAACAATCAATGAGAAAAAGACCTAATTTATTGTCTTTAGAAATACGAAAAAGGAACTACAAATAAACGTAGTGATAAATGGATCAACGATCAAACAAGTTAAAGAGATCACATACCTGGGCAGGAAGACCTCAAGTGGAACGTACATGTCAAATAGCTTATAAATGACAACATTAGAACAATCGCAGCTATATATAGAATAAGAAGCACAATTCCTGTATATTTAAGATCGTCGATATACAATAGCCTATATACATCAAGTATTAACTATATGATAAATATATGGAGTCACACAACAAAATCCAAAATAAACAAATTACAGCGTCAACAAAACAAAATATTAAAGATCCTACATTACATGAACAGACGATGTGCATAGACAAACAAACGAGCTAACACTTACACAACGAATCATGCTCAACAAAGTCCTACTTATCCACAAATTGCAGAAGAAGTCGATAAAGACAAATCTCAGGCTCAACAAACCGGAGGAGATACATTCGTATAGGACGAGAGGAGTGTCACATCTAAGACCACAAATATTTAAAAAACTTAAGTATGTCCCAACACTAAGAACATCCGAGCTCATTTGGTACAATTCACTACCATTACACATAAAAGACATGAAATATAACACATTTAAACTTAAGATAAAATAAAAACTGAAAAAGGACGTGTAAAAAAAAATAAAAAAAAAACACAAAAAAAATACAAAAAAATACAAAAAAAATCAAAAAAAACTACATTCCACATTAATTTAAAAAAAAAATAATTTATAGAAAAAAATTAATGTTAATTAATGACAAAAAATCATGTACTTCGGCCAGACAAAAACAACATCCCATACACCCTCATCACCGTTAGCCCGAGATAGGACCACGTCCCAGTCCTGAGGCGAGGACAGAGGGAGAAACCTGCCACCGAGATGCTTTCGGGATATATAATATAATGTATTATACTATGTACTTTGTATTGTACCTTACATCTCTGTGACCAATTTTCAAGAATAAACCTAATTTCATTTTCTACATAAAATAAAAATAACTATTCAAAATTCCGAAATTAAATTGTTCTGATCGTATCGTACTAATAGTAAATAATCTTCCACTGTCCCAGCTACGTTTTCATTTACCGTTATGATTGACGTAGTGCGCGCTGCGCGAAATTTATATCATTCTTATTAAATCGCTTTAAAATTACTTAAAAATTATTATGCAATTCTTTAGCTACAGTCGCATTAAATAAAATATGACGATTGATTACGTGCATATCCCGATATCGTGCTAATATTCGTTACTGAGATATCCGCTTCCATGAAAATCTCGTTCGCAACCTTTATTACAGAAAAGCTGAAGAAAACAAAAACGACAACCTTTAGCAGAGGCTCTAAATGCAACTTGAACAAAAATTGAAATTTTTGTGGCCAAATCGAGTACCTTTTTTCATTTCTCTTGCGCTCATGTTTACACCGAAAACCAAAACATGTTCACAATTATACAACTTATGTAGAAATGATTCAAGAGTATGAGACACTTTATTTAAATTTTTTCTGTTCAGTAGTTTTAGAGTTATGCGCCTTCAAACACAGGAGTCAATATTATCGAAACTAGAGATGGCAGTTAGGGAGATTCTCTCGTGCGCACGGGATGATATATGCAACCATCTGGTGTGGACTGTGTGATGAAAACTGCAGTAAGTACCTGACGGGAAAACATAGCGCTCTAATAATACTGAAACACTACAATCTAACGACCCCCAACACAATCCATCCAAAGTTCTAAGTTTAACCCTAAGAACAATTACTAAATAATGCAGCTAGTAGTTCGGACCCTTCTAAGTGATGTTTGCCATTGACAGATTGTAACTTCGGTTAACGATCCGTGACCTCGAATTAAGTGTACGCTCATTAATATAGCAACGCCCTCACCGGCAACTCGGTGACAACTTCGCAAATTAGATATTTATCGATCCGACGGCGCCTCGAACACCGATAAATCAAATATTTGGTTGCCTCCGGGCTGGTGCAGAGTCCAGATTGCTCTCCCATTTACCTATACGCATTGTGATGACTTGCTCGCAATTCCAGCACCAATCCCGAAATTAAACAGAAATTGGATAAGTTCGTAGTGTGAGTTGTGTGATTGGAAACTTTGGTCGCGTCGGTGAATTTGTCGATGAATTATATTTGGGGACAGAATGAATTGTTGAACCTATGAATTATTGTAGTTTTTTTACGTGTAATTATGGGTGCGAGAGATTTTGAAAAAAAAACACGTTTTCTTCCATATATCCAAATAATGTAAAGCGAACCAAAAGCTATCTGGTTAAATCGAAGCACCAAGCATAAAATGTTTATTTACAGCTTGTAATCATATCTAGGTAGAACAGATTTTGCAAGACTTGTATGGAGGCAAACGTGAATCTTCTTTCCAGCTTGCTAAACATTTTTTTAATTACAGTAGTGCACGAATAAATACATATATGATTCGTGCGCAGTCACATCCACACTCTCAGATATTACTTGTTAAATTTTCTTGACTTCTAAGCTAATTAAGACTGGAAGGTCGATGTAAAATTAATAGTGACGCATCCTCATACGGATTAAGATTTTGTCACATGCTTGTTCATCTGGGGACGAAAGACCAATTGCATTTAGTTCCAGAACACTTGCTAGTACCAACACCAAATATTCTCAGATAGTTAAGGGTGCACTTGCTATTGTTTCTGGTATATTATACTTATACCTTTAAAAATGTAGAAAATTTAGATGATGAAGGTAAAATATAGACACATATGGTAAAATATGCATTAAATTTATTATACAATCAGGGCAAAAAAAAAACGGTACAAATTTTTAACCACTCGTATTTCCAATATACCGATATACAAGAACAGATATCACAAATAAAACCAGAAACAATAGAAACCTTTGAAGACCTATCAAGGACCTACAAGAAATAATAACAACTAATCAGAAAACAAAAAAGATAAAGAGACGAAAGGAATGTCCGTGGATAAATGACGAAGTAATAATTCTGATAAGGAAGAGAAATAAGTTACATAAGAGACATAGAAAGAATCCCGAAAACGACATACTGAAACATAGATATATAACACTAAAAAAAGACATATCCAAAAAAATCAAAGAAAGACAACAGAAATATTACAATGACAAATTCCATAAATACCAAACAAATCCGGAGAAAACCTGGAAATCCGTCAACGAAATTTTAAATAGGAAGACTAGGGACGGAAAGGAAATTAAAGAGATTCTAACGCCGGATGGGACGATAACTGCAGATACCTTTAAAATATCCAACAGTATAAATGCATACTTCGCACATATCGGCAGAGAATTGGCAAAAGATATCAAGGTCACTAACTCTGCAGTAAGACAATATCACGTGCCTACAGCCAAGTTTGAGAACACCAATGACAAGGAGATCGAAACAATCATACATTCTTTAAAAACGCACACAGCACCCGGTTTCGATAAAGTGACAAATAAAATGATAAAAATGAATTCAGAGCACCTGATGCCCATAATGACTAAACTAATCAACAACACTATAATAGAAGGTCGTTACCCAGAAGTTATGAAAAAAACCACCATTACACCCATCAACAAGAAGTCACCTGAGAACGAACCCGAAAACTACAGGCCAATTTCCCTGACATCAGCCCTAAATAAAGTCCTGGAAACCGTAATCAGGAATAGGTTACAGAAACACATAGATGAACAAAAGATAACTAGCAAACACCAATATGCTTTCCAAAAGAATTCTGGAACTATTTCAGCAGTAACCGACCTGATCAACTATGTAGTAAAAAAACTGGATAACAAAGAAAAGGTAGTAACTTTATTCATCGACATGAAGAAGGCTTTTGACACGATCAGCAAAAGTAGATTACTATACAAGCTCGAAGGAATGGGGATCAGAGAAAAGAACATATCACTTCTCAGATCTTACCTCCACGATCGCCCCCAGGTTACTAAAATAAAACACACTATCAGCGATGTTGAATACGCAGAATATGGGTTACCACAAGGAGGCAATATTCCACCGTTAATGTATATTCTATACACAAATGATATTGACGACATTGGTTTGGAAGGAAAATTATATATGTACGCGGACGATATCTGCTTAGCGTACGCGAATAAAAATATAGAAGAACTGCAGAGATGTATCAACAACGATACGTCAAAGCTACAGGACTGGTGTCAGAACAACATATTGACTATAAACGAATCCAAATCTAACTATATGATATTCAACCCAACGAAGGACCAATGTAAGTCAGTCAGTATCAACACAGTACCAATCAGAGAAACATCTGAAGCAAATTATCTCGGCATGTGTATTCAAAATAATCTTAGGTGGGACAAACACATTGCAAACATAGTCCGAAACAATTCAAAAACAATTGCAGAAATCCATAAAATGAGAAAAATCATACCACAGAACCGCAGAAAGACGATTTACAACGCTTTATTTACCCCAAAATTGAACTATCTGATCAATATTTGGGGAAACACAACTAAACGAAATATTAATAAGATACAAAAACAACAGAATAAAGTACTAAAGTTACTACATAGACTACCTATGCTGACGTCAACCACCGAACTGCATAAAAATACAAATGAACTAACATTAACAAAAAGAATAACACAGGCTAACATATTGCTGCTACACAAAATCACCAACGGATGGATAAAAACGGACATTGCACTTGAGAGGAACAGCGAGATACATGATCACCACACCAGAACAAGAAATCACTTGAGAAATCATAAATATAAAACAGACAAATACTCCCAATCAATTACAACAACCAGGATAGAAACATACAATAAAATCCCAGCAAGTAAAAAACAACTCAGCTACAGAACGTTTAAAACTAAGATCAAAAGTATGCTAATAAACGGGACGATTTAAACACAAACGAAGACATATAATGGTAAGAGATCCGAACACCCTCAATACCGCCCACCGAGGAGAGGTTTGCTCACACCACGGATGGACGAAGTAGGGAATGACTCACGTATATGTATATTTGTCTGTTATGTATTATTATGAAATATCATAGTATTGATGTGACTGTATATATATATATTCTATAATAAAGGTACTTACTTAATAATCAGGCTAATTACGTAGCAACTACGTTAACAACTTTCGTCAACCACCTTCTTAACGACTTTAATAAGATTTCGCATTCTATATTGGGTAAAAATTAACCACTTGTTGAGTGTCATGCGATTACCAAAAGTGGTTAACTGTTGATGGTCATGCGCATTCAAAATATGCAAATTAATAATGAATAGGTGTATCTATAAGAGTAGAACTACACAAAATACATATTTATGCCGCCATAGTTAATTTTATTCAAAAAAATAATGTTCTTTTGCGAAGCAAAAGACTCCGTTTACGGAAGCCCGTAACGTCGAAGAATTGTGGAAATAATTTACGCAAAAATTAAATTTGTGCAACGGTCTACAGAAGATAGCTGCTCAGTGAAATCGCGTAAAATGAATTATTCTTGTTGTTATTCTTATTCGTCTGAGACTTCGCGTCTGAATGCATTTTTAAATTGTGAGGTTAGATTAATCGTATATGTATAACCACAAGTTTCAATTGATGGGGTTCATTAATACGACAACGGTTCAATTCTAGTAGTTGTAGTTTTAAGTTTTAAAGGTTTTCTCGTTTATTGAATACTAATTTAATTCTTTAACAATGATCATTTAATTTACCTGTGGTAATCTTTACACTGTACATTATTAAACTTACCAAACTTGTTTTAATAGTCGACGAATACAAAATTGCATTTGACTATAAGTAAAATTTTTTTTTACTTGTAAAAAAATATACTTCCTAGTAAGAGCCAAAGGAAGTATAGTTCCTTGTGGCAATTGTCTAAAATAAAAATATAAATTAAATAAAAATTCATATGATACTTATTTAATATCAAAAAGAAAATCACCTTTCATGTAACCCTTCTACTTCATTTACTGTTTATTTACTTGTTTATTTACGATACATACACCATAAACCAAACAATTCGTTTTTATTTTAAGGTTAAAGACTTGTAAGTAACTTGTAAGCAATTGAATCGGAGCTGGAATCAACGTTTTTTGAGTACATATGTCACTTCAAACCAAGTCGCCTTTGTAATTTTTTGTCATATTTAAATGAAGAGCACTTCCAACATTAGTCTGAACCCTGAATACATTGTGATGCTCCTATTTTTTCGATATTTTTCATTTGGAGATGTAATTTTTACATGAAAAACGAACAGCAAAGACCTGACCGTTTGACAAGGGAAAGCTAAGTGCCATAATTTTAGTTCAATAAAAAACTATGTTGATTTTAGTTCCAAAACACTGCAAAAACACCAATATAAAAAGTTGCAAAAATCTACAGCCTTATAAGTGTAGTACAATATGTAACCCAGGTAAAAAACCCTTCAAAAAATTCAAAATCAATCATGGCGCCCATAAGAAAACTAAACGTTGCACATTGGGGCTTTTGATCCAAAAAGCTGGCCATAAATCAAATTTCTAAATTGTAAAATTCCAAAAAGTAAACCAGTTTCTGGGATAGGTAAGGGACCGATGTATTAAAAGGCGGCAATATTTTTTCACCTGAGCGCAGCGCCACCTGCCAAAAGTTAGATTTTACTATGGCTGAACATAGATGCACATAAGTTGACGCTCTTGAAAACAATTTTGTATGTTAAGGAAAACTGTGACCTTTTTGTTATACCTTCTTTAGAACCAAGTACAGACTTTCATCTGACATTGTTTTTATTAAAATTTACCCACAATTTTGTTTATTGCAGGGCCGAGAACATTCGCTCTTATAAAAAAAAAACAGTTTTATGCAGAATTTGAGTGTTTTAGTTGAGAGTTTAGCGTAATTGAGCTCCTGAAAGTGGTTCAAATTATAGTACACATATTTGACATTACAACTACTGCAAAATCTGCTGCGGATAGGTGCGGATGCGGTTTTTGTGATTTTATTTCTATCACGTTGTAAAGGAAAATCCAAAAATTGATGTACGGGCTTATATGTAATTTGATGCAATTCCTTGAAATCGTGATAGCAGAGGTAATTTAGAACATATTTAACCATATTTAGCTATATACAAATGATTACGGTTATCAAGATATTGACAATTTTATGTTAAATGCATCTTGTATGTTGTAAATGCCGTTTTGTACGTAATTTTTTTCGTTTTGGTGCATGTATGGCAAACAACCCCGATGACCTAGACTCATCCGAAAAAAGCCTTAAACTTTGTACTTGTATGTGAATTTCTTGGAAATTTGTTGCTTGAAGCGAACCGGATTTATATTCAGAGCAAGAAAATACGTCGAAAGCACCTACTCGCATACACAGTTCTCTGCATTAAAATGGATTATTGTTGAGGGGAGACAATAGTAAGCTTGTGAATAGAAACTGGTTAGGCGATTTCTATAAATGTATTTATGCGGAATGCGAATCTGGGTTCAAACCATGCGTATTAGGGTCGTCATACCACTAAAAAAACGACCGTTTCAGGTTGAAGGATGATCACATTTCGAAAGTTTTCATGGAAACAATAAGTATAAGTATTAGACAATTTTGAAATAATACTAAAAATAATAGTTTTTATAGTGATAAATATGGTTAAATAGGTTCCTAATTGCATCTACAGTCACGGCTTAAAAGGAATCCAATGAACGGAAAATAGCATGAATAGCGTATGTACCGTTTCAATACACAATATCGACTGGTGTAAACTTTCATTTCCTTCCTCTACCACTAGTCTTAAAAAATCAAACTTTTTTCAGGATTTTCTTACAACATAACAGATCCAAAAATATTATCTCATATACCTCAGAAACGACATGTATTGTTCAATTTTATATCAGTCTATTATGCGTATTTAAACAGGACATGCCATATATATATATATATATATATATATATATATATATATATATATATATATATATATATATATATATAATGGATGTTAATATGTATTAACTATTTCAAAGTTTTATATATATATATATATATTTGTAAATTTCACATAGTAATAGAAATAAAATCACAAAAAGTATTGATGACAAATCTTGTAGCAGTAATTAATCTACAATAGGTGTACTATAGTGAAGAACAATATTTAATACAGTTTGCTTTTTTTCCCTATTTTGTACTGTTTTATTGTGTATATTAAGTTGTTAACCTTCAACTACTTAGTATGAAGGTTAAAATGCTATACATAAATAAAACAACACATCTAGAGCCCCTATAGGTGTAAAAATAATTTTGGCCAGGTTTTCGGGTCAAATATCCCACTGTGCGTTGGGCAGTTTGTCCGCCATCTTTAAAGATAACAAGTTTGCAATTTGATTTGTCGTGAAAATGCAATATTGTCGTTGTAAACTTGGACGTATCCACTGCCTTTTTGAGTAAAAACGGCAAAAGACGATGTTTCAAAATTCTACTAATTTTATTACACCTTTCACTCCACATTAAATTGATTTCGATATTATCAGAAATATTACATAGCAAAACATGCAGTTAAAGCAACGTAACATTGAATTTAAACGTTCAATTATTGCGAATATGGTAAGTTTTCAATCATCACAACAAAAGCAATTAGTTTTTCTAAGAAATGCTTGAATTTACTTAATATTTTGAAATATAAGTTATTGAAAATTTGTACCGATAGTGTATATATATTTATTATACCAATAAATTATAGAAATGTTGAAGAAGATGTTCGAGTTGATGAAGTATTAAAACCTCACTGGAAAGGGACATGCAATTAATTTTTAAAATAAAATTATAATTTGGCGACAAAGCGTTATAATACCGAACAGTTTAACAGACAAAATACCAATTGCATCAATTGCATCACGCGCAAAACAAAAAAAAAACAAAACAGCTATCTTACTTATGCTGACCTTCTCTAAATGTACAGGGTGTCCCAGGCTAGGAACAAAGTACATTAATGGCTTGAAGAAATCGAAATACACGTTTTTTTCCATATGTTAAAGTTGTAGATAATCATTGGCTCTACAGCCAGCAAATATTTTCATGCGTACAGAGTGTCCCACAACAACGTACCAACACAAACTTATGTGTTTTTAAATGGAACACTAGGTATATTATTGCGGTTTTGAATGAAGATTTTTATGGTAATCATTTTAACATCAACCTATATTAGGCTATTGTCAACTGTTTCCAAAATATTGTGAAATCAATGTCAAAATCGTGCATTTTTCTAAAAATCAGGTCAAATGTCAAAATTTAGCGTTTTATCTATTCATAGCTTGTAACAACTTTTACTCGCAATAATGAATTATAATAATGAACAACTTGTAAACATGGTTTTCATATTAGGAGAATGTCAAAGGAATACTCTACTCGCTCAAAGAGTATATGGCGAAAGGTACCCAAATGTCCGAATCCCTAGTAGACGATTCGTCGAAAATTTATTGGTTAGGTTTCAAAATACTAGAAGTAC
Source organism: Aphodius sticticus (assembly GCA_963966075.1). Lineage (NCBI taxonomy): Eukaryota > Metazoa > Arthropoda > Insecta > Coleoptera > Scarabaeidae > Aphodius > Aphodius sticticus. The sequence continues at coordinate 14,597,048 of OZ014513.1, forward strand.
TGCTACCTTGAAACGTAGATCTAACAGTTATGTAGTTGGAGATGAAAATACCCAGTTTAATGTTTTATTGAGCGTACAGGAAAAACCGCATGTCAGTACACGAGAACTGAGTAGAGAACTCCAGATCAGCAAAAACTCGGTCCATAGAATATTAAAACTTCATAAATTTCACCCATACCACTTAAGTTTACACCAAGAGCTACATGGGAATGGTTTTGGAAACAGGATAACAAAAAATTGATGAACAACCAAATTATGTTTTAAAAATCCTTTTTTCAGATGAAGCTACTTTTAAAAGTAATGGATTGGCAAACCGGCATAATATGCATTATTATGCCACCGAAAACTCCGAAAAGATAAATTAACAATCAAAATGCGTGGTCACTAAATGTCTGGGAGGAATTATTAATCTTAACATAGTAGGGCCATTTTTTTTATGGAATTCTCAACAGACAAGATTTCAAAACATTTTTCAGAACATAATTTGCCGATATTGTTGGAAGAAGTTGATTTAAGGACAATACAAGAAATGATACTGCAGTTAGACGGGGCTCCACCACACTACTCCAGAGTAGTCCAAAACTATTTAAATAATATGTTTGAACGTCGTTGGATTGGTCGTGGTGGTCCAACACCTTGGCCAGCCAGATCACCTGACTTACCGCCGTGTGATTTCTTTCTTTGGGGGCATGTTAAGGAACAAGTTTATAGGGATATTCCCACTACTAAAGAAGACATGAAGACCAGGATAAGGCGAAGTTTTCACAATATTTCAGTGGAAACACTAGAAAATCTTCAGAGGGACTTTGAAACAAGACTCCAAAATGCAGTTAACAAAGAGGCCAGATATTTGAACATTTGTAGTGGAATACTTACCTGCCTCTTCACTTTCTCTTTTGTTTTTGTTTATTTCCTTTAGTTGATAATTGTGTTGCATTTATTTGTTGCTAACTGTTTGATTAATTATTAGAATTTAATAAATTTTGACATTCCCGACTTTTTGCTTTCTTCTTGTGTTTCGTTAAGCAATACTGACCGTGAAAGCCTACTTATTCAATATTGAAAACTTGTGGGTTGATAACTTTTTATCTGTTGATGATAGACCTAATAAATTTGGCATTTTTAGAAAGCTTGGCTATTTTTAGAAAGCTTTATAATGTGTTATAATATACAGGGTGTTCCATTTAAAAATCTTAAGTTATTTGACATTTAACTTACCTATCATTATTTTATATAATTCATGTTATAATCTGAAATAAAACATATCTCTCAAAAAGAGTGATATTTTTACTGTCTAGAATGAGTTTTCTCGTTTCTTCATCTTAATTAGTTACCTCAGATTGATTTTTTTTAAATGCACGTTTTTGCCATTGATTTCACAATATCTCGGAAACAGTTGACAATAGCCTAATATAAGTTGATGTTAAAATGATTACCATAAAAATCATCATCTAAAACTGCAATAATATACCTAGTGTTCCATTAAAAAAAAAACAAGTTTGTGTTGGTACGTTGTTGTGGGACACCCTGTAAGCATGAAAATATTTTCTGGCTGTAGAGCCAATGATTATCTACAACTTTTATATATGAAAAAAACGTGTATTTCGATTGCTTCAGGCCATTAATATACAGCCTGGGACACCCTGTATATATCATAATTGTGAAATTTGTGAATGAAAATTGGATTAAATTTATTAAATCCCAATTTTGATTGTAGCTAATTCAGTAAATACTAATTTAATTAGAGGGCAGGATAAAAACTTTTCTGATTTTCGAGGTAGCGAAATATATTAGTAAAATGGATTAATAGCAAAATATTAAAAAAATATAAGGAAACATTTATATTGAATAAAAGTGAATGATAGTAAACTACTTTTGAAACGTCAAATCAACCAACACAGTCTTGTTTCTGCATTGTACACAGAGCGAAGTATATTCTCAAAACGTGAGAAAATTATTTACTTGCGGTTATTGCTTTAGATGAAAGTTAATATTTCCTTGGTTTGAAACAATTTCTTTCATTTAAGATTCCCTTGTTCTCACAATTCAAGAATATCCCAATCTCAGAGTTATTAGTTTCGGTTAAGTATATAATTTTCAAACCAGGTAGTTTAAATTCTCAATTTAAGAAGTTGATCAATATCTTGAATCAAGTAAGCCATTGCTTGCAACGCGCTTGCGCATTTACACTCAAACGTGCACGAACGTTGCCGAGATTTAAGATTTTTCGCATCGGCCTTTGCCTTCAGTTAGTTGGAGTCTGCTATGGCGTCCTGTTCGCTGACTACCGAGTATTGTCCGGGAAGAGTTCAATATGTAAGTATATCTTTACTAATTTTGTAGGTACTGTACGCAATAACTACGCGATCTATAATATTATGAAAGTATATAGTTTTAATTTTGCGTGAATAGCCTACAGTACTTATGTTCAACGTATTTGCGACGCAGTTCGTAGTTGTCACTTGTGACGCACACGGTACGTAAATTTAGCCTAGCCATATAGTGGTCACCAAATCAACATACAGGCCACAGAAAACTTACTTGTGTAATATAATGGAAATAATTTGATGTCTAATAGAATATGGTGTTTTTTTTCATGCCTTTAATATTGTAGGTAGTGATAATTTATAAATAGGTAAGTATATATGTAATTAAGCAAAGAAATTTCATACAATAAAACAAATATCATTCGCTAAGTTATTGTCTACTTATTTCACACAATTCCCTACCTTAAAAAAAAACTAAAACAGTAATTTCTATTCAATACATTATGATCATGTTCTTGAACTAATAATATCTATACTCATTTCAAGAAAATATTTTCTCATTGTCAAGCATATATATTCACTTTAAGAAAATTCCATTATTCTCAACGTGAGAATAGTTTTCTTGAATGAATAATATTTATACTCATTGCAAGAAAATATTTTCTCAGATATACAAGCATATTATGATCTTTTCAATTCAACAATATTCTTAACTTGAGAAAATATCTACTTGCGGCTATAGCATACTAATCATTTACTTGGATGAAAGCATATTGCTTTGAGTGAAGTATTTACTTTTCTGTGTGTAGGCCATAATCTCCAGTCATTTCAACATATCATACTATCTCCGTTTTCATTTCATTACCTCTCATCGATATCTATGTTTCCATTACCGTTATCGCCCGAGCCAATGTAAAGTTGGTACCACTGTTTGCTTTCAGAAATTCGACCCCGCACTAGTGATTTCAGGCAGTCGTGAACGGTATCGAACTTTTCCAGGTGGCCGCCCTAATTTAGTATACAGAAAATTGTAGCTCGAGATTACGGCCGTAAATTAGATATGAAAGGAGAGCACGGCTACCAACCAACGTTTCAACGATGTGCCGACGAACGCGGAGGATTGTGATCCAATAAATTTCCAACATCGCAGCTGAACGGCGCTAACTGCAGCGCCGTTTCAGTATGCATTACCTCGGTTCTAAATTTTCAATATTTCGCCTTGATGTACGTTGGCGAAACGCGTTTATAACGGATATTCGACAAATTTGCCTTCTGATGCTCCGCGTGCCTGCCATGTTGAGATAAACGGTGTAGAATATCGTAAAAATTCACAGATTGCCTTCGCAGATGATGTTTATAATCAACGGGGAGTCCAGTAATACGATGTCGGAACTTCAGTCAGATGAATAATAACCAAAATTCAAGGCACATACGTAGACACTGGCATATTGCACCGCACGCACTCATTCACTGTGATTTGTTGCTATCATGATTATTCTAGTAGATTCCTATTTATTGGATATAGGTACCTACATATTATTATTTTAATTTTCTGTCATTCATTTGTGACAATATTGTTTCCTTTTCAAGATAGTTTACTAGATAACATAAGTTGTGGTAATATTCTGATAGGTTTTATTTATTTGTTTTAACCAGCATTTGTGGTTACGTGTAATTCCTTGCAGTTAAATTTAATTTTAGATAACAAAAATACAAAATTAAATCCACCTCTCGGAATGTCGATATGCCGTTCATTTTCTATTTTAAATCCAGTAAAAAAATTATTTGCGCGGTTCACTTTCGGAGCAAAAACTCAACGCCGTTGCAATTCTATACATAGAAAAGGATTTTCCAAAAACCATAAATTATGATGATATCAAAACATTTATTGAAGTCATAATCAGAAAAAGAACATTTTAGGTTCGTAAAATAAAATATTTTCATTTCATATTTTAATAAAATATAACACACCTTTAAAAATGCGATTATTGTTTCTTTAAAAAATATTTTTATTTCTGGCCTTATATCATATACGATACATAGGTTGAGGGGCCCGGAATTCCATGTGTGCCTAGGGCCCGTGAAACCCTAGATGTGGCCCTGACCTTTTTAAAAAGTAAAAAAATCAAAAAACTATGTTACGAATTCTTTATCGAAAATTTTTGTTAGTAACAGTTTGCCAGAAAATATTAAATACAAAGTTGTATTCAAATAAAAAATATATAAGTCGGTAGGTACGCGCCTACGGCTCGTGCTGCAAACTTAATTCTCGTGAGTAATGGCTTACATTACTTGCTCATACAATAATATGCGAACGCATAGTGTAGGATACAAACTAGACAGACCTTTCACAGTTCAAGTTTTATAGCAAAAAATAATTTTATTCACACGGTACGTCTTTAAATGGCGAAAAGCCATTCAAATAATAGTTACTGCCTTTAATTGTTTTTCACAATTTTGAACAATTATTACTAAACGATTTTTTTTTGAGAAAAAAAATACTATTTATTTGCTTTTTTTTTCATAGATTTTGGAGAAGGCTTTATATTCGAATAAGGCAATGGTGTTTTGGCAATAAGAAGACCATAATGTGTTAGATATTTCATCGATATTGAAAAAAAATCTAGTCTGATAAAACAAAAAAGTTATAAAGGCGTTATACTCTTACGTGCGACATACTGCATATCTATGTGCGTCCTAAAAATTAAGAGAATTAAGAGAATGAGTTATTCTAGCTTATTTAGAGCAAGATTAAATCAATAATCAGGAAAACAATTAATTAAAGAACGTATTATAAAGAGAGAGGACTGGCATTTTACCATCATATTATTTACTCAAATTCAAATATTATCTTTAGTTTTCAAAGGTCACAAAAGTTGTCTATCACGTAAGTTTTTCGAACAAGTTGTGGTAAAATATTTCTAAAGGAAACCTTAAACTTTGCACTTGAAATGTTCACCTTTGTTTTTGAACCACCAAAAAAATTCAACTCTATCGAAAATCTCTATCGAAAACGGTACACTGTTAAAAAATTCGTGAAATTCCCTGTGAAACATTTACAAACTAAAAACATAACGGCCATTTGATGGGTTATCAAATAAAGAGTTTTTTGCAGACTTATGAGAAGCACTTATTGCGGCAAATATTCCATTAAATAAATTCAATAATCCTTCATAATAACAGGCATAAAAACAACAATAGCTAACAATTACTTGTGGATCAGTACTGACGAAACTACTGACATAAAGGGTAAATGTGTGGTGAATATCATTGTTGGTACGTTAAATCCACGGCAGCCATCAACGCAGTTTCTGGTTTCAACGACGTTTAGCGATACTATCAAAGCAGAAACAATTTGCGATATCGTGAAATCCGAAAAGAAAGCTTTTCTACTTTGCATTCACAATGCACACATTGTAACACCTATTTTCGGTGTTACAATTAACAAATTGTAACACCGTTTTTAGTAACTTTTTTCTAAGATTGGTCACATTCATATCCAAACTCATATAAACTGCCATAAGTCAAACACATAACCACAAAGTGCCTCGTTTGAATCGCTTGCAATCGCATAAACTGCGAAAATCAATATTCTATACATATTTAAACATGCGTGTAGCCTGCTATAGTATGGCCAAAGGGTTGGGGCTTTCTTAGTTTAGCTGTATTCATCAAAATACGCCAGCATGACGTTTGCGGTGATGTTTTGCGACTCTAGTAAGTAATCGTCATAATTCTTGTCAACTAAACATCAAATCCCCTTTTCAGATATAATTCAAGGACCACATTTACTTTAATAGGGTATTATGCGGATATCAAACCTACATCGTAGATATGAACGGTTTTAATTACTGCTGCGGGATTGTATAAACGCAATAAATGGTTTATTGAATATCGGCATACACGTAGGAAGCTATAGTACATTTAAAGTGTTGAGGATTTCTTAGCTTATGTAACGTATAAGTTTTCAGTAACATTTTGGACCGAATTCTGTTCGTATCAATATCGTATTAGTTTTTGTCCGTCGCTTCCCACTTTGTCTTAGTTCTGGTTGTGTGGAGCGTATTTGTATTACCTTCATCACAAGTAATTTTACTAAGTATAATTTATTCTAATAAGTAAAATTATTCACAATTAGATTTTGTCATGATATCCCACCTTACGAAGTTGACAGTTTACTACAGTACTGCCACGTGGTATCCGCAAAATACCCTAGATTCTAACTTAGCGCAATATAGTAACCGCCATTTCTAAATTTATATAAAATTAATGACGCAAAGTAGAAAAAATAGTATATTACACTCGTTTTATAAGACGTATTGGCGAACTCGTTCCATACAACTCGTGTGCCAATTTTACGTCTTGTAAAACTTGTATAATAATATACTATTTTGATGGCAGTCCTCACGTGTTATTTCTTTCAGATGCAGCAAGAGTAATGTTGTAAACAGGCAGATTATTAAAGGAGCATTAAAAAACTCTTACTTTATTCTCTTCACATAAATAATGGTTGATAACAGTTGATAACAAAAATTTTAATCTGATGGAATTTTCTCAGTAAACTGAAACAAATTCTGTAGCTTGTAATTTTAAAGGTACCGAATACAATAATATAAAATATGCAGAATATTAATAAACTGACTTATGAACTGCTTCATTAAAATTCAGTAAATCCACCAACCAACTACAGAAGGACCTACAGCTTAACGTGGTTTCGGAACCAAATTTCACGAAACGAAAATAGTACTCTCAATATCCTGAAAAGCCAAATCCTATTCTAGGATGATGGATAGTGCTTCAAAACGCTTGCACTGATCTTCTGCAATATCTTTAACACACACAAATGCTGCCATTATTATTGACCTACGCAGAGAGATTCATTCATTGAAAAAAGAAAAGCGGAGAAAAATGGCACGACGTCAAGTTCATCCTTTCCATTCATAAGATAATAAATTGCCTGGCGGTTAAAAATTAACCGGGTCTCTTTCCGACTCTCTTTCTGCAAAAGAGAGAAGTCTTAATAAATTATCTGGTCGTCTTAGAGCAGGGGCAGACCTCGAAGAAGAATGAGAGACACAGAACGGGTATACTGGTGACAGGACATCTCCTTTTCCCATCTGCTACCCGCGCAAAGGCAGAAGGTCCTTCGATAAGCTTTCCCAGACTATCAGCTGGCTATTTCATGTCACCGCAGGGTGCAATCTTGGGACTGTATTAATAAAAACCTTTTTTCCTTTGTAATAGGTTTTAATTGCTTAGGTACCGGTTTCGTTTTTTATAGAAACATCTTCAGCCTAAATGTACAAAAAGAATAGTGGTGGTAATGTAATAAATAAATAATTTAACAGAATACGTACAGTCAGATAATTAAAACATTAAAAACAATAAAGAACACGTGTGCCATGTGTGAAAGACGGAAGACATTTGACATACGGCTGGAAGTTAGCAAGAGGGATGGCTGCAAAATTTGGTATAAGGTAGGCAACTTAAGAGAAAAATTTCATAATTATTATAAAGTGAACATGAATAAATTTGTTGAAAGTCTAATTGATCATTTAGTAAGGTGATATTGGGGTTTCTTCTATGTTTTTCTATTTCAAGTTGTTCTAATATATCTAATTTGTAGTTTTTATTAGATTTGTGAAGTAATGTAGGTTCATTGTGTTTTATACAATGGCCTGTTGAAATTGTATGCTGATAAATGTTAGAAGAATTTTATATTTATGTTCTACCATCCGTTTTGCCAACTTCCTTCCGGTTTGACCAACATAAACAGCATCACATTTAGAGCATTCGACTGAGTAGACTCCAGACTCAAATTATATTTTAGTTATTTGATGTTTTAATAAGATAGGATACACAAATCAAAATCATCAAGTTCTCGGCACATTTGAATACATGATAGTAGATGTCAACAAAAAGTTTGCCACAAATGAAAAACTTTGTTATTTTCTATCAATAAAAAAAATGACATTCCTAAGGGTTTTTTAAACTGAGAAACAGCAAAATTTCATTGCTTTTATCGGATACTTTTGCCTCTCGCGGTACACAATCAATTTACCGTTTGCCAAATAGGGGTTTCAGTTTACACACCCCGTCAAATCCCTATTTATCACCACCCCATAAATACAAATTAAGTGCTCGACCTCTGTCAACCCAATATTTAACCTAAAACGCTCGCCGAGAAGTTTGTCAACGGCATTTCATCGCAACAACTCCACCCCCCTCCGCGCACCACTTAAAGGAGAGAGTAACTAACCCCCTAACGACCCCAAATACTAATATATCGCCTTCGGTCGGGTTTGCACCTAGTTTGACTACCCAAAACCCACCCTAAAACAATTAAGGGCCGCGGTTTACCGAACATCTTCCAAGGAAATTAGTATGAAGCTAATATCCACTCCGCGGCCGGGTCAGAACGGACAGATAGAGACATCTAGAGATGTAATATGGTAGTTCCTCTAAATTCCGTCGACACGGATGCGGATTTCGCTCTAGTAAACTAAAATTCAAACAGAAATGGAGATCGATAGTGACCTGATTAAATTATTATGTAAGGAGATTTGATTTTAACCAACTTTACATCAAATTTCAACGTTTGCTTTTTCCCTTACTTATAATAGAATATTTACATTGGTCTAAAATCACATGCTTTGAGGGTAAAATAGGGGAGACTGTCATAGAAAAGTTCCCATTTGTTGAAAACTTTTTACCTGCCATTGTACTATTTATATAAAGGAGAATTATGAATATTATGATCACTTAGGTGGACAAAAATTCATTTTTCTGTAAGTAAACTAAAAAAAATCTGATGTGGCCAGGCACATGACTTTATCATACTATATATATAAAACTAATAGTTTAGCTGCACGAGATTCTATTTGATCGAGATCGGCCATGTCTGCATTAAAATAAAACTAGTAGAACTCGACAGATATGTCGATTAAAGCTGCGTTCGGATATTGTACTTCGTTGACACCGGGTACACCGGGTAGCGCTTGACACACCTACTGTCATTAGAATGAAAAAAATCTGACAAATCCTGGCTACTAGTTGTAATGCAGTACGACCGATCTCTATGAAATAGAATTTGCTCATGCAGGTAAACTATTGATTGTACCAAAAATTGTCATAGACATAAATTATTCAGAATTTCCTCAACTTTAATTTATTTAATTATTTCGACGAAATTCCAGAAATGGCGGCTTATTTGCAAAATCTTTCAAAAATGCTAACATTAAACCTCCAGTACCTTTGGACCCCTTTCAACAGAAAGCTTTTCAGCTCTAAGTTTGGTTATGAAACTTCTAAATATGAAGTTTCGTCCCGATACCTTTAGTAATACCTCTCCGGAATCGTCGCCACAAAACGGGTACACACACACACAGCTACACACACACACACACACAGACATTTTTTTGTACCTTGGTCAAAAATGTTCAGGGGACCCAAAAAGACATATTTCCGCTAAAATCTCAAAAAAAATTTTTGGCACGATTACAATACTTTACATACCACGTATGATAAAGTAATAGGTTGTTGGATAATGCTTTAAGTAGTGGGAAAAATCTAAGCTTTAAATGATTTGTTTTCAGCGGTTTGAAGAAGAAATTTAGATTTTAAAATTCTGAAATCTTGCGAGTGTGAAAATTATATTGAAAAATAAAAAGAGCTCATTCTTATTCACTAGATCAATAAAATTGTAAATTTCACTCCTTAGGAGCATTTTAATGGATTTAATGTAATCTGACTACTAGGTTAAGAGCGTGTCAGCACATGGTTTAAACGTTTTAAGTTTGAAACGTTACTGGGATAATCAACATAAAATCAAACTAACTCAAAAACAGCAATTACGTGTTGGACACCTTAGTCTATCTCATCAAATTTGTTTATACATATTTCAAAAAGTTGTACAAGCTCAAAATAATAATAATAATAATAATAATAATAATAATGTCTTTATTAAACAAACTATCAAATAGGTACATGGAAATTTCACATACTTTAGTTACTTCTTAAAAAATTTCCTTTTTATTGAAATAATAATGGTCACATTATGAGAAAATAAATTTGGTTCTAAACTTCTGAAATTTTTTATTATGATAATACTAGTTTATTATTATTGCGAATATAAGGAAAACCATGCTAAAAAAAGCCCTGCGCTCCACAAATTTTATATTCCACCAAAGATTATACGAATAATTAACTCAACACACGGAAGCACTGCGTATAGTGACCAAAATATATTTCACTGCATGTCATTATAATACTGTATATCCATACATTCTGGGTACAGGACTGTGGCAAGTTAGCTAGAGTGGTCCTTTAAAAATAATTGCGCCAGCGCTGCAATATGCGCGAACCCTGATCTGGGTTAATTGACCACTTCAGTATTTCAAGATGCCCGGGTCTCCCCCCCCCCCTTAAGGGGTGCGAGAGGCGTTTCACCACCAGCTCCAAGAAATACGCGACCTAGAACAAGATAAAGGTTGACACCCCCCAAGTAAAGTAAAGTAAAAAGGGAGAGAGATATTTTATCAATTGTTTCGTTCCGGATTAATGTTGTTAAAAGACTTTTTTGTTCATCAAAAATATACAGTGTGTCTCAATAGTGTTTTCAAGATCAAGATCACTTGGTTTAATGATTATTTGCTTCCTAATTTATTTTATCAATGGATAAAATATTTTCCTTTAGCCCAGTAATGTCTTCTTTAGACTCTTAAAGAAAATAAATCTTATTCTTTTAAAAAATTCGACTTTCAACAAATTATTAGATAATAATAAATAAATTCATAAATTCTATCTAACATAAACTTTTCAGTTTTCAGTCTAACTCAGTTATTTACCGCTAGGTGATTTTCGGGAAACTTCTTGCTGATACCTGCCTAGTCGTCTTAATTAAAGGTATACTTTATCCAATCCGGAAACTAGGACAAGTTTAATTTGAAATATTAATTGGAAATTTTAGCAAAAGCACATAGCGGTGCAATTAATTAAGATTGTGCGTGACTTGGGGATTTATTACCTTGGTTGTAGAGCGTTGGGACGCGAAGTAATTACGAACGTAAACAATCGCTAGGGGTCGCTGCAATCGATGCTATTTGTTAAAGAAACTCCTCGGGGGAAATGCTAACACTTATTGTAGTTTTTATTTTTCGTTTTGCTAATTACCAGCGTTCACGCAGAAAAAATAATTGTGATCTTACGAAAAATTAAGATTTCCATGGCAAAACTTCCGTATAGGCAACCAACTGTGCAACAAACGCTACTAGCGACTACACCAGTAAAACTTTACAGTTAAGAGGCTTGTTCAGCCTAACTTCAGGACTGTTCTGGTGGGCCCCTATTGGTCCAATTATTTAAACTATACAGTGCTCGTGTGGGTTTATTATTGAATAATGATAGCATCTTATGAGATTACAACAATCTAAATTAACTCTTCTTGGTCGGACTTGCTCAATATTTATTCTACCCATGCCCATTTTTAAACAATTGCTGCTCAAAATAGACGTATAATTGGATGTCGTGATTTTAGGAATAATTACAATTCAATTATGTTTTTTGTATCCGCCAAGTTCTTGTGGCCGCAAAGTCAACCGTAGTTTCACTTTACGTCAATGTAATATTTGTGAAAATACCAATAAGTAAAAAAAAGCCACACCTTTGAAGAATCGGCGTCGTATTTTCCCAATTTTTCCATTAATGTACGAGTCCAGACAGTGTGGCCATCTACGATGTTCTCGAGAACTAGACGTCATTAGACGAAGATAGTAATGGGTCTATTTCTATCTACCATATACCACAAAAAAAGTCTGTAACTCGCTAAAATTCACATTTATATTTACTGGGACAGATTTCGAGAGCTCTAACCTACAAATCAGCTATAATCTGAAAATCTAGAAAACTTGGGAACACTGCACAAAGCAGCATTCTAATCGAAATTAGGAGATTACATAAAAACTCTACTATTGTATCATACACCAATCAGGGTTGTGCCTAAAGAAGTATACTGTTGTTAATTGTAATTGTTAGGTTAGCTAGCAGAATATACATATAAGCAATGCTGCTTTATCCATTCTACTACCAGAGAATTCAAGCTTCAAGTATGGTATGATGCAGAAGCTCATTACAGGTTTTGTAATTGGATTCAAATTACATTACGGAGAATCAAAATCCTGACGAACTATTTTGTTGATCAAAGAGGATTTCTAGACATGGGATGTGATCACTAATTTTCATAATTTCTATGAACTGACAATAAAATCACCGAGGTATGCTGACGATTACCGATTTTTTATCAAATTTCTTGGTAATATTTCTGGAAGACGTCGACTTGTCAACCACTGACTCCAGATGTTTTTCTTCTCAAGTGCAGAGTGTATGGAGAATTTATGTTTAAGACAACAAACCGCAGATTCTATTGAAATTACCCCTGAAGAACCGTACAAGCATTACGACCCATATACGTGACTGATGCTAGCAAAGATCAACATTTTTGTGATTTTATGTTGACATTATAATATAATATTAATAAAGCTATATAATATATAATAAAGCTTATGTTATCTAATTGTCTTTTAAAAATAATATATGAATTACAAATTGGTAAATAAAGAATAACATATTAAGTGTTTTGTTTTTCTTATACGTTATCAGATCCCTGTGCTGTTGATGTACATACGTATGTGTAATATGTATACTTGTGTGTTTTTCATTAGCTAGGCATAAATGTATTATCAGCTGAGAAATGAGTGCATAATCTATCGTACCAAGAGAAAGTAATCTGTGACCAAAGGTATTGGATTTTGCGATAGATCACATGTATTTCTTCACACACACAATGCTACGTACACATTTTAGGTATAAATGGGCACATAATCTTACACTTTCCAATATTGCACATATTCATAGTACGTGTGTTTTTGCAGATATCACTTCATAAACCGTCGACAAAAAGGTCGAATTCTCAACATAGGTTACGTCAACAACTTATCACAGTAATTCTTAGAGTTACCATGTTGTGTTGGTAATCATTGTAAAGAATCACTATACAGCGGACAGCCTGATTACGTGTGCAAAAATAAATTGAAACAGCGTTAAAGACGTTAGACCGTATAATGTTGACCGTACGTCGGCAAAGTCTATCTTGTTCCAAAGTAGCTTTAGCGAAAACGTCGACATCCCCACGCAAAGACCAAGTCTCGACTGATTTTCCAAACTCATCAAAAACAGCCGAGCTGCTGTCGATCAGCTGGTGGACTCCCCTCTTAAACAGATCCTTTATCATGTTTTGGAAGCATTTGGAATCGCGGAAGTCTGTTGACCATGAAACCAACTTCAGAGCCGGCCCTGCCACAATGTTTATGTGAAATTCCCTCCTCAAAATAATGGTTGGTGGAGCTCATTTAAAGTTTCATCTCAACCTAGATGTCGGAACAATGTTTCGAAGCTTTAGCTGTATATGGCGGTGGATACGTTCACGTATTGTTCTACTAGAAATTTAGCGGAGGTATGCCGAAATACGGCAGATAGGAGCTAACTGGGTAGCAATATCTATTAACAAAGCAGGCGGGTTGTAGGGCGTTCTCTTTAGTTTTGATGACAGGCCACCAGCAGGGGACAATATACGAATTCCATTCTATAAAATGCTTTGTGAGCAAAATACGGTATAATTGAGCGAGTTTTTGCAGTTTTGAGACCTACACACGAATATAGACATTGTACATAAAAAAAGTAAAGCGAATATTCGAAGTTAACTAACAAATGGACAATATAAATAATGTATTCTGTCTTGTGAACTACATTGTCTAATAACTCTAAAGTAAGCACTGATTTGCTTTTTCTGTCTAGTTTAGTATGCAAACGACGAAATTGCAATAAATATAAAACGTGTAAGTGCTTATGAGTTGTATTTAGAACAGGTTATTAAAACATTTGCGTCCTTAAATCCACACGTCTGGTTTGGAAATTTGCCCATTTTGCCCAATTTTGCCCAATTCGTTTTTTTTTTCACCACGCCAAGGGTGAACATCTGCATCTTGTTGCTAACTTCTAGGGCCAAGAACCTGATTATATCAGAATTACATTTTGTGTATTGGTCAAACGAATGATAATGAAACATTTGTTAACAATTGAAACGTGATTTTCTCCTTTAAATATGCCAAGGAATTTTATAAATGCATCTTGTTGCTAACTTCTGGGGCCAAGAACCTGATTATATCAGAATAACATTTTGTGTGTTGGTCAAAAGAATGATAATGAAACATTTGTTAACAATTGAAACTTGATTTTCTTCTAAACAATTTATCCGACTTTGATGATTGTTTCACTCTAAGGCGCTCCCACACGCAGTGCCAACGTCTCGCCAACGTTGGTGATGTGCCTCGCTGCGCGTAGTGCGCGCATTCACTTCGTCAACATGTTGTCATTTGGCGCAAGGTATTTCTGTGTATCGTAGAAGGCTCGTAGCGTACCGTAGAGAATTAAAAATGGACAGCGAAGACGATATCATTGCTGTTGCCGCAGCTTCCATCATTTTAAGCAGTACATTGTTGCTTAGAATTAAAAAAACAAAGTGACCCTCGAAAGAAGACACTGTTTAATAAGGTTTTTAAATTATTAAACATGTTTTTCAGTCATTATTTATACAGTACGTTCGAGAATATTAAACACATTAAGAAGTACAAATATACAGCAATATAGGAAACACAATTATTTAGTTTCTTATATTTGCGACGTGACTTAAAAAAAATCTTCTT
Source organism: Aphodius sticticus (assembly GCA_963966075.1). NCBI lineage: Eukaryota > Metazoa > Arthropoda > Insecta > Coleoptera > Scarabaeidae > Aphodius > Aphodius sticticus. The sequence goes on from OZ014513.1 coordinate 14,612,073, forward strand.
TTTTATTTTCTTTATGTTGCAAGCAAGAAATGCGGAAATCTGATACACTGACTGGTCTATAGTTTTATGCAGGGCCCTGTTAATTTGTGTCGTTTCTTTATATAAATATTTCATTTCAGTCAAATCAATGAATTCATAATTTTGATTCAAAATAAAATGATTTATATAATAAAATTGAAATTATTTATAATAAGATACAAGAAAGAATTGAGAATCCTTACATACACGGAGTTTTAATATATATGTAGGTATATTTATTATCAACCCAATATTTTTAGTAACATATACTTTTTGTTATTTTTCTGATAAGCAAAATAAGCAAAAGAATCCAGTATAGTTTTTAATCTTTGTTGAATACATTAAATACATCAGATTATTTAAATTTTCTGCTTAAAACTAATCTATAAATTGTTAAAAGTTGATTATATAAATTATAAATGCAACTTTGGTTGATTGTAGTCTTACTTTTTATTATACTCTAGTCTATAATAAAGAATAACGTGGTATGTGTCTGTTCAGGTTCCCTAGGGAAGAGGGTTGACCGCAGTCCGTGGACCCCTATACCGTATTACTCCCCATCGTGTGTAGATTCATATCCCGCTTCCCTCTAACCCCCTCCATCACCTTTCCCACCCCACCCTAGGGAATAAGGTTGACCGCAATCCCGGGACCTTCATACCGTATGACAACCAATTGTGTGCGAATTCATTTTTAAAATTTTAATGGTGACTTCATTTACGGAAAACCCGGAAGTCATACTAACCTCACGACCATCCCATAAATTGGCATTTTTTGTCTATTAGCAACGTTCATTCCTTCAGCGTCATAAACACAAAAAATAAACGAACGAACGTACGCCGTGGACACCCGGTATAACGACTTCAATATTTTCTTCAGAATATTATTTTATTGTTTGTTAATTTATTGTAGTTGTAAGGTTATAAGTTATAAGGCTTATAAGAACCATAATTGTTGTGAATAAATTTACAAAATATACAGAAAAGTTTGTTTCCATGTTTTTACATTTTGGCAATCAGGCATTTGGGCAAATAATAAATCATCATTGGTCCTTAAAGTACGTACAAACATGAATAATGCAGTATATATGATAAAACATAGATAGATAACTAAACTTTTCATCAGTAGTACCCGCAGTACGTACAATGCTAAAACATAATGAAATAAAGCGGACAAGGTCGACATATTGGCGATGTGCATTGTCACAGTTGGGTCTCACTACGCGAAGCACTCCGATGGCCAATGATGGCCCCCGTTGGCACTGCGTGTGGGAGCACCTTAACATCTTCAATTTTCAAAAACCGATATGGCGAACTCCACAAAATGCTTCGAATTGTTGGAAAAAAATGTATACTCATTCTTTCTCCCTGTATATGTTTAAAACTGAAACTCAAGCAAAAGCTTCCACCACCGTGTTACTCCTGAAGAATCAACCCACATGTGAATAAAAAGAAAAACCCAAAATTATTTAAGCGGTTCCAGAGGAACTCAACCTTGAAATCATCTTGATATTACTGTTCTGGTTGTATGACTAAAAAATGATTTATTTTTACTTCAAGTATAAGCTTCAGTTGGCAAGACAATATTACGAAAATTATAGTGTGTGCAATACCTTTTACTTTGAGTAAAAGGGCTGTAACATCACTTTTATCATATACAATAAAATAATCACTAACTAAGTTAGAAACACCATATGCGAATCAGTTTCTTCGGTATCACTCATATCATGTTTTTATTCGTACGAATCACAAAACAAAATAGTTTTCAATAATTTTGACAGAAGTTGACTTTAAGAGTAAGTGCTAGACAGGTATCATTTTGACGTGAAGTCTATACTTTTAGTAGTATTATGTACTTCATTGTTTGGAAGATTTTAGTTGTTTTGAAAATATCAGAAAACTTGTAAATTTCCAGTAGGCCGGCCGGTATTGTTTAAAAGACCATTACTCATCTAAAAATATTTTCTGAATGACCTTTTTTCGCGATTATGAAAAATACAGAAGATAAAATATTCTTTAACAATAACCTTGAGCCTGCCGTATACCAGCCATTCTTTTCCAAAGGTAAAACGACCCTTCTCTGCCCTATCTATGCCCTTTTCTTTCGCTCAACTATAGAATATAAGAATATAAAACATATGAAGTTTTATAATATCTTAGTGTGCCTAACCACATTGGCCGAAACTGCCTACAATATAGAAACTGTTTATTTCTTCAAGGCGGCCTGTCATAATTAATTATGACATTATTAATAATTATTAGTTTTTTATTATTTCTATTTAGTACCATATTTCTTTTGTCAATCATAAAAATAAAATTTCTCTTCTCTCCTATGGGTCATTTTATGCAGTGTACTTTTCCGATTCATTGCAGGTACCATACGGTCAATTCATAAATAACACTTACTGAATTTTGGCGGAAAACTAGGAAACTTCTTGGAAGTTATAAGGGGACGACTGTCGACAGTGTTTACGATATCTAATTTTAACTTGGAAATATCTTTTCAACCGGAGCGCGAAAACTTCAAGATCCCCTTTGTTTTACCGGGTGCGATTTCGGTCACCAAGGAAACGTATATTCCACTTACGTTAACAGTGAAAAATGAACACCAGCTCCAGAAACTTCTAGAATACATATTTCTAGCCTTAATATTAAGACAATTGGACAGTATGGAGTGGATTGCTTTTATCATACATATTTTGCAAGTTTGTAAATCAAATGGCAAAAAGGGGTACACACAACCAGGACGTTATGATAGTATAAAATTAAAAATAATAGATTTTGTTCCCACCGCCATCTGCAACAACGTTTTTTGTAGCTTAGATCAAGATCTAAGCAACATAAAGCAACGAAGCAATGAAGAAATTCACATGATCCAGAACACCTGGCAACCCTAAAACACATGTGCATACGGTCGAGAGGAAAACTCATACCAGTCTTAAATACGATACAAATACAAATTTTTTACACCGAGGTTTTCAATTTCGGGCTTTATGCCAGATGATACAATCTTTTTCTGGGACAAAGCAATTTAATTCCAGTCTAGGAAATAATCGGTGGGACCCGGGCAATTGATGCAAGAGACCGGTGATCGAACTTCATCCGGTCTAGGACAAATTGAAATAATTCCATCCGTTCGACCACGAGGATCGCCGCAGGACATAAAACTAGGAAAGGATGCAGAAAGGACAAATCGTTTTCGGTATATCCTGCTAGATCCCAGGGGACGTTAGCATATAGGAGAACGTTTGTTATGTTACTATTTTTTTTTAACATTTATTCTTTTCGTTCATTCATAAACAAATGAGACACTATACAAGTGATCAAAATATTCTGCACAGACACGTATCACGTTGTCTCTGTTTTCCCTCAATCCTCGCCTCGGATTCGGACGTGTCTTTTCTCGTGCTAACGGTGGTAAGGGTTCATCATCCTTTTACTTAGTGACTCTGGGCAGCTTCGGGCTCTCACGTCTTGTGTTTTAGTAGTTTTTGTAGTTTTTGCTTTGAAGCTTTCGTATGGCATCTTCTTCATGTCATCAGGCCTGCTGGTGTAGCAGGCACAATCCGGAACTTCCCCTTCTTTTATCACTCGCTATGTGAGACATCGCTCGTAAAGCGAGTCAATTTTTAAATTTGTTTTGCTTGTTAAGCGAATTACTCGTTATGAGAGGTGCTCGTTAAGCGAGGTTTCACTGTATAATAGACCATAGAAAGAAAAATAACACGTTATCTATTATAGCAAAATGAGATATGGAATTACTAGAAAAATATTATTGTTATGGTTATTGCATTTGACGAAAATGTTTAATTTTAAAATATAATAGGGTTTAATAAATATTTATACGCTTTGGTCTGCGGTATGGCATTGTTCACCAAAATATATTGCCGTAAATACATTACACACTTAATAATAGTACAAAATTCCAGCTTCCAGCTTCCAGCAAATAAAAAAGTTACTTATATTTTTTTTTTACATTAAACGTGTGTAAGGGTGGCTGAATACAGAGAGAACATTATTTTTTTTGACAAAAAATAGTCTCCAGCTCTAGGCATGTGTCTTATTTTTCCTAGTGGTAAACACGGCCCTGGGATGCCCCCTGTCGTTGATGCCCTAAGCACGTGCTTAGGTGGTTTTATCCTTGTCTTGTCTTATGTATGTCTGAACAGGCCTTTGGAGTCAGTAAGTCAGTAAGTCGGGACACGAAAAATTTTTAGGTTGCTTAAAAATTATGCGCAGCCGAGCGGGCGCCACGGCGCCCTTTCGGCTGCGGCGCACAGGGCGCGTGCCCAGTCTGCCCTACCCTAGATACGCCACTTTCAGGCAGTGAATTATATAGCGCTATCTCTGTAGGTTTCAAAATTGGTGCGCATCGGGTTGTTCGGTGTTTTTTTTTATTCTAATGTGTGTCATTGTTCTTCTTCTATGGCTATGTACTTCATTAGACTTAGTGAGTTTCATTTTGGTCTTTTAGGTTTGGTTTTGTAGTCTGTTGATCAGTAACATTTTCTTCAGCGTTATTCTGTGATAAGTCAAGATTTGGCGCGTGGGTTTGGATGGAGATTTCAATTCAAACGTTGGCATGTTTTGTGTTAGGTTGGTATTAGCGGCGAACGGAAATGGCCATATTCTCAAACAGTGGTTTGGGGTGGCGTTGCGGTCGACACGAGGGGTTCGGCCAAAGGTTTAAGCAAACGATGCTTCCTTCTTATTTTAGCCATTATGGGGTAAAGACGTATTTTCTTAAGAGCAGCGGCTCTATAAGATAACTGTGGTGTCTCGTGTTTCTGGTGCTCAACCGTAATAATAAGGTATTTATTCGTTGTCTGTACTTGCTGATTCGTCCATCTCTGCCAAACGAATATTATCATTGTTTTAGAGTTAATATTCATATTTTCATGTAAGCAGTTCTGCACTGTTGTATATATTTTTGTTAATAGAATTTAATGAGGTTTTATGTAGCTATATTCATTTTAGAATAATATAAAACGTGCCCCTTTTTATAGAAAGCATTAATGGCTTGCAAGTAGTTTTGATTAATAATTAGTGAGTTCAAACTTCTCTAACTTCTCTAACAAAGAGAAAGAACTCACGATTTGAAACCTCCGTAAGAGAGAGCCTCCGTTTCGAGAACACCATTCAACACTTCACCAGTTACTCCGAATAACCGAATACATAGAGCAAGGATACGATAAGAAAAAATACACAGCAGCTGCTTTTCTGGATGTTGCCCAAGCTTTCGACTCGGTCTGGATCGAGGGACTAAAATATAAGCTCCACCAAATTGACATACCAAGCTATTTAAAAGCAATAATCTTTTCCTTCCTCGCTAACAGATCATTTGCTGTAAACATTAACAATGCAAAGTCAAACATTAGAAGAATCCGAGCTGGGGTGCCTCAAGGTAGCGTCTTATCACCAACACTGTTTAATATCTACCTTCATGACGTACCAGTTGATGTCAAGGGAATACATGGTATGTTTGCTGATGATATTGTAATACTAACACAAAGTGATAGCTTAGAACTGGCAATACAAGAGTTGCAAGCATCAATAAAATATCTTGATACATGGTTACATAAATGGGCTATCAACTTAAATGCCAATAAATGCAAAACAAAAATTATTAATCGTACTAAAATAATGATTGATGACAACGAAATACAATGGAACCCGGCAGATGACGCAGTAAAATACCTTGGAGTGCACTTTGATCAAAGATTAACCTGGAAGTTACACATCAACCGAAATCTCAACCAAGGCTACTCAAGACTACAAATGCTTTACCCTCTCATCAACAGAAAGTCACCTCTGCGTCTAGAATGTGCTAAACTACTATACAAAATGCTATTAAGAAGTCTAGTGACGTATGCGTGCCCTATATGGAGCACTACATGTAAATCAAACGCCAACAAAGTGCAAGCATACCAAAACAAAATACTCCGAACAGCCACCAACGCCCCTTGGTTTGTCAGGAACAGCCAATTACATAACGAACTAAACATTGATACCATCGAGGAATTTATCAAAAAAAAACACTAAAAAGTTTATAGAAAAGCTGGATACATGTAATAGCGCAGTGCAACATAGCCTAGCACAAAAAAACATACACACTAGACTGCAGAGGAAGTTACCGCAAGACTTAATTTAAAGAAAAAAATAGGAAGTAACTTCGAGGCACCATCGGACCTTTACATTATTTAATGACAATATATGAAATGTAAATATTAACCATACCACGATATAACAATGTATGTTGAACTGGTAAAATAAAAAATTAAAAAAAAAGGGAGAGATAATTAATTCACGCTACCGTAAGATCAGATTGTTTAGAGTTGATTAAAGTATAATAGTAAATATTGAGAAGGGTGTCCGCCCCATTACAATTCGTTGTTGTAGTGTGGGCCCATTAGTGTGCTTGTGCACTTCGATTGTTGGTGTGTTTCTGTCAATATTGTGTAGTATTTTTTACATTTTGTTCTGTTTTCTTTGAAGTTTATTTATGTTAGTTCTTGTGGTGTCGCTCCATATGTTTATTAAGTAATTCATATTTGATGTGCACAGACTGTTGTATATTGGCACTTTTAAGTAGAAAAGTATTATAGCTCTTGTTTTGTAGAAGGCAGCTATACTTTTGGCATTGTTTCCCATTAATTTGTTGATGTGTGTATTCCATGACAAATTCTCCTGGATGGTTATTCGAAGGTATTTTATTTCTAATTTTTGTTGTATTGTGGTTCCGTTTATTTGACTATTCAGTTGCATTTTGTCTTTTTTGTTGGTAAATATAAGGTATTCGGTTTTTTTTTTCATTTATAGTTGACAAGTTTGTACTAAACCATTCTTCAATCTTTGGTAAGTCTTCGTCGATCATGTGTTGTAGTCTTTCTCTGGTTTTTGCCGAATACATGATGCATGTATCATCGGCATACCCTTTAGTTCCTTTTAGCGGTATGTTTAGCAGGTCATTCGTGTATAGGATGAACATTGTAGGCGGTAGAATTCATCCCTGGCGGATGCCGTACATCAGTATATTGTCCTCGGATTCTTGTTATCTGCGGGCGCTCGTGTAGGTAGGTTTCCAGGAGAGTGTAAAATTTCCCTCTTGTGCTTATTGACTGGAGTTTGGTCATTGAAATTTGTTTTGATATTGTATCAAACGCCTTTTTTAAGTCGACAAACAAACACATCACGATTTGTCTATTGTCTATTTTTACAACCACTGCTGTTGTTGTGCCGGAGTTTTTTGAAAGGCATATTGTTGTTTGCTGATGATGTTGTTGTTCTGTATACATGTTCAGTAAGTCTTTTGTATATGACTTTTTCTAATACTTTCTTGAAACTTGTGGTTAATGAAATGGGCCTATAGTTTTCTACTTTGTTTTTTTCTCCGCATTTGAATATTGGTGTGATAATTGTTTGTTTAAGATATGTTGGGAATTTTCCTTCGTGTAACACTTTGTTGGTCAGTTTGGTCAGCACGGGTGTTAATGCGGTTTTGTTTTCCTTTATGAGATTTGTTGTTGTGGTCAATTCCTGGTGCTTTGTTTAGTTTTAGCTTGTCGATTATCTCTCCGATTTCTTTTTCGTTTGCTGCATATAGTGCTGCATATGTGTATATGTTTTGTGTTTTTTTGTTGATATATTTTATTGTGTATAGATATTTGTTAGGAGCTATCTGAACAAGGCTTGTTATAAATGAACCACTCTGTACATAAACAAATTCTTCAAGTTTCTAGCGTAAGTTATTTCCAAAAACTTATACTTGCTTTTTCGTAAACTTTTTCGCTTTTTCGTTACGTTTCTTGTTGTACACACTGTATGATATTACATGTACAGTATGGATTGAAATAAGATTGTTACGAAAAATAATTTGATGCAGTATATTTAAGAATGAATAGAATGGAAGTTTCTTTTACTGCAACATTTTACGTTTCAGATGTAATGTCCGGCAGCGACTGTCTTATCCATTGTATAGTTTCCAGAATTGATATTCGCTATCCTTAACAAAGTTATATTGCGAAAGTTTGTGTCCCTCCCTTCTGAGGGAAGTTCATCTTTTCTTATTCCTGCTTAAGCAAATTGAAAACTGCGTTGGTAGCATCGTTCGTACCCAGAATTCGTTAAAATCATCAGGGAAGTGTTTGCCATAATGAATATGTAGTGTAATAGACCATGGTAATAGATGAGATAATAGATGTAGTAGATGAGATAAACATTATTACTGGAGATCGTCAATTCACATATTAATTTGGTAATTACTTCTGAAAATTACAGCTTTCTGTCTACTGTAGTTCAGCCCTGAGAATGTTCAAGTTTCTAGTTTAGCTGCTGAGATGTTTATATGACATTACTAAACCAGTAGATGGGATACAAATTATTACATACTGTACATTTTAAGTGACAAATATATAGGAATATTTATACCCTACAACAAAAATATTTTAACTTCTTATGTCACATAGTAAAATTAATAACGATAATCAAACTAAAAACACCAAAAGCAAACATTCACAAAAAGGCGTACATATTTAGTTAAATAGTCGTGATAATCATTCAAACATGAAAACGATTATTTTCCCAGTGGAACCTTTGCGTTGTTTTATCCTTTGTGATATACGTTGTTATTTCAAGAGAAACATAATCGAGAAAACAGCGCTTACCAGGTAAAGAACGATCCCACTTTAACAACAAATACAACATAGGTCTAGTGGCGCATTTATAACACACTTGCATTTTAAATTACTTCGAATGTTGTCGAAAACAGCAAAATTTCGACGGAGTTATCAACCGACACACGGGCAAGACGCGTATATTTTCGAAACTGATTCACGTAACAACCTCAGACCGCTTTACCTTTCAAAAACAAGTTTTTTTGAAGACGCTGATAACCGGCCAGTTGCATGCTGGTATAGTATAACGGTAATTTAAAATGCGAATGTTGGAAATTACGTGTAGAAAATTCATTTAGGATGTTTTGAGGTATTTTGGTATTGGAAAATAGCAGAAGTGAATAGTAAGCGTTACGCGACCTCAGTACCAAAAGGTTCTAAGTCACATTTTGTTCAAAAGTGTGATTTTTTATGACACGCAACCTCTTTGTTATTATGATAACCTCAAAGCAACCCGTTTGCGTGTGAATAGAATAAATAAAATAAATCGTTTTTATTAATTAATGCCTTTAAATTAAAACTGGTTGTTATGTCTATTTTATTTTATAGAATTACACGTTGTTATATCATATTGAATTTTTAACGTTCAATTTTGACGTCATCAACATATTAATAATAATAATAATAATAATAATAATAATAAATAAATAGGTGCCAACGAGTGAACACGTGCCAAGGTCGCTCCGGCGATTGAACGAGTTTTACCGCATTTCAAACGCGCGGACCACCAGGGGACATGGTATTAACGATCAATGAAGGGGTAAGGAATAAAACGTGCATGCAGATAGACAGATTTAGCTCGGAATAAACAAATAAAGCCACATACATCAAGACGACAACAATTGAGGTTATGTTAGGTTAGAGTATGGTATCCCAGCAGTAAACAGTCAGTGATGCCAACCAAAGGATAGTTACGTATTGAGCTGGTGCAGTCTGTGATTATGCTTGTGCGCCCCGGTGTATGAGGACTGAGAAGAGCCTGTAACTATGTTTGCGCACACCGGCAATTGAACCAATAATACCTGATATATATATATATATATATATATATATATATATATATATATATATATATATATATATATATATATATATATATATATATATATATATATATACATATACCTGATATATAAGTTCTAACCTAAATATGGAGCAAGCGGAAGAAGAAGAACGTTATGCACCCCGTCAGAGAACCCCGGCACGCGACACCTCAGCTGAATCCAATGTTGTGGAGGATAATATTCCCCCACCCATGGACGCAGAGCATACAAACCGAAGAAACATAAGAAGTTGTGAGGATTTACCTGCAACCAACCACGCAATCACACAAGGAAGGCGACTAAGAAACGTGAACAGTCGAACCCAACACCTACAAGCGACACAACCAGAGGAGAATGTTGCTGCGGCTGAAACACCGCAACCCACCTCATCTGGCCGACAAGCAAGGAAACGAACCACTTGAACAATAGAAATGAACACATACGTGGTTTACTGCTATTTCAAGATAACCAAATTGGAAACTGAACAGACACCTTACGGTAACGAACTACACAAAATGGTCACAGAAAGATTCCCAGAGCTGAGAGGAATATCTTCACAAAACATCCTGGATCAACGACGATCCATATTTAAAAACAACAGATTACCGGCCGATGACATAAATAACATCAAAACACAAGTTGAGATAGAACTGGGGCTAAGAGAGGAGCCCCCAGAAGCCGAACCAGACAATGTGCTAGAGACGGAAACTCATGAAGGGGAAGACATATCACCACTTGGAGAAATGTTCTGGAGGCATCATATGATGTATACTGGCATGAACCCTGAAAACCTACCAAAACTACCAAAATTGACCATTAAAACAAGCACTTGGAAGACGATACATGATATCAATGAAATCATTAAAAGCGCCACGAACCAACCGAAAAACCTTGAAGAACTCCACGGCTTGGTCTATGCAGGTGCGGTTACAGTCCTCAACCTAAACGAACAGAAGGTACGACCTAAACAACAACCAAATGAAAAGACGAAGAGAAAAGGCAAACAAGCAGCCTGGGAAAGAAGAACAACGAACAAGATAACCGAACTAAGGAAAAACATCGGCATACTCACACAATACATGAAGGATGGTCCCAGTGCCAGAGTAGTAAAGAAAGCAGACAAGATTATAAATACATACCGTAGCGAAGACAACCAGACCATAGTGGAAATAATGGATCTTCAAAAACAGCGACTAGCAGCGTATGCAGCGAGACTCAGAAGGTACAAAAAATGTGACACCAGGCGCAAAGATAATAAACTGTTCTCCGACAACCAAGGAATATTCTACAGGAGGCTAAGAACGCCGAGCGAAGGAACTATGGAAGCAGTGGACGAGGGGCCATCAGTAGAAACAATTCGGGAATTCTGGAGAGGCATTTGGAGTTTCCCAGTACAACATCACCAACACAACTGGTACACGAAAGTCAAGCAGCAGATTCCGGCGACAAACACAATGGTGGATGTCAACATCACTAAAGAAAACATACAGGTGGCCACCAGAAAAACAATGAATTGGAAAGCCCCAGGCCTTGACGGAATCCAAAATTTCTGGTGGAAGAAATTCACGTTGACGCATGACGAACTAACAAGAAATTTCACAACGGTCCTGCGAAACCCTCGAGAGCTCCCTTAATTTATGACCAAAGGTGTTACATATTTGCTACCGAAAGGGCCAGACAATGCTGCTGATCCCGCCAAATATAGACCGATAACTTGCCTCCCGACAGTATACAAGTTGCTCACTTCCATCCTGGCGGACAAAATATATGAACACCTAGACACCAAAGGTCTACTAGACGAGGAGCAGAAAGGATGTAGAAAGCGATCGAGAGGGTGTAAGGAGCAGCTAATCATGGACGCAATCATCACGAGCCATGCTACGCGCCGGAAGGAACCACTGTACACGGCGTATATTGACTATAAAAAGGCCTTCGACTCTGTACCACACTCCTGGCTTATGGAGACACTCCGAATGTACAAAGTGAGTAGCACAATCACTGACTTCCTGGAACACACCATGGGAACATGGAAAACCAACCTCATAATGAAAACGGCCACAACAACGAAGGACGCAGGTTCGATGAGGAATATTTCAAGGCGACTCCCTCAGCCCTATATGGTTCTGCCTAGCCCTTAAGCCTCTGACAACTTGGCTAAACCAGCAAAAAAAAGGGTATGCACTGAAGCCCAGCAACGCGCAAATCAGCCATCTATGGTACATGGATGACTTGAAGCTGTACGCGTCCCAGGAGAAGCACCTACAACACCTACTAGACTGTGTAACAACATACAGCAGGGACATCCAAATGGAGTTCGGACTTGACAAATGCCGCACGAACGCAATGGTTAAAGGAAGATGGAACCAACACGAGGGATATGCGATAGGAGGTGGGGAACGGAGAATACCGGGGATGGCAGTAGAGGAGACATATAAATACCTGGGATATAAACAAGCCGGAGGTAGTGACCACGCTACCGCAAAGAGGGATCTGAGGGAGACGTATTTGAAGAGAGTGCGCCAGATTCTGAAATCTCAGCTATCCGCAAGGAACACAGCACAAGCAATCAATGCCTACGCGACGTCGATACTCACCTACAGCTTCGGAGTAATTAAATGGACACAGACAGAGCTGGCGGACATCGATACCAAAACTAGGACAGAATTCACCAAATACAGAGCCCACCACCCGAGAAGTGCAGTTGAGAGGTTTCACTTGCCGCGTCATAAGGGAGGCAGAGGAATCCCCAACATCCAAGAGCGCCACTCGACCCAGGTGGAAGGCCTGAGAAAATTCTTCCTTGCCAAGGCCGCAAACAGCGCTATGCATGACGCAATCAGAAGCGAAGATAAAAAACAACACCATTACGACTGGCAGACGAGAACTACCAACCCATGGCAACCATCCCCACGCAAGCAGCGCTGGCGAAGTAAACCCCTGCATGGAAAATATATAAACTTTATAGAAGGAGACGGAATTGATATGGAGGCGTCTCTTAAATGGCTACTGACAGGGAACATCTTTAAGGAAACCGAGGGATTTCTTACAGCGATCCAGGATCAGGTCATACCAACAAAGTCCTACAGACGACGAATCCTACACCAGAACATACCCCACGTTAGATGCCGATTGTGTAACAAAGGTGAAGAAAGCCTAGATCACATTGTGGGAGGATGTGAAGTTCTTGCGCCAAAGGATTATCTGGAAAGACACAACTACGTGGCAAGGATGATACATCAAAAACTAGTGGAAATGTACCTGCCGGAGCAGCGGGTAGAGGAACCATACTATAAATATGAACCAAAGCCTGTACACGAGAATGACACCGCAATGCTGTATTGGAACAGGAAAATTATAACCGATAAGACAATACCCAACAACATACCAGACTTACTCCTAAAAAACAAAGAGACGAGAAGAGCCTACGTGATCGACGTTGCAGTGCCAGTTCGCCATAATGTACAAGAAACACACAGGGTAAAAATATCCAAATATTTACCCCTGGCAGAAGAACGGAAGCGCATGTGGGATCTGGAGGCGGTCACAATTATCCCAGTGGTAATCGGGGCGACGGGGGAAGTGCCGAAGAAGCTGCACGATAGCATCGAAATGCTCAACTTCCCCAAAGATATATATGTGCCAATGCAGAAAGCAGTACTGCTTAAAACAGCAAGCATCGTAAGGCGCGTCCTGGCGGAGGAAGTTGACATGGAGAACACCTAGATATGAGTATATATTTCATTTGTTAGATTTTTTTTTGTATGTATATATGTATATATATATATATATTGTATGTTTTAAATACCAAATAAAGCCCTTCCACAGAGCTCAAACTGTTGGCCCATAAGGCCCCATTTGAGTGAATGTTCCCCTGGCATTTGCCGCCAGCGGAGTGCACCGAAAGGGTTACATCAATAAATAATAATAATAATGTTTATTTGTTGCAAATGCTGTGCGTACAAGAGTCAAATACAAAAAAATATATACATATATAATACATTCAACAAAAAATGTGATTTAAATATTCCTCTATTGAGTAGAACGAGTATTCGAGTAATAATCGCTTCACTTTTCCTCTGAATATGGGCAGCGGCAACTGTGAATATGCTGGTGGCAATTTGTTGTACAATTTTATGCACATGTAATTAGTGCTTTGTTGTGCTCTTTTAATGCGGTGTTGTGGAATGACGATCCTGTTCTTCTGCCTGGTGTCATGTTGGTGGATGTTACTATGAGTTGAATACCTCGTTTTCTTCTTATGCAGAAGGGTAACTGCCGCCAGTATGTAGACGCTAGGGATCACTTTAAATATGTCTCTGCAGCTATCTCGCGGGCCTGCACCAGCTAAAGCTCTGAGTGCTTCCTTTTGCTGAATTAAGAGCTTCGAAGTTTGAGGTGATGAACCCCATATCTCGATACCGTATTGAAGAATGGAATGAAAGTGGCTGAAGTAGGCGGTTCTGGCAGCTTCGTGGGTTGAAATAATTCTTATTCTTCTGATGAGGTAGGTTGCTGTAGCTAACTTTTTTGTGACATATTCTATATGTGAATTCCATTTCAGGTGGGAATCTATGTTAAGGCCCAGGAATTTAATCGTTTGTCCCGTTTCTGGCTCTCGATTGGTGAGTATGAGTGACTGTGTCTTTTTTTCATTCATTGTAAGCTTATTGCTGGCGAACCACTCCTTCGCTTCCTGCTCGATTTCTTCGGACCTTCGGAGAAGCTCCTGCCTGTCTCTAGATGTCACCAACAGTGAAGTATCATCAGCGAATAGGCAAGTCAAATCAGCCGTTAAGTTTTGTGGTAAGTCGTTGATGTAGATCAGGAATTAAACCGGACCCAGAACAGATCCCTGCGGAACTCCCTGTCCTATCTGTCTTCTTGCCGAGAATTTTCCTCTCCAGTAAACCAATTGCGTCCTATCTTGGACGTAAGAGTGAAAGTGAAGCACCTCTTATTCCATAGTACTCTAACTTAGCGAGCAGAATCTGGTGGTCGACGCAATCGAAAGCTTTGGTTAGATCGCAGCATTTAAGTAGGGCTTCTTCCTTTTTGTTGAACGCATTTGCTATTAGTTCCAAAGGACCCGTAATAGCTGATGATGTTGACCTTAACTTTCGGTAGCCATGTTTTTCGGTGCTAAATATGTTGTGACTTTCTAGAAAATCAATCAATCGCTTCTTTATGACTCGTTCAAAGACCTTGGAGAATGTTGCTTGTATTGCTATTGGCCTGTAATTAGCGCAATTTGCTTTGTCACCACTTTTGAAAAGTGGCACTACCTTTGACACTTTAAACTCTTCTGGGTATATTCCATCTAGCATGCACTGATTGATAGCGTCTGTTAACGGTTGTGCTATGTGATCTCTTATGGTCTTTAATAAAACTGACAAAATTCCATATAAATCCAATGTATTTTTTGATTTTAGATTCTGTATGATACTTCTGACTTCAATCAGATCTACTGGTGTGAGGAAAATGGAACCCGCGACTGACTTGCTTCGCTTCAAGAAGATCTCCGGGCAGAGCAGAGGTCCAGGTCCAGATTGCACCTGGTTGCCTACCTCACAAAAATAGTCATTGAAGTCATCCGGAGATGGGCCATCATCGTCGCAACTGGTGTTCAATTTCTTTTGGTAAAATTCATTCTTAATTATCGTCCAAATGGCCTTAGAACGATTGTCGCTGTTCTGTATAAAGTTAGAAAGAGTTATAGCTTTGTGTTGTTGAATTGCTTGCTTGTATTCTAATTTGTAACGCTTGTAAATTTCGATGGGTTCAGGTAAGTTCACAACTATTGCCATAGTGTGTAATATATCTAATATTTTCTTTTTATTTTCCAGTTCTGGAGAAAAATTCATATTACTACGTCTTTTCTTGACGTCGGGTACTTCTTTTTCAGGAAATATGTGATTGAACGAATTTGTGAATGCGGTATGGAACGAAGAGTAACCAAGTTGAGCATCTGGCCATTGAGTCCTTTGAAGACTCTGATTGAATTGAAATATTTTCTCCGTTGTGATAGATCTTATCGTTTTCATATTAGTACTTTTAGCGAGTTTTTTTGTTGTTACTATGGCAATCTGTGCTCGATGATCAGATAAGTGTGGATTTGTAGTTTTTCCCTCGATGTTTATTAAATCTGTGAATATATTATCTATGCATGTTGCGGATCCTGGTGACACTCTAGAAGGACTGGAAAAGACGCCTTTCATTCCAAACATATTGAACATATTACAAATTGCCATGGAATCCTGGTTGTTATTCATAAAATTTATGTTAAAATCTCCGGAAATTATCACTCTATAGTTGGGATAGGTTTCTGCAATGGATACCAGGTACCATTTAAGTTGTTCTTTGAAGATGTTTAAGTCACCTAGCGGTGACCGATATAGACAAACAACAATAATGCTATATTTTTTCAAGGCTACAGCTGTAATTTCTATATCCTTTTCCTGCCAGTAATCATCAGTAGTGGGTACTGGTATAGACTGGATTGAATCTTTTGTCAATATTAAGACGCCGCCATGCTTATACTGTTGTCTACAGAAGGATGATGCAATGTTGTATTCGTTGATTTTCAATATATTCATTGTTGCCGTGTCTAGCCAATGTTCAGTGATACATGCGACATCAATATTTTCCGAATCCATAAAATATTTAATTACATCAATTTTATTTTTCATTGACTGGACATTAAAGCTTAGAAATTGTAATGTTTCTGTTTTATTTTGTGAGAATAAATTGTTTTGTTCATGGTTTATAGTTATATTGTCTTGGTTGTCCGCACCAGTCGTTCTAAAAAAGGATTTATTGCTACACCTTCTGGCCAGTAATCCGGGGTTGTTATAATGTCGCTAACTTCTGCTGGTACAGATATTTTAAAAGATGAGTATTCATCCGGGTACTTAGAACGCAATTTTTCGCAACGTGCATTTGCAGAATTTTTAGATTTTAAATAGTCTAAAATTTGTTCAACAGTTGTTCGATTATCGAGGCGATACACATGAAAATGTCTATATTTCTTTATACCCTTCAAAGCTGTTGATTGGCCCGTACCTTTAATAGCCCTCATGTAGTTGTTCGCTTTTTGTATTCCATTTTCTCTCTCGTTGCTTGAGAGCTTTTTATCATCTTGTTCTGCTTCTCTGGACTTTGCGTATCTAGGCTTTTTTCGATGAGCTTCCTGCCATTTCTCATTCTCAATCTCGATATTTTTATGGTAACCCCTTTTTTTTCTTGAGTTTCTAGATTTTTATCCTAATTGTTTTGACATATACTTGTATTAGTAAAAAGTTATCAAGAATAAAATTTGACATTTGTAACTTATGTGCAATAATTCATAAATTAATATTAAATATCCAGATGGTTCAACGAAATTCAACAGTCTCAAAAATGTAGGCAGGCAGCTGCCTTTAGTGTAACATTCTGCATTTTTTTTACACAAATGAATAAATTGTAATTTACTTCAAATTCAAAGAATTAGTAATTTATGTGCTGCTCTAAAATTCCTTAAATAATATTTATCAATGACATTAAATTGTATTTAATTTTATAAATTATTAGATGTTATAAATATTTAATTGCACTCTTAATAACATTGTACCTGTTGACTATAGACCTACCAAGTAAGGCATTTTCTGAAAGCTGGTATACTGATATTTCAAAGCACTTCAAGATATACAGATATACAAATCATTCTAGCATCTCAAATTAACAATTACTATCGAAAAGTGTGATATTCTTCCTATCCAAACTGAGTTCTTTTTAGTTTCTCTATACTTGTTAGTTACCTAAGAATAATCTTTTGAAAAATGCACGTTTTTGACATTAATTTCACAATATCTCAAAACTAGTTGATAATTACCTAATAAAAGTTGATGTCAAAGCAATTAAGATAAAAATCGTAATAAATAACTGCAATAACAATTTATTTATGGAAGAAAAGTGGATAAATAATGAAAAAACTTTGAACACACCCTGGAAATAGTTCTGTAGGCGCCCATGGATAGAAAATAACTATTTGAGGCCATTATTTGCAAAACTTCCTCTTTGCTACTTGGTTTACTTTTCAGGAGCAACATAAAACGTTTTAGCGAACATGAAAATTATTTTTTCGTATTATTTTATTTTGGTTGCTGTAGTTTATCAGGCACTTATAATAAATTGGATGATTCTAAACCTGAAAGTAGCACAGATTTTGAGAACAAAATAAGATGTTGGTGCAAAGAGAGAGTTTTGCAAATAATAAAAATAAATCATTAAAGAAAGTTGTTGAATTTTTATTGAAAGATCATTATACAGTAAGTAATCTGTAATTAGTATTCAAACAAAGATTTTCAAATAAAAAAAACTTAAAAAGCTTTAAAAACCTCTTACTTATATGCCAACGAAACTTTGAAAAAGCAATGAAAGGATTAAATGTCATTTTCGTTTTAACGCAAGTCGTGCTCCTGTTCATGCAGTATGTTTTTGTAGAATTGCCACCATAATGATTAACCAGCAAACCAATAATAGATATTTTGTCGCCTTTAAGCTCTTTGCCTAGAAGTATCTCGCATGGTTGAATGGATGAAATTGAACAATTTTTTTTACAAATTCCTTTAGCTGTTCCAACGTTACTGGCGTAATTAATCTCGCCGTGTATTAAAACGGTATCCTCTTTTTTGTAAAAAAATGAAACGTTTTGCCTGGCTAAATTTGAAATTCCAGGCTCCAGGAAACTGTACATTTTCTCTTGCTTCATTCTTCCAGTCATCTACCTTCAAGTCCATGCCAATTCTTCTGACTGTGGCGTGTCTACTTATGATGTCATCATAGTGGCTGGATTGTACAATGACAGTCTTTTTTTTAATTTCTCTCTATAACCCAAAAAGTCGATGAGGAGGGATAAAGGAATGTCCTACGAGTGGAAATGTGATCTCAATTTTTTTAATGTTTGCTGGTGATTCATTAAGAAGCCACTACGCTAACATTGTCATCATTGAGTGTTTTTATTTTGACCACCGCAGCCGTCGGCGAAGAAGTTAATTCTTGCGACGGAAGTAGGAATTACTTTTGTATCCTATAGATACAAAAGTAATTCCTACTTTCATTAATTCGGCATGTTCTAAAATTTTCTATTTTTTAAAACATACCTGAGCCTTTTTTTAACATTCCTAGAGTAGTTTTCTGGTTGTCGCTCTTTCTTGCGTCCCTTTCCTTTCGGAAAGGGTAAAATTTCACATTGAGTATTTATCTCATCCATGCTAACAAATCGCAACAACAAAACTACCGTTAAAAATCGCAACGCACTAGAACATTGATGTTTAGACTGACACGAATTTATTTTCCTGCGTGAAACAAAAAAAAAACACCTGTTTGCTCTATGAACACTAGAGCACCAAGCTATTGGTTGAGCTGTACACAGTCAGTTTTGCAGATGAACGTTCAAAGCAAAGAGAGAGTTTTGCAGATAACTTACACTTTAGCATTAAACTTTAGGTAATAAATAGGTTGTATCAAAAAATTCTGACAAAAACAATCGATTCCTCATTAAATAATTATGTAACTTTGCAAAAAAACGAATTTTTGAGATTTTGGCGATTAGAGACTTATGTCAAGTCGTTCTTAACAATCATAAGTATCCGTCTCAAACAGATCTAAAATTGTTTGTCCGGTTTCAAAATTGTCTATTTCTTCCGACAAAAACTATTCTCTCGATTACGAAAGCGTAAGCATCCCTTAGCCGCTCTCACCACCGTTAATACAGTCAACACCGCCCACGATTCTCAAAGCAACCAGCAAACTTTTCACACAAGAAATTAAATTACACTGGACGACACTTTCGCCTGAAATTCAGCAGCACGAAGTTAAATTGAATCCAAAGTATGTGGCGGGTGTATCCCTTCAACCCCTTACGAAAACCACCCCCTCCCACCATTTTTTTACATATTTTACCCCGAAGCCGAGGAATGCAATTCCCCAAGGGCGGCGTTGTTGTTTAATTATCTCCTAAGCACCCCCGATTAATCATGATTAAAATTACCGTATCTTTTTACGGCAGGGCGTGCGCTCGCCTAGTACCGCCATCTAGCGGACAAAGTTTTAGCGGCGCAAATTACGGTAGGTTTTTGCTGCACAATTACTCACCGCGCGCGCCAAGCCTTCTTGTTGTGTTTATCTTAATTAAATTTTCGCCACCGCACCGAGTTGCAGAAATGGTTCTTAGTTGATATTAATTGATTTTCTTTTGTGAAGTTGTGTGCTATATTTTGGATTAGACGTGTACTGGACGATAGAATATGAAAATTAACTTTTAGAAACTTAAACTAAAGGTGGAAATAGCTGTAAAAATGCAGCAATTCTTTTGCAGTACAAATTATATGCTCAATAAATAACATAAAACGTGCAGTTATTGTAAGCATTTGATAAAATATTTGACCAATACCAAAAATATTTGTCCAATACAGAAAATATTTGAGAAATGCAAAAAATTACTTGTGCATTAAAAAAATAAATGTGCAATAAATTTATATAAATGTACATCAGAATAAATAATTGTGCATATATATATATATATATATATTTAAATGTTCCTTTCATAATATATATGTACACTTAAATAAGTAAAAGTGCAATACAATCGTTACCTCTATAAAAATATAATGAGCAGCTTAAAAAATACTTGTTCATTGAAAGAAATATATTTCCAATGGTTCAAATAAGTTTGCATTTGAAAATATTATAATGCGCCCTAGAAAGAATATAATGTGCATTAAGGTCTGCAACCTGTAGCGCACATATAGTAAGCGCATAAAATGTTATCGGATAAAGTGAGATAAAAATGTAAATAACGCGATTTTGGTAATTTTTACAAATTTATACCACCTAAACCCATTGTTCTAGAAACTTCAAAATGGCTTCATAGGAAACCGTAATCTGAATCTTGGATCCTAAAAGTTTGGTCATAAATGTTGAAGCATTTAGATCGATTCTTTAAGTGATGTGCAGTAATCTGACGTGATATGCAACTTTCAAGCTCAGATTCGTATTCAGCGCAAATAATACAATCGAAAACGCCTATGCGCATTCCATAACCAAATAAGTTATCAATAATACCATAATGTTGAACTGTCTTGTTCTCGAAAAAATCTTTCTTTTTAAATAACAGATCTATAAATATCAGTACACAAAATATGAGGTTACCATTTAAAAAAAGGGTCGTTGACGTCATAAGTCGACAAAAATTGAATTTTTATTTAATATAATATGTAGGGTGAGCCATTTGAATTAATTAATAAGGTTGTATATTATTGATATACAAATGAATAAGGTTGTACGCGCTATCATTAACATACGAATCGTCAAAATCAGATCAGCGTTATCATGCACTAGTTTTTAGTTTATGGCACAATATGAACAAAATATTGCTCGTTCTAACATTTTTAACATGTAACATATCCATATTCATTGAATGCTCAATATGTATTATTTTAATGCACAAGTTATCCATTCTAGGGCACATTATGTATTTTTTATGTAACATGTACATTTATTTAATGCACAATATTTATTATTTTAATGCTCAAAGTATTTATTTTAAAGCACATATCTATTTAAATAATGCACGCTTAAATCGCACCCATTCTTTTGCCCCTGCAATTTAAAAAATAATTGAAAAATACTTGTGTTGGAAATATCTAGTAATAATAATTTTATTTGAATACTTTTTGACAAGACAAATGCAGTATCGCCAACCGCGACTCTTGTGATTCACCCTGTATAAATCCCTTATCAGGAATTATAAAAAGTTGGTGACATAGAAATAATTTTAATGCATGTTTGGCTCACAGATATATTGTAAATTAATTCTAAAAATTACTCCACCCCAGGTTCGAGAATTTTTTCAAACAAAATTTAAATCTTTCTTCGCAAAATAACGAACAGGTCGGATGGCATTTTTTTGTGCGTAACCGTCAACTGGGACAAATGAGTCTCCCAAGACGAGAAGGGGACTCGAAGCAGACCGAGAACAAACGACACCCCCAGGGACTATGCGTTTCAAATTAGCGAAAATGAAAAATCACCTCGCCTACCCCAAATCCCTCCGTTGACATTTATACAACTCTGAAAAGTTTTCCAACAAGAATTCGATCGCTTTTACTCGACTAAACGTTTAGCATTTCATAATTCTTAACCATAAATAAAACTAGTTAAGATTCGAATGATAATTCGAAATAAAAAAAAAAACTTCCGCTCGGATTTGAACCAGGAACCCTCTAATTGCCGGTAGGAAGCTCTTCCAATCGAGCTACAAAGGCAATGGACGAATTTTTATATTACTAGGAGTTTATTCAGACTGTCGTTTTTGCTTGACCATGCATTCTCACTTCTCACGAGAAATACTATACTCTTATCGCCTTATAGGGTTGTATTTTCGCTGCCCTACGATGTTTTCTGCGAAGCATGCGAATCGAGTCGACTGCCGAACTTCGTCCGAGTTTGATTGATAGTGTCAATAACGAGTTAACAAATAAAAAAGTTTTCCCGAGAATCTAATCAAGGAAGATTTATGGCCTCCTCAGCAGGAATGGATACTTTTTCGGGGGATGGAAGTTATAAAACAAATTCGTGATCGTGTCTTGTTTTACTAAATCGCGACGACACTTGCGTCACCACGTTTTGATTTATTTGTTTAATGCTAACAACGCTTGCGAATGATAAAATATGATGTAGAAAGGATTCTTCCCTATGAAAAATTATTTTATTATTTATAAATTATGATAGTATTCTGTTGCTGGAGTTATATATTTTACCGTGATGCAATATTTCTACAGTAAGCTACTCTTTTTGGATGGTGGTGTGCTTTTGAGTGTAGCTAGGAATGATTTAAACTAACAAGAGGGTCTGACGTTTAAGCAGTTGCGTAACTACCAAACGACAACATTATTTGCCTCCCGGTGTAAACATGAGCGCGAGAAAAATGAGAAAAGGTCCCAGGTTTGTGCACTTTTAAATGAACATTAGACATTCCATTTTCCTTCCTCGTAATCCGCTTGCCACAATTTCAATTTTTGTTGAGGTTGCATTTGGACCCTCTTCTATAGATTGGCATTTTTGTGTTCTTCCGTTTTTGTGTAATAAAGGTTGCGAACAAGATTTTCATGGAAGCGGATATCTCAGTAACGAATATTAGCACGATGTCGGGATATGCACGTAATCAATCGTCATATTTTCTATACGGTACAGTGGAAGATTATTTACTGTTAGTACGATACGATCAGAACAATTTAATTTCGGAATTTTAACTAGTAGTGCGAGTTAAACATAATTAATGAATTTAGATGTACTATTAATTATAACTATCTTGTTCGACTGCCTGGCACCAAAACCCACAAGCGAGGGAAGCCGAACTGCACAAAATATTGTTCATCTTTATTTCGGTCTTAAAAATTAACAAATAGTCGAAATGCTATTAAATGCAAGGTATATGTATCGCAGCAAATAAGGATATTTGCATGCTAACTGCGTTGTCCTGCTAACATTCGTTGCCGAGATATCGCCAATCTATAGAAGAGACTCTAGATGCACATGAACAAAAACTGCAACTTATGTAGAAATGATTTGACTTTATTTCAACTTTTTCTGTTAAGTAGTTTTAGAGTTATGGGCCTTTAAACACAGGAGTCAATACTATCGAAACGAGAGATGACAGTTAGGGCGATTCTCTCGTGCGTGGTCACACACACAGTGTCTTTAAACCATGAACGAATTTTAGATATACAAAATCCTTGAGGAACTTGGTTACTGGTTTAAACTGATATTGAAACTCCCGCACTTGAAGAGTATAACAACCTTATAGACAAGCTAATTGATAACTAGAGGCAAAAAATTAAAAAGAATATTCAGCGCACAATTTTAGGCAAAATTGACGATATACCTTATTGTTTCCGAAATATCGCACTTTATATTTTTGACAAAAATAATATGTCTCTAATATGTCTCGTATTAACAATAATTATTAATTTGTATGTATAAAATATTATACATTATTTAGTAAAATAAAAAACCATAAACTGAGGAAATGCATTTAACAGACCAATACATTACAGTCAACAGTACACTCTATAACTTTTCCAGATTAAATAACATTCAAGAATCAAACTTGTAACAATTGCACTGCACAATGTAAATGAATAGAATATGAAGCTCTAAATAGAAGCTTAGCATACACGATGGGGAGTCATATGGAATGGGGGGCAGGGACGCAAAGTGTTGGGTCCGATATGGCTTATAATAATTACAATCATACATGCCGAGCTTGGTGTGACATAAACTTGCATAAATTTTACTATTTTTTTTTCTTATTTTTACAAGCTTTCTAAATAACAAATTTAGATAATAATGAAAAAAAGATA
This sequence comes from Aphodius sticticus, assembly GCA_963966075.1. Lineage (NCBI taxonomy): Eukaryota > Metazoa > Arthropoda > Insecta > Coleoptera > Scarabaeidae > Aphodius > Aphodius sticticus. The sequence continues at coordinate 14,636,204 of OZ014513.1, forward strand.
TATACGTACTTCCAAACTTATATTTTCTGAAATTCGAAATGTTCATACGTCTTTTGCTTAAGAAGTTAATTAATTATTTCTGAAAAAAAAATTAGTTAGGCAATAAACCAATTTTCAATATCGTTTTAGCACAATATATTTTTCCTCTGGTACGTGATTACTTTACTTGTTCTTAAAACTCTTTTTTCGGCTCTAATTTACAGATAAATAACTAATTCACAGTTTATAAAGTAACAGTTACTCATTTTCCACAAGGAACGTATTTATGTATTGACATGTTAATACAATTTTTACAGTTCACAATAAAAATAAACTTCTATTATAAGCAAGGGGTTTTCAATTTTAATACTAAATATCGTTAAATGTTACTTGTAGAAGATTAATATATTAATAGTTATTATAGAAGTCGAGAATTCCAATGATTTGGCAACAACAGACAAACCATTCAACGTTTGCATCAGGAAAACTTTGTTTTCATGTTTTATGCAAAAAAATAAAAACAAACTTTGTTACCCATATTCACCATCCCTATCATTGAGAGAAAGGAACTAATTCCTAATCACCAGTTTGGTTTTAAACAAAAGCATTTCACTATAGATCAAGTCCATAGAATAACAGATATCATAGAGAAAGCATTAGAACAAAAGCTTATTTGCTCAACAATCTTTCTTGATGTGACACAAGTTTTTGATAAAGTTTGCACGAAGGATTGATACACAAACTAAAGAGTATGCTACCTTTACAATACGTCGAACTGCTAACATCCTATATATCTGATAGACTATTCAGAATCAAACGGATCGATGAATACTCGGAACTAAAAGCAGTAAAAGCTGGGGTGCCCTAGGGTAGTGTATTGGGACCAATTCTCTATCTACTATATACTAGTGACCTACCACAGCTGGAAAATGTAACAGTCGCCACATTCGCAGATGACACGGCTCTAATGGTAGTGGGATCAACTATTGGTGAATCTACTAGAAATCTTCAACAAGCTAGTAATAAAATATACAAATGGTCCAAAAAATAGATTACCAAGCTCAACGAACTGAAATCTGTACCTAGGAATATGGTTAACGCTCCTTGGTACATACGCAACAGTGACCTGCACCGTGATCTTGGTGTCACACACGTCATCCAAGAAATAAAAAGATTCACCACTAAGCATGAATCTCGCCTAATCCATCACGTCAACGTAGAGACCCTGCAGCTACTGGACAACCAGAAGCTAGTGAGAAGACTAAAAAGAATTAAACGCTTCGAACTAGTGAATCAGTGAAAGGTGTAAAAAGCAGAGTACAGTGAGTTTAGTGTTAGTGCTTCTTGTTTAGGACAAAGTAAATATAGGACATCAGTGGATACCCTATTAGAGACAAGTACCTAGTTTTAAGAATTCAGATTAAAATTTATGGTGAAGCTTTTATATTAGTTTCAATATGTTAAGCATCTTATGCTAATTAAAAAAATCACCATCAAGTACTAGACAGGCCTCAAGGGTCTTAGCCATTTTCCAAACAGACTGCATTACTATGCGATCTTAGCAATCTTGTATTTCTTTATTCAAAACCACTTAAAACCCACAATCCACAGATTTTCAAGATTGCAGGTACAAAAACTACAAAGTTTAGGCTTTTCTTTGAGATTTGTTTGACACTTCTAGGAGATTAGTTCTGCAGTTATAAATTCTCAAAAATTGCCTAAATTATGGTTGTTGTAACGCTCTGGCGTAGAACTGCAAGCAAACTGATTCTTCGACACACATCCAATTCGTTTAGAATTATTTTAATTAACTAATTATTTGCTGCAACCTTAGAAAATTATCTGAGGTGAACTATTAATCTATTAAACTGTTAAATAATTGAGAAACCAAGTTTGACATTTTAACATACATACACCAGGTCATGGGGGGATACACTAATGCACTAAAAGGTTGGGTAGCAGAGACACCATAATGACATATTCACATGGAACACGACTATAATGTAGGAGAGAACACGTCCTGTGTTATTCCAAACAAAATACATTACGTAAACTTTCTGGTCTGACAATTAAAGCACAATTTGCTATAAAGTTATTACAGTAAACTGTTTCGTTGTGGTTAGGGGTAAGTTGTAGTAGACGCCTGTAATTAGCTCTACCGTATAACGTTTGAGACCCATAATTAGGGCTTGAGGAAATTAACTTACTTTCCTAACCGAAAATACAGAGAAATATTGGCGAAATCTAAAACTCTAGTTTTCCCTGTCAATAAACATGAACCATAAATGCGTATAACTTAATAAATAATCATAATTGGATATTTTTGATAATAGATGATACAGGTGTTCTAGTTCAATATTAGAATAAGTTATAATATACGTTACCTAATCACGTATCCGTAAAAACAATTATTTCCACACACACAATCACACACTAAATTCAAATAAGTAATACACAGCGCCAAACTGTTTGTTTGTATCCGTCCGTTGCCATAACAACTCGTCGTGCAGTATCTGTATTACTGCCAGAATCTAATGTATTTGCCATTATAAACACCACTGGCAAGTCTCGCAACACTACTTCTAAACTTGAATTCACTGAGGCACTCGCGACATAGCCTAAATGTCACTCAGAAGTCTCATAAGTTATGACTGAGTCATAACACAGACATTCGACGTAGACGCAGAAGTACCAACATTTTCTCTTTCCGCACCTGTCGATGATCCTGACATCTTCCGTTCTATGCATATTGTCTTGGCACCAACAACTCAGTAGGTATAACAAAATAAAGTAATTTCTGATACTTTATTTGTATGCAAAAGTATAAAGTATATTCACCAACAATAAAGTAGGATACGTTATTATAAACTATGGTTGGCAACCCTACCTCGTGCCGCCGGATCAAGGTCTATAAAGTAGTAAGGTTATCCAAGTACGAGATATCTCAGTTTGAGGGGAAAGGGAGATCGTGACGTCACTAGAGTCGCGCTGCCGCCAATTTGAATGCCCATTTCGTTGTATGATTTAGGTTAGGTAGGTGCATAATTATATTGAGAAAATAAATGCTACTTTATTGTGATCATTTTTAAATGATTAGGATGAAAAAAAAATTGATGAATGTGATTATCACAACATGCTATTTCAATAATTTGTTAATAATGCTGAATAAGTACATTAGTATGTAATCTATGTCCGATTAAAGAAATGTGTTGTGCTAAACCAGGGCTCTGCAGTTGGAATCAAAATTTAGCAGAAATTCAGTGAGTGGAGTCAACCTACAAACAAAATCAAGAGCCGGAGTCGAAGGTGGTATAACGGCAACCACATATTTTTGCAACCGTGCAAATTGGGGTTGAAACGCTAAAATTATCAGTAAATTGGAGTCGAATGTTACGTTTACCGACTCTACAGATAAATAAATAGAAAAACTGTAACTAAATCAATATTGGTAGTATTGGTACAACTTGCTCATTAAACTACTTATTGGCTTGTCCTGATTACAATATTTGGTTAGAACATACGCACAAAGAAAAAATAAAAAATCAGTAAGAAGCTTTATTCTATCTACAATTTTCCTCATCTTTTTTACTCTGCTTTCTACTTTTCGTTTTAAATATTTCGATTTTTTTTTGCTGTTGATAAGTAAAATTTAAAAAAATTATCCGTACATATATTCTTTGCTCGACAAAAGCTTTCAAAACTATGGTATCGATATTTGGATCTTGTTTTAAACGTTCTCTTCTTAATTTACAGCTAATTCTTTTCGAATTATTAATCCCATCCCCCATAAACTTTTGAACTCGCTATTCCTTTTATTAAACAAGCGTTTAAATTCTTCCGACGGTTTCATTAGGCCGCCAAAATATAAATGACATCTAGGATCGAAGGGAGTATGAGTGCTCTTGCTGGTCTTCGTATGAGTAATGTCCCAATTGTGGATGAGTTCTGCCTTAAACTTTGATCACGTGGAAAAGTAAAATACGATATTGTTAATCCAATCACTGTTGAAATGTTATACCTCATACGGCAACCCGGTACGGAGCAAATCATAGGCATCTAAAATTGATAAATGATTTAGAATAATGTAATTTCCAATATAAATTAATATCTTACCTTTACTAACTTGATTACTTCTTAAAATACTATACTAATAAAACAACTAATAACGTAAAACTATCAACTATTGAATATAACAATATAAACACAGAATAACGATTAAACACGAACAAAAACAACCTTTCTAAGTAACTAAAAAAACTATACCGAGTTGAGCTATCAATAATTAAACGTATCTTCGAACAAACTAAACGAGCGATGTATGCGACGTGAGCCGGGACTCTAGTGACGTCAAGAAAATAGAGCATATAGGGATCTGAGGGGGGTATATAAAGTGGACTATAGGAAAGATAGCAAACTGGATAACCTCTCTCTTTATAGACCTTGCCGCCGGATTAGCAGCGCAAGCTCACGTCTTAGCTATGACGTACGTCACTCAATTTAATTTCGACAATGATTTTACATATAATTATAGAGCTTTCGTATTTTATAATGTTAATTAGGTCTAACAGAACAGTATTTACTCATTTTTTTAAATTAAACTCATTGAATTTAGCAGTCTTAACGCAAATATCTTCATCGCCGTAGGCCGTGGTCTGCGTCAGCTATTCCGGCCGGCTTCAGTTTGCCCGTTCGTGAGTCAGGAAGGAGACGCTATGCTTCTTTTCGGTTTTTCTTCGTCATTTTTACGGTTCACGGGACTTTTTGGTGTTTGTGGCATCTGTCAATGTCTGGAGGATAGTCTGGAGGTCGATTTACGACGATTTTCGGGTGATCTCAGCGGCAAATGTGAGTACAATAAGTTGATAATTAGTGTGTGTGTTGTGTTTATTGCCGTGTGATTTGCAGTGTTACCAAATCCAACGGATGCTTATCCACTAGAACGCCTACCCTTTTCTACTAAAATTCCACTAGATGTTCATTATTTCCACTAAAATGGTCTACTAGATTTTAATAGTGGACAAAAACTTCATGTTTTATTAATAATTCAAATTTTTTTTTATTGGAAATTCTAATATTTCAGTTTGTTTTTATACTTTCACCAGACTGAATTCAGCCGAGGACTTTTTATTATTTGCAATTTAGTTTGAATACAAAAATTTTGTTAGTTTTAATCTAGCTATCATTTCAATATATTTTTAATATACGGGCGTTCAACATTAATTCTAAGAATTTTTCGTAGGAATAATTCTTTTTATAAAATACATCATTCTTGAGCTGTAAGCAATTGTAAGCAATAAGCATCAACAGTAAAAAAATTTTAAAATTTTGTTTAAACAAAAGTTTTTTTTTGTGTTAAACAAGTTATCGTCCAAAGTTTTAACATATAGGTTGCTCATTTTATTATAGAAACTTGGTAACCTTTTGGTTTTCTAATTGAACACCGTGTATATTTTCTTTTTTTATTCTAAGATTAATTCTAAGAACATTTTTTTGTCGGAACCATTTTTTTAAACGCATCACTTTTGAGTTATCATTTATTTTCTTCTCTGTACAGAGGTACGTCAAAATAACAACATAATCATATTTAGTTCATTAATTTTATTGCTTCTTTAAATTCTTGGATTTTGTACGGGACCATCTCCACAAGTTCTTTGTTTAGGATCAGAAAATAATAATCAACTAATCAAAACTTCTGAACTTCAAATTAAGAATATTTTCCAACAAAAAAATCTTAGAATTAATCTTTGAATAAAAAAAAATATATAAAAATAAAAATGAACATCCTGTATTATAAAAGTATTCTTCAACGAGAGATTGTTTAAACCCAAAGAACTTTTGTTTGATTTTTTTTTGTAATTTTATTACGGTGGGAGAATTATTTAGGTGTTCCGATAATTTTGACTAACCCTGTATAATCTCATCCAATAAGTTAAACAATCGACACGACTCTCTGTTAAAAATTCCACTAGCGACTAAAGTCTAGTTTTCTCAACTAGCTCTACAGAAATTCTACTAAATCTACTAACATTACTATCACCTATGCTTATCCTACAATGCGGTATAATGTATAGACGTAGTATAAATATTTGTTATAGAAATATTAAAGGTTGTATAGAACAGAACATTATTGAGTTATGACTTATGACACTAGATTTTCACTAAACATCTCTAATCGATACACCAGATCTAGTGAAAAATCTACTGTGGCAACACTGGCCACATTTGTTAAGGAGTTCTGTAGGTATATTATTATTAGTATAAGTTAAGTATAACTTAAACTAATATAAGTACAGAACGGAAAACTACTCAAAAAATATGTCAATCTACCAGATTTTCCACTATCTACTAGACTCAAAATTTGGCCACCAGGTCAATGTTTCATTCTACCAGATTTAGTAGAAATTCTACTAAATTGGTAACCCTGGTGATTTGTCAGCAGTAATGGCGCATGCGCACGATGCATTTGTTGTGGGCATGTTTGCACTCGAATCTGTGGGTGTTTCGTTTCATTTAAACGTTTTATCAATTATTGTTGAATACTTTCGTCTATTTTACGACTGTTAGATGTAATAATATAATATATATAATAAATATTTTTTCTTGTTTTGGTTTTTGAGATATAATTCAATCACACTGACAATATACTTGCTATCACTCTTAATGATGAATCTCTTATGCAAAGTTTTGTTTAAATCCAAAATACACAGTAATATCGTTCATGTAATGAATTGTCAGCCTATGATGAAAATATTCTAACTAAATTAATTCTAAATGACTAATGTGTTACATAATTCGATAACCAAATTTCTCATCGATTAATAGACACAAAATTATAATAATAATGCATTTTGCATCCCCAATAAATAAAGGAGCTGGTTTCCATCTGGTTTTATACAAATCTAAACCGTTTTTTTGCTCTACTCTAGAGATTATTATGTTTGATTTAAGCCATTTGGGTATTAGTTAATTTTTATATTTATTTAATCTATACAGTAAGCCCGTAAAGTATAGAAACATGAGAAACCCTCTTATTTTACAAAACATCTTGATTTTTAACTATCAAAATACACATTTTCATTTAAAATTCAATTTTCGACCTTCGGTTGTTTCTGGCTTATGACATCATCGACATTTTTTTCTTAACTGCAAAACATTGATAACACAGGGAAACATGGAAATTCTGAATTGAATATGAAAATGCGTTTTGGATAGAATAGAAAAAAGTAAGATGAAAATGTAAAAAAAAGCTGAATCCAATGTACTAGCAAACCTTAAAGTACTTTACCTGAAATCCTGAATGTTTGTTCACAAATATTTTTGAATAATTTACAGCAATTCTTTAAATAAATTTTAAATTTTTTTTATGTGAGGTATACTACCAGGAGGAAAATTAACAGATCAATCATAATCAACCAGAAGAATATATGCGGTTGCCATGCATTTAAAAAAGTGTCGATGACACAAACAAAATTAAGACTTAAAGACAGTTCATAATTGATTGATAGGTTATTAATATTTCTGGAAAAAAATACATAATAACATGCCCTTACCTTTTGAAACGTCTTTATAAAATAAAAGCACAGCAAATATGGAATACCAAGCTGAAATGTGCAGTTAGCATTATCAAAAATAATAATATGAGTTTCTGTGCAACAATGAAACTGCGATCAACTTGTTCGAAATCCCATATATTTTTCTTAATCACATATATCTTTATTAGTAGTCTTCTGATAAGCAAAATATGGCAACCCTAGATATGCATCTTCGATGCTACCAGTTATTTCAGAGACATATTGTATAACTGCTACTTTATAAAATAAAACCTATCATCATATGGTCGACTCATTATTAGTAGAGCTCTGAACAACATAGCGTATCTCACCAATATATTTGTAAAATTAAGAAAATATGTCATCAACCGTTTAGTTGAGACGAAATGAGCATATCTTGAATATTTCTTAATTCAAGTTATTACATATTTCTTATATATTCTCTTACGAAACACGTATAAAATAACTCAAAAAACATCATGACTTTTGTTGTGCTAACAACAAACAGTTTTTCATCTCTCATAAAATTTATTTGTTTTTTTTCTTGTTGAATTCTGATAAAAATAGAATTAGTATTGCTGACTATGCAGATTCGTATAAATGTTTGATACTTTTTTTACCGGAATCCTATAACTCTTAAACTTAAATCCACAGGGAATGAAAAGGAAGAAATAGTCATAAATGTAGTCATTTGTGGTATCTGAGAAAAAAATATCAATACATTTTTGCTCAATTACCAACAGTGCGATCAATTCTCTTATTATTAAAAATAATCACAATACCTTGATATCAAACAAACGAATGAACACTAACTTTTTCTAGCATTTACCTAGCATACATATACATATCCAATCTGGATTGTAGGCCGTCAGAAAAAAGAACTCATTCATATGAAATTGTTGTGAAATGTGCATACAATAATTAATTTATTGTTTTTTTCTTAAACTTATAAATTTTGTCAATTTATGTTTTTATTAATATCAATTCAATAAGTCAGAGTCAGATTTTATTAATAATTGCTTATTTGTGCCTATAACTTCAAATCTTTTTTCTTAGAAATTGGTAGTAGTTATTGCTCCACGTCCAGGTAGTTATTGGTACATAGTAGTATAGAAACATTATCTAAAAATTTAAATTTCTGCAAACTACTAGCTACTTACTACCTTTAAACAAAACTTTTACCCGCATACGAGTTTGGCATGCCATATTAACTTAATATTCATCTACCAAAAGCACGGAAGAACCAAGTTTTGCGAGCAAAAACTATCACCTCTTGCAAGAATTTACGTAAACCCAACACGAGAGCAGTTCGATAAAATTTTACATCAAGGCAACTTTGATGTTCTGTGCTCGCCGCATAAGAATTCCGAACGTTAGCGTACGGGCAACAGCAATTTGTAATTAAATAGCAAAAGTTAAATTAAACCCTCCTACTAAGGGAGGGCACAGATTCCTGACGAAATTATTAGTTAGTAGTGCATAGTTGTTTGCTGCAGTACTAAAGCGAGAATGGAGAATGTACAGAAGTTTCAGATGAATGTGTTTGAATTGGATGAATTGTTTATTTCGAGTTTCGAACTATAAATCAGTATCAGGTTTATTATGTGAAAGAGTGCGTCAGTTATTTAGATTAACAGTGAGATTCTTAAAAGTAGCTTGCTTATGAATGCATGTAGTTTATTGATGGTAGAAATGTTGTAAAATGTTGAGTAACTCTTATTTTCGGAGATGCGTTAGTGACAAATATAAACATTGAAGTAAATATTAAATGCTTTAAATATTGTTAATTAAGTTTTATTATTAAGAACTGTTAAACATTTATGTTTTACCTTTTTTAATGAAACACAGTATAAAATAATTAATAATATTTTATTGTATTCTTGCATCTGGAACTTTTAGTGTTCTCTTTTTCTTGCCGCAGCTTTTTATTCTGTTCCTTTTTCGCTTCCTTTCTTATTTCTCCAGAATGATTTTCCTTTGTGCTTCCTTCTTTTTTATTAAGAAATATTCTCTCCAAGCATTAGAGATAGTGTTACAGAAGAACAGTTTCTTTTTATGTGGATGTAGGAAAACAGAAACGTTTTACTTCACTAATATATTTTTTTATAAATTTTTGGTGACTAGTTTCGGGGTACCCATCTTCAGACCAAACTGCAAATACATAAATTAAATAATATGAGTTCGCTCAGTCAATATGATTTAAAAAAAAACAACCGACCGTCATACTTTAAGATTGTATACATTATAAAAATAAAATAAGATTGTTTTTAAGATATGTGAGCAGATATTTAGTTTTGAAACTTGAAAATAATGATATTATTGCAATTGAAAGTGACGCTTTTGATAGATTTTCTGTGCTGAATACGAATCCGCCTAGAAACTGGCCAATTGTTTTTGTTATTAAGTTGAAAAACAGTGCCGTAATGAGGGCGCCGCCACAGGCGCAGCTGGATTTGGGGCGCAAAATAATCGATTCCGAACCACTCTTATTGAAAATTACATTGTGAAGCGTATTATGTTGCCTAAATTGTAAAATCGTACCTTCATTCCTCTATTGGACAAGAGCGATTGACAAAGATGTCTATAATATCGATTGAAAAGGATGTTGCCAAAACATAAATTATGACGATATTATAGATGTATTTGCAACTGAAAAAAGCGAGAAAAATTACTTTATAAAATATGCTAAACTGCTTTATATTATTTTAATCAGGCACGGCGCGTGATATTGTTCACCGGTGTGAACTTAGCGCCCGACTTGAAAATAGTCAGACTTTTTTAACGTGGATCGTTTGTACTTTGTTTGTACCTGATTGTACCGCTATTAATTTCGTTTGTACCTCAAACAAAAAAATTATTAAATAATCAAAAACAGCCAGCACCCAACTTTGAGATATTCAAATTTGGTTAATGCCATTCGAAAGAGAATCGTTTGTACCTGTTTGTACCTCTCGTCAAATCATCTGTACCTCAAAGGAACCGAAAGTACAAAGCTCAGAGTATCAAAAAATCGCCAAACAGCTAAAATCTGTATTTTTTGAGATATCGAAAAGCGGTTAACGCCATTCGAAAGAGCATCGGTAGCACCCGTTTGTACCTCCTTTCAAATCGTTTGTACCTCAAAGGGTCCGGAAGTACAAAAATCAGAGTATCAAGAAATCGCCAGAGACGTAAAATCTGTATTTTTTGAGATATCGAAAAGCGGTTAACGCCATTCAAAAGAGCATGACTAGCACCCGTTTGTACCTCTTTTCAAATCGTTTGTACCTCAAAGGGACCGGAATTACAAGAGTCAGAGTATCAAAAATTCGCCAAAGACGTAAAATCTGTATTTTTTGAGATATCCAAAAGCGGTAAACGGCATTCGAAAGAGCATGAGTAGCACCCGTTTGTACCTCTTTTCAAATCGTTTGTACCTCAAAGGGACCGGAAGTACAAAAATCAGAGTATCAAAAAATCGCCCTAAAAATAGACGTAAAATCTCTACTTTTTGCGATATCGAAAAGTTTGGCGATTTTTTGATACTCTGACTTTTGTACTTCCGGTTCCTTTGAGGTACAGATGATTTGACGAGAGGTACAAATAGGTACAAATGATTCTCTTTCGAATGGCATTAACCAAAATTGAATATCTCAAAGTTGGGTGCTGACTATTTTTGATTATTTAATATTTTTTTTATGTTTGAGGTACAAACGAAATTAATAGCGGTACAAACAGGTACAAACAAAGTACAAACTATCTACGTTAAAAAAGTCTGACTTTTTTAAAGTCGGGCGCTAGGTTCACACCGGAATATTGTTCTTGTGTGTGCGAGAAAAATTCTGACGCCTTTCGGAAAACTTCAGTTGAGAATTAAAATACTACTAGGCAATATGATAAAAATAATCTTTTTTAATCAACATGAGATGTCGCAAAATAATGTAAAAACTTTAGTAAATTTGTATGAGTTTTTACTCCATGGCGTAGTTTTAACGTCGGAATTTTGCTGTTTAAAAAAGGAACGCTGTGCAAGAAAAACTACCATCAAAATTTTGGCAAAAAGTTATTTAGAACTTCTTTTTTATAGATTTACATAGTTTTCTAAAATTAAAAATACCAAGTTGGCATCTTGTGATGTCACAATATCTACATGTAATTAGGAAAATGTTTGTGTGACATTGTCAGGCAATACTTTGGTTTTAATTCCCATTATTGTTATTAATATCTTTGACAACATTAGTGGCTTATTTATATGCTGATTTATGCTTAGTTATATTGTAGCTACTACACATGATGCAATCAATATGATAGTAGCTAGCCGAAATTGTCATTCCGCGAATTATTTATTTTAGGTTACCAAAACCAAGAGATCGCTGTATACTGGGTAACGACCGTCACGGCTATTTAAAAAGGTTTTTCATAAAACAGTTTTGACAACATTTTTAAAAGACTTTTAAATATTGCATTAAAATAATAAAAGCCCCCATTGCTTATGTATAGCCGTTAAACGGGCGTGACGGGAGTGACACGTCACTGCGGAATAACCCACAACTAGGAGTTTAGCATTTTTGAAAAAGCACAAGTGTACCTCCGTGGAGATAAACTGTATATTTATTTGTAAGGAACACATCCAGCTTTAATTTTTAAAATTTCTCTGTTAGTATTTAAGAGGAATCACTAGAGGTAGTAGCGTACTACAAAACAACACTACATAAAACCAAACATCCTGAGCTTAATTGTGTGTCAATAATCACGTGTAATACATTAAATTATAGATAAAGGTGTATTACACCGGGTACGAATGCCACTTTTTTTCATTTGCGTTGTTGTTTTGTTTTATACCCTTGCTAAAGAAGCCAATAAATGGTAATTTTTGTTATTTTTTTTTCCAAATCCGAACCAAACATCAAAAAAGCAATATTACATCATTTTGTATTGAGCCTTCATGAACTTGTGTAAAAAAAATGACAACAAAATATGAATGTTGTAATGATTTAACCGTTGGATTTTTGAACATGTGAATGAGACGAGAATAACATATTTTATAGTCGTACGGTGCAGCCATCTGTTGGATAAACACCACATCATTTTCTTCGACCAATCAAATTCAAATGGTACAGTCTGAAGCAGCAGCATGAATACGTAGCCAGGGGAATCACAAATACTTAGCAATTTCGGCCTAACAAAAATATTGATCGTATGTTGACACGGGAGGTGTAGCGGCGCCGCGCCCGGCAAACGAAAGCCATACGAAAAATAAATTTTACCGTGCTGGTGCTACGTAGATAGCAACGACTCGCTTATAAATTAGGACAGCATGTTCTTGCGGAAGTGTATGTGATCAACATGAATTGTTGAATTTCGACCAAAATAGGCTAGAAACCGAATACGAGAAATAATTTTTTGCCGTTCTGATGGACTCTACGCAGACAGCAAAGAGCGAGGTATAAATTAGGAGCGCATGTTCCCGCGAGGGCTTATAGCGCAGTCCCCGTACGACACACGGAACGAAGAATAATCAACAACCGCAATACCTACTTACAATGTTACAACTACTAAATAATTAATAGGAGTTAAATAAATTATTACTAAGGAAATACAAGTAATTTAATTTTTAATCAGTCATTTATTTTTCGTCATAGAATTTCAAATATATTGATATTTAGATTTAGAAAATAATATTAATACCAAACATTTGTCGCTTGGCAATGCATTCAGGGCAATCGCAATCTATGTAGGATGGTTGGCTTTAGTTCTACTTGTTGTACAACAGACGTAGAACAGACGCTAAAAATATGGGCAAATTAAAAAATCAGCTGCCTTTATGTGGCCCGCGTTCTAGGAAAACTAATAACTTGCGAGAGTACCTGCTGTAAGTGTATATGTAGATATTATACGTGTAGTGTAATTCTTCGCTAATTAATTTCGCTAGTTAATTTGGGCAATAATCTCTTATAGGCGTAAGCGTGCCGGATTACCATATATGGCAAAAAACTTTGATAAAGGTGTAAAATATTTGAACATGTATCTATATAATATATAATAAATGACTTATACATATACATAAAGCTGCCTGTTTTATCGAAATCGCTATTTTTTCTCATACCTACAATTGAAATTGAAGTACGTATACTACCAAGTCCATACATAGCAATAATAATTTTGAGTAAAATTTCAAAATGCAGTATCCAACTGTATCTAGAATTAAAATAGGAATATTATATTTACTAACACCTACTTGCATCAACCGATAAACATTTGAATTTTTATATGATGTGTGTTTTACCTGAATGTATCGATCTCTGCTAAGTACGAACGAGACATTCGAGATTATTGATGCACAAAGAAAACGTTAAATGGATTTAAATAAGTATCTGAGTACGAATGCTTTCACGGCCAGTGTCATTTAAATTTAGATGATAAATAGTTACCGGTTTATGCCGTGAGTAAAAATTCATAATTACTGTCTTCGCGAACCATGCTGTTCGCTTCTTCGGAGCTAACTGATAATTAGTTACTTATTCTAATAATAAATGTAAAGCAATAAATGATTTATGTAAGAAAAGCTGTCTGTTTTACCAAAACTACAATTTTTTTCAACATACAAAAGGAAAAATGTTCAACCATAGTTAGTAGTAAAATAGGAATGTTATAATAAAGCAATTAATTAATTTGTATCACTGTATTGTTTTGTGGAATTGTATTTGTATTTAAAATATCCAAGAAAAGCATTTCAGAACATGCGATAGTCACATACACAAAATTATTAGGAAACGGTTCGGCGCCAGTCGACACCGCACGGCCCCTTTGATCTTCGCCGCCAAAGAACGATACCCCGTTCCCTTCATCTAATCAGTGCGTTGCTTGCATTTTCTGCGGAGTGTACAGTGGGCGCGGCTTGTTCCCTCCTTTCGCGCCTCAGTTTTGTCGAACTTTTGAGGCCGGTGACTAACATTTACTCTTAGTATGTCATTTTTATTAGATCGCCTTTTCAACTGAAATAATTGCCTTGACCATTCTATTTTTCCTGCTCCATTTACGTCATTTTTAAATTTGGAAAAGGTTCTATTGCTCTTAGCCCAGGCGCCGCTTGTCTTTTTAACTATAGCAAATTTTTATCCGCCGTTATGAAACACACGGTTTGTAAAGAACTGCGCCCATATACGTGGTGCAAATTTTTATCCGTGGCGATGAAAAATCCTTACTGTACGCCTAGGCTTATCAACTAAAACAGGCAAAGTCAGTACAACTCTGAATTTGTGAAAATTATTATTGTTTAAGCATCATCATTGATTTTTAATATAAATACTATTCTCACTTATCTTTAAGATCTCTTGGGCTGGGGTTTTTGATGCCGATTTTGTATATTTCAACTCAGTTCATGGTTTAAACTGGCATTGAAAAATTTAGCCTTTAGCGCCTTTTTATTACGCCTGTGTGCCCCGCACACTTTGCACACGCCTCTGGCCGGCCCTGATTTTAGCATATAGCTTTGTTTAAATCTGGTTATCAATACAAATTTGTTCCTACTTAAGTTATAGATTATTTATTGATACAAATACCTTGACAAATACATTGCATATACCCGCAACTCATCTTGATAATATTTATTACCTTGCATTTGAAAAAATTTAACTTGTTACATTAACATAATTTTTTTTGTCATTATTGTGTTACGCGGAGGCGCAAGTTAGACACTTGCCACAGGCGCTTCATACCCTCGTTACGGCACTGTTGAAAAGTATTTCATGTAAACTTATTGCCGTTTTTTTATGACAGGGGGTTGACATTTTACTACTTCTTTAACTCAATTTTGTAGATCCTTTAATTTTTGTAATTTAAACCAACATTTACGGTCTTAAAATCAAGACAATTGCAAACTAGGGAAATGTAAAAATATCTCAATTTTGAACGATTCCGATATATCTTTTTACTTAATGACTATCCAGGTTCGAAAGTTGCTAATTATTCAATCTTTACATGATCGCAAAAAACGTCGAATTTCGTGTTTCATTGTCATTCTGCAAACTTTTCCGTCCTCCATCGTGCATCAAAGCCATTCGCATGCACACTATGTCATTTCCGCTCCTCACACTCCGAAGGAAATTTATAGTTTTCCATTTCGATATTGCCGTATCGCCGAAACGGGCGTCTGCGATGCCGTATAACGGCAAAAAAATGACTTTTAAAGTGTCCAATATGAACACGGGCACAGGCGTGGAAAGCGGCAAATAAAGCCCCAACCACGATAAAGATGTCTTTTGTAAAGTGGCTGCGTGTCGGAGCCATTTATAACCGTTTTATGTGAGGAAAAAGATCTTGAAAATGACGTGTGCTATAGCAGTCGGGCGGCTAGTACCATCAACCGAGCGAGTTCGCGAAAATACCCATATTGTGCGTGTATATCATAAATCAGTTGCGACGTAAGGAAGTATATTACGTGTAAAGTCAGAGACAACCTAAAGGGTATAACCTATGCTATATTACTATACATACTTTCTTTAGGGTTAGGTTGTGGTTGCAAGTGTTATGGTTATTGCTGATTACTGTAGAATACTGTAGAATAGAGCTTGGTGCAACACTATTAACCCGAAACGGCTACTGTGATAAAAACTTACATGTCCACCAGTCAATAAAGGATATAGAAACATAACCTAAAGAGTTAATTAAAAAATAGTGTCTAATAATTATAATAGTCAGAATAGAAGTGTTTGGCGGTGACTGATTAGTTACTTCGAAGAACAAGAACTTACTAAAGAATTGTTATAACGCTTAGGTAACGTTTAATAGCGGTGTCTACCTAATCCCGCTAGGTAGCCGTTGAGGCTTATACATTTACACGCACTTATAATTGAAACCAAATTCTAGTTTCGGTGAAGTAGTTTATTAGAATAAATTTTACTTAGTAAAATTACATGCCATGGAGGTAATACAAATAGTTGCACACAACTAGACTTTAAGACGAAGTTGAAAGCTACGTATAAAAAAATAATACGGTTTTGGCACGACCAGAATTCTGTCCAAAATGTTACCGAAAACATATACGTTACATAAACTAGGAAATCCTCAACACCTTAGATGTACTATAGCTTGCTACGTGCATGCTGATATACAATAAACTATTTATTGCGCATATACTATCCCGCGGCAGTATTTGAACCCGATCATATCTTCGATGTAGCTTTGATCTTCGTATAACTCCTTATTCAGGTAAATGTGGTCCTTGTATTTATTTATTTATTTATTTATTTATTTATTGTTCGGTGTACAAACAGGCAATGCCCAAAGAAGTACACACATACAATCAGTACATATACAATCAAAGAAAAAAAAACAGCATAGGTGCTAGCGCAGGCTTAGAATAAGAAACAAAAAAAAAACATAATTCTAGAATTTGCGTAATTTTAACAGACACAACACGAGGGTATAAGGTGCTATGGGGTTGTGGAAATCTTTCTCAGCTTACGCTTAAAGGAGAGTAAGGAATTATTAAAGGGATCGACGGAATTATGGAAGCGGTTATAGGAAGCAGCTAAACGATTGACAGGGGAATTCTGAAAGGAGTTGGTGTGACACAGAGACGGGCGCAGGAGGTTAGAGGCACGAGAGGCGTGGGTGGGAGCATTGAACATGAATTCTTGCAGAAGACCCGGCGTATCAAGGTGGCCGTTAAGAATTTTAAATAAAAATGTGCTATCCTGAACACGCCGACGTCTCCATAGTGGTACAAGTCCAAACACACGACAACGTTGTTCATATGAGCATGAAGGAAGATGAAACCTCCTACTAAGGTATCCAACGTATCGCTTCTGTATGGACTCGACCTGGTCAATGTAAACATGGTACTGCGGACTCCAGACTACCGACGCAAAACTCAAGACACTATTGACATACGAATTGTATAAGGTGTTGATGGTCGATACGTTGGAGAAACATGAGGATACTCTAATCACAAATCCTAGGGCGCGGAAAGCCTTCTGAGTACAATATCTGATATGGGAATTAAACGCTAGCTTATTATCCACAACAACGCCGAGATCCCTGATGCTGCTGACGGATGATATTATGTTTTCTCCAAGACTGTAATCAAAGTCGAACGTGTATCGACTTCTGGCAAATGTGATCTTGTTGCATTTGTCATAATTTAGGACTAGCTTATTGTCCATAAAGTAGTTGTGTAGTCTTTTGAGGTCGCTCTGAAGATCGTAACAGTCCTGGAGTGATTCAATCCTGCAGAATATTTTTGTGTCGTCTGCATACATCAGGAAACTCGAGTGATGGAAGCAAGCAGACATGTCATTAATATAGATGGAGAAAAGCAAAGGGCCAATGTGAGAACCTTGAGCCACGCCAGACGGAATTTGCCTAAATGAGGAAAGAAAATTATTTAGCCGAACGGCCTGGGAGCGACCCGTAATGTAGGAACAGAGCCACCGTACCAGAAATTCATCCAAACCGACCAGTCGTAACTTGTGAATTAGTGTAACATGGTCAATCTTATCAAATGCTTTGCTAAAGTCTGTGTAGATAGCGTCAACTTGACAGCGGGTGTCAAGAGATTTTAAAATGTATTCTGTGTACGTGCAAAGATTTGTTTCCACTGACCGACCAGGGAAAAAGCCATGTTGTTGTGGCACTATCTTGGTTCTAACCTCGAATAATAATACTTTATAAATCAAGCTTTCAAAGACTTTGCTGATATTAGATAGTATGGATATTGGACGATAGTTCTGGACGCGATCTCTGTTACCTGATTTAAAAATGGGAATCACGTAGGCTTTTTTCCACTGAGAGGGAAATTTACCTTCCCGCAAAGATAGGGCAAATATAATACGCAAGGGTCTAACCAGTGCCTCCGCGCATTTGTGCAAAAATACACTGGGAATCCCGTCTGGACCTGCCCCGGTGGAGGGTGTCAATTCATGTAGAGTCTCAAGAATCTGCTTATCGGTGAACAAAGTTGGTACATTCCGCGCACCAGCACCACACACGCCAGCATCGGCGGCTGCCCGACCATCAACAAAAACCGAATGAAAATAAGCGCTGAACAATTCGCATATGGATTCGCCATCCGACGCCACATCATCATTAAGCTTAAGGGTAGCCGGAATCCGCGATGCACCACGACGTCGGTTGCCAACGAACGACCATACGCGCCTTGGCTCCAGAGCGACAGCGCCCTCTATGGAAGCAAGGTAGTCCCGATAATCACCAGCGATTAACTGCTTAGACCGTGCTCGAAGTAATCCAAATGTGAGATAGTCAATATTATTGTGATGCATTTTCCACTTTTTATGGAACTTACGCTTTTCTTTGACACAGTTAATAGTTGCTGGAGAAAACCAGGACGGATAGCGTCGCCTACCGCGCGATTTATGGGGTACATGTTTTTCAATGACTGACCAGATCCGATCATAAAGGACAGTGACAGCCCGGTCCGTGCCCAGATCCGCTAGTGCAGGTTCCCACTCAATAGATGAAAGTGCGTCATTGATATTATCATAGTTAGCGCAATTAAAATAATATTTAGTAATACCTGAGCTCCTCATTGGCGTGTGATTTAAAGACTTAAGTGTTATTATCAGTGACGGATGGTGGTTGTCTTCCCCCACGAGCGGACCAGGGCAGCGAGTGACGCCGTCAATACAAAATCGGTTAGTGAGAACAAGATCGAGCAATCGAGATTTAGCGTTGGATACATTGTTAAACTGTGAAAGATCGCAATACGAAACTGTGTCCAAAAATAATCTAGATCTTATATCGTAAGAAACCGAGGGCGCCAAAGAACCGTCAACTCCAAGCGACCATTCCAACTGCGGGATATTGAAGTCACCACAGATGACAATAGCCGCGTTAGAATACCTCTCACTGACAGACACCAGACCGCTCAAGAAGCACTCAACTGCACTGTGATCATCTGGCGGCAAATCCACACAACACAACAACAAGCGATCGCGACCATGGTTCACCGAAATCCACAGATCCTCCGCGTCAGTGCAAAGATCGGTGAGCTGCGTCGCACAGACGCCACTACAAGTTGCAATCAGGACACCGCCTCCATCCCTTTTGGTTGAAGCAGATGACTCTCTATCCCTACGAAAAACTTGATAGTCGGCGCCGAAAATTTCACCGTCAAAAACGCTATCATTTAAAAATGTTTCCGTGAGACAAATTATATCAAAGTCAGACTGTAGAGAGCTGCAATATATAGTTCTGGTTTTGGTTCGTAAGCCGCGAACATTTTGATAGTAAATTTGCAAAGCCATTGGGACAGGGAATAGTCAGTGTTTAGGGCGAAATAAATAATCTACAAACGTTCCAGATCCTGGTCAGATGATATACGGATAGCTCGTGCAGTCTCATTATTCCTGCGGACAAAAATTTTGCAGTCCCGCGTCGACACAAAATCGTAGCCGGCTGCCTTAGCCCTAATCTTAGTTTTGGAGAGGAGACTCTTATTAGCAGGCGTTAGGTGTTCATTGATAAAGCATCGATCGGATACGCCCGCAATCCTAAATCCAGGCTGCGAGCCAGACGGAAGAGATTTCCTCTTTGCAATGGCTGCCGCCAGAAATCCATCGCGCTTCTGACGTCTGCAGAACCTGACGATAATCGATTTAGGATTTGTGTTCTTCGCAAAGTGAGGAACACGGTGCACCGCATCAACGTCAGACTTTGATAAGTCCACACCGAGGAACCCCGCAACGTCGTCCAGCACCGAAGAAATGTTCTCGCCAGTGGTTTCCGGAATTCCCTGGATCTCCAGATTACTTCTACGGGAATATTGTTCCATTTCGTCCACTCGGCCCTTAAGGGCGTCGAGGTCACGCCGTAGAGAAACATTTTCCGCAGCAACCTTGTCAATAGATTTGCACTTATTGGTGAGAATACTGACAGTTTCCTCAAAATCGGAAATCTTCTGGCTACAGAAATTCACGGACACCTGCAGGTCCTCGTAGTTTTGCTTGACAGATCTTATGTCAGCACGAATATCCAGCAGCATGTTGTAAAGTGAGTCGAGAGTAATTTCTCCAACAGCAGCAGAACACCCGGGCAGAATAAAGGACGTGCGGCGTCCCAGCGGCGGGGATAAACAAGAACCGCATCTCCAGGAGTTACCAGCCCCGGACAAAACAGCGATTGCATTGGCATCCAATCTCACGCACTTTCCGTGAAACCAGGCGTGACAGGACGAGCAGGAGATTCCCGGCGTTTTTCGTCCAACGACCTGTTTACAAACCGCACAGCTGTTCGAAGGCATCACCGGAGAAAAAAGTTGACAAGTCGGGCAACGTTCCGCAAAACGTTGGGGAAACCGATGAAGATTACAGCAAAACGGAACAACGCAGCCGGATTTCACAAGCACCACCAAAAGCACCCGCTTACAAACACTACCGTGACAAAACCTCAAATTTTAAACTGCAATACTAGCACGGAAAAACGCATTGTATCTGAAAGGGGGATTACATGTTTAGTTGACCACACTGTTGCACGGTCACTTACATTTTCATTGACCAGATCAAAACTAAGAAAGCCGCAACCCTTTGGCAATACTACAGCATGCTACACGCATGTTTAAATATGTATGGAATATAGATATTTCGCAGTTTATGTTATTGCAACCGATTCTAGAGGACTTGATCGAGTCATGTCTCATATCAATGTCACTAATCGTAGAGAAAAGTTACTAAAAACGGTGTTATAATTTGTTAATTGTAACACCGAAAACAGTGTTACAATGTGTGCATTGTGAATGCAAAGTAGAAAAAATATTGTAATTATTGTTTTTGTGACTAACTTCAAATATAACGCCCCAATTTGGGATTTCACGGAAAAATTCCAACCCAGCTTCTTTTGTGAGACTTAAATGACGACCTTTCTAAAGCTTTTCTTGTTTGTTTGTATTATTATTATTTACTGTTATTTAATGTTTATATGATTTTGTATGAACCAAACGTGATTTTCTTCAATAATCTCTATACCTACTGAGCGACAAAAAGAACATGAGCAACTTAGAATTTTGCTCTTTTGTGTTCTATAATTTTTGCAATAGTTTACCGATTTTAATGATATTAGATGGCATTTTAAACAAGTTCATAAAAATTTTCACTCGTCTTTTATCAATTCTTGAAAACAAAAGTTTTGCAACTTATTAAATTGGGCTACAAAATCATGTTTTGGGCTAAGAGACGTAGTGCTGTAAAACTAGTAAAACAATTTATATTTTAGCACAGAAAATGTGTCTTTGTTTATAATCTTTTAGGGAACGCAAATTAAACATACACTCTGCCATGACAGCTACGTCAACTTCAAATATATGGAGTAGAAACTCCGATGATTGTGGCGTGAACTTTATTTTATTTTTATTTTATTCATGCGACATTTGGGTATGTACTCACAAAAAATAGGAATTTAAAAGTTGCTCACAGTGAGCATCTGCTCCAGACTTTTATTTTTCTTATTTCATGATTTTTTATCGTTAACCTTCCATTTATTGTAAAAGCGATGTTTTTATTTTTTCTGGGTTCATTTTAAACTTATCTACATCATTATTTTTATTTCAAATATATTTTCTGGTTATGCAGTTCAAATAAATCGTCAACAAAGCAAAATTGTAATAAAAATCACTGCTTATACAGGGTGAGTTATTAGTATCCCGGCGGTCGATAGTCATCAAATCGTTTGAGAAAGAAAAAAATGTTTTATACAAGAGTTGTTTGACTCATTAGTTTCTATAACGTAAAATTATTTTCATTTATACAGGGTGTTGCATTTAGGCGTGACGGAAAGTCAGAACATTTTTTTAAATGGAACGGCCTGTATATCATACCATATTATGAATACTAAGGAAGTTGTCTTTCCAACTGTATACGTTGTATCTAAACAGTTACAGTAAACAGTTTCTGAGATATTCTATTGTTTGTCCAAAAAATGGCAATTGCAGGCCTATCTTAAAAACTACGTTATTACTACATTTTTGCAGATATTGTCCTAAAAATTTTATCACATAATAACTAAACCCATAGCTAGATGCTGAAGTCATGAAAAATTAGATGCGCTATACAGAGTGATCGTAGCATGCACTAGTTTTTAAACATTTTTAAATGGCTTTTTCTAGAGATTTTTAAATGGAACACTCTGTATATTATTTGCTAATTGAAATGTCCCTTAAGGTCCTTGTAACTTATATTCACTATATCGTATGTCTATTATTTCTAGTTTTTGTGATATTTGCATTTTAAAGACTAGTATGCTACTTAGTATCTTAATATTGCTCTGTATATAGTGTGCTCGGTAGCATTATGTAAAATATTTAAAGCGTTATAGAAGAAGCCATTTAGAACCTATTTCACTAGATTTATTCATATAAAAAGTATTACCGTTATCAAGGTATTACACAATTTTATAAGTATGTTTTGCAATTTTTACAAACGTACAGCGAGCGAACCTGAAGACCTAGTAACTTCAGTTGGGCTCCGAAGTAAAACAAAAACAGTGTAGTTTTAGGGGGACTATCGTGAAAAATTGTTCACCTTTGTGAAAATTATGCAGAGACGTTTCATTGTAATAGTATGTGCGCTCATGCACAAAAACAAACAGAAACGCTAAAACCTGTCTTGATGAGCTACGTTTGAGAACGAATTTGTATTCAGTACAAAAAACAACCAACAATAT